>CM022878.1:7138935-7152873 GCA_012654025.1 Pachypsylla venusta | reverse complement strand
AGTGAAAAATACTCTGTATGTGAAAAAAAACTCTGTATGTGAAAAATACTCTGTAAGTGAAAAATACGCTGTATGTGAAAAATACTCTGTAAGTGAGAAATACTCTGTAAGTGAAAAATACTCTGTATGTGAAAAAAAACTCTGTATGTGAAAAATACTCTGTAAGTGAAAAATACGCTGTATGTGAAAAATACTCTGTAAGTGAAAAATACTCTGTAAGTGAAAAATACTCTGTATGTGAAAAAAAACTCTGTATGTGAAAAATACTCTGTAAGTGAAAAATACGCTGTATGTGAAAAATACTCTGTAAGTGAGAAATACTCTGTAAGTGAAAAATACTCTCTAAGTGAAAAAAAATCTGTAAGTGAAGAATACTCTGTAAGAAGAAAATACTCTGTATAAGTAAGTGAAAAATACTCTGTAAGTGAAAAATACTCTGTATATGTGAAAAATACTGTGTAAGCGAAAAATACTCTGTATAAGTGAAAAATACTCTGTAAGGACTAACAGCTGAAAATGGATGATCATGGAAGGTGATGTTGTTCTTGTTGCTGCTGTTGTTGGTGATGGTAAGTTACACCTTAATACAATATTACATATGTCATGCATAAAAAAACATATTGATATTTCTGGGAGGGGGGGTTTAGGTCCTCCTGGGTACGGCCTTGATAAGTGACATGAAAAAAAAAAAAAAAAATGCTAAACCACTTATCAACACCCGATTTTTTTTTCTTTGGATCGGTTCAAATAGGAGACGTAGGTATATAAATGTGAATTTATTTTAAGGAAAATGTTAATTTACTTACGCTAAATAAATTTATATTTTCTTTGGATTTACTGTTCTCTGAACTCTTGTCACCGACATTGATTTAACTTTCTCTCCTTTATAATCTTCATCCCAAATTTCTGCGTGCCCAAACCGTTGTGATCTTACTTCCTGACATTCAATCAATTAAGAAATACAGAATAATATAAAAGATATTAGGAACCCCTATTCTAAAGAGGACAAATATTTTTTTCGAAAAAAGAACCGCGCGTCGGCCGCCCCTTCCTCCATGAAGTGTTTTCATGCAATTCATTAGTAAATAATACCCTCCCTACTCTTCTTAATATGTTTTCCCGAAGGGTGAAGAGAGAAAATGTTTTGAACGGATGACGGGGCCTCTAATTGAATCACGCCGCTTGTACAAAAAGTGACGCGTAATACTGACTAATCTTTTATTTTGCCACCACATAACCTCGGAACACTCGGGAGATCTGAAAGATTAATGATTTGTTGAATGAACATCAGCTTTGGGTGATGTGATATTTACTAAGGGAAACTTGCGGAAACCAACATGGAGCTCATTTCACCTTTATGCTCTTCATGGCCTACATAGTACAGACCAGTTCCGTTAACTGTAGATATCAGCCAAATGAAATGACCACCTCATCGTGGCACTTGGTGGCCCAATAGGGCTCAAAAACTTATCAGCTAATGAACATATAAAATGGCCACACCGAGTTTCATCAGAATCATACAAGGCGCTTGAAAACGAACAGAGTTTTAATTTTAATTTTTAATTTTATTGTCTAATTTTAATTTTTAATCTAATTTGTTGAACTCTGAATCGATACTGTCAATTTTATATTTTTAATATCTGACGTTTCTTTAAATTTATTGTATATCATATTAGTGTTAAAATCAGGATTTCAAGATCATTTCTTCCCAGAGTCTATGGCACGATGAATAAACCAGTTCTCGTTGGATCACTGATGTTAAGCAACAACCAGCGAGTTTGTACCAAGTGGGTGTCCACGTGGGTTCGCGCCCTCGTGATGCTAGCTATTTTTCAGGCCCAACCCAGGCTGGATGAGGTCAATGTGGGTAGCTGGTTTGAAAGTTCCCAGCGAATGGAGGGTAAAAATGACCAATAGATGTTAAAGAGACGTTAAGCAAGAAAAAAAAAACATTTCGTTTTGTTCAGTCAAAAAAATGGTATCGTGAGTAACAAAATACCTTGGTAGCGCCGTGGTTCAGCACTCACAATTAGAGGGTGTGGGTTCAATCCCCAGCACATTTGATTAAAGGACCACACACAAATATTGGAGGTCTCAGTGTTACACAGTAGGAAATGCATCCGTCATTAAAGTTGGCTAGTGGTACCCTTTCAGTCAAGAATGTTTTTTTCATTCCGATTTCTAGATAAGCACTGGCTACACGATATTTGCCAAACTAACCCAATAAAGAACAACAAATCACTAAATATTAGTTTTTTAAAGAAAAACATTTCCAATGGATACCTATGAGACCCTTTTTACCGGACCTGACCCTTTAGAAATAAATAAATAAATACCTGTGTTTGATATGCTTGATACCAATTTAGTTAGCCCCATTGTGTTGCCAAATTGACTGTATATTGACAGGTTTTTTGTATATTTATTGAATGAAAGAAGTCAATGTAAGAATTCAATAGATTATGCCCAAGGCAGTACCAGTAAAGTACCTGAATTTGAAATCCATTCATTCCAGACTGTTTGTCGCCCTATTTCAAGGCAATTCAAAGTTGTTGTCTTTTTTTTGTATATTATGGAAAGGTAAAAATTGTAAAAGAGAGATTTGAATCAAAGGCACCAAACTGTCTACCATTCAGTTGACTTTGAAAAGAATACAGAAATTGGAGGGAAATTAATTTTAACCATTTTAAGCAGAATTTCTTTAAAAATGCGGATTAATCTTGTGCATAAATAAAATTCATATATAAAAATAATAGCTAGATTAGCTAGGTATTTCCAGGAATTAAATGGCTCCCTTTAAAATTTAAAGCTATTAATACAAGAGAAAAATCTGTTAAGCCAACGATCATACCACGTTGAATACACCAGTTCCCGTCAGATCACCGAAGTTAAGCAGCGTCGGGCGTGGTCAGTACTTCGATGGGTGACCGCCTGGGAACACCACGTATCGTTGGCTCTTTTTTCCGGTCCAACCCAGGCTGGGTGAGGTCAATGTGGGTAGCTAGTTTGCAAGTTTCCAGCGAATGGAGGGTAAAACCCCCGTCTTGAATGACCAATAGATGTTAAAGAGACGTTAAGCCAAATTAAAAAAAAAGAGAAAGAAAAAAAAATCTGTTAATTTTAAGCATTAGGCAATAAGTCATTATGCTGACCAATAATAAAGTCCATTGCTTTGCAGCAGACAGACACCATCAATCAGCTCGTGATGAGCAGACTCATTTTATATACGAAAATATTCGAAAGTACTTTCAAGCAATTGCAAAAAACAAATTTGAAATATTGATATTCTCGTATTAAACCATAAATTATTGGTTTAAATATTCCACCCTAAAGTTCATAAAAATCGGTTGGGCGATTTTTTTAATGTATAATTTTTTGTCTAAGTTTTTTTTTCAAATATTTCATCCAATTTTGTATCCCCAATATATAAATATACGACCAAGTGATTCTGCCCATACTTCATTAAAGTAACACAAAACTGAAGTCCTTTGAAAACACTATTCTAAGTGGTCTTCGGAACCACAAAATTCTCAAAGGGTAGGTGGACTATTTCATCAAAATTGATAAAATATTATTTTAGGAATAATTCGAGCCAGCGTCTATGGCACGTTGAATACACCAGTTAGATTACTGAAGTTAAGGAACGGGTTAGGTCGGACCTCGTGATGCTGGCTATTTTTCCTACCCAACCCAAGCTGGGTGAGGTCAATGTGGATTGTGGATAGCTGGTTTGCAAGTTTCCAGGGAATGGAGGGTGAAACCCCGTCTTGAATGACCCATAGATGTTAAAAAGACGTTAAGCCAAATAAAAAAAGGAATCATTTGATAAAAAGTTATCTCATTGACAGATTTTGGAAATCTCTCCGAGTTGAACCGTTTGGCCGATTTTTTTTCTAATATCATTCGAATTTTCAGACAACTAGAAATTCTACTTTTCTAATGGGTCTACGTTAGAATTGATTTTCTATTCTTTTTTTCACTTTTTTTTTTGTGAAACGATTTTTACATTTGTTATTGAGAGACACCTCGCCTCTTCACACATGATATAAAAACAATACCTAATTTGTACTGTACCTGAAGTATAATGACCAAATACTATTAAGAATAGTACCTATATTCATAAATCCGGTTTACGTATCGGATTTCAATATTGAAGAGCTTCATCAGATCGAAAATACTACTTTTAATATTCTAAGTTATAAATGCGACAGTATGTGCGTTTGTTTCCTTCTTTGCTGTTTGTCAGTTTGTAATTCTTACAAGGACTAACGAACGCATCGATTTTCTGTTGTCTTACCTCATAGGATAAGTTTTATCCCGATGTAGACGGCCATATACCTAATGGCCAGCTAAGCAGTCCTCCTAATCTAGTGGGTATTACACTGGCATTGAACTTGATGGACCTGGGTTAAATTCCCGGGTGGGTCAGATAATTTTTAACTTGGAGCTTTCGGAGTACACTCAGTCATAATAGGACGATAGATTAGGTAACTGAATATGAGTAGTGACCAGGGGCATCACTACCAGAGTAAAAAGTGTTGGTTTGGAAGAAGATTTAAAAGATTACAATATATGAGGCTCTTGTAATGCTGTGATACCTACAAAAAATTGTTAAAAGACCGTTGTGCCTTGTCACAATTTTTTCTTAAATACCTACATAATATGTAGGTATTTAAGATATTATGTGTACATATTATGTACACATAATATCGAACATGAATAAAATAGATGGGACCGATAGAAAATTTATTATTATTTAGGCAATCGCAACTAGAACCCGTATGGAAAGCCTGTGGTCCTTCCCGTTTTTATGCACACACTAACAAGGGATTAAAATAATTTTTTGCATAGAGATAGTTTGTGTGCTACTTATGTTGTCAGAAAAATTGACCATGCCTAATAAGACATAAAACAAAAATCAAAGAAGCTTGCTTGTGTTCAAAGTATCCTCCATATGAGAGAAACTATAAAAATGGAATTCTATGTTTTTTACAATCCACTCTTTTTCTCTCCTCCATTCGTAAATACTCAGAACCATTTGGTTATATTTCTATTTATTTGATTGCCCCAACAAGTATATTGTACCTAATGTTACACAGCAAGGTCTCATAAAATATTATTCCAGAATTAAATTACAATAAAATTAATTGCTGCTTAGATTATACAATCCTGAACAAGAATTTTATAAGAAGCAAAAAGTACAATAAGACTTATCTACTTTCTCAAAAACTTGAACTGAAGATAGAAATTCTTCAATATTAAAATATCTACAACGTTCTTGCGATTTGGAAGAATGGATTATGTCCAGTTGCAGGCATTAGTGGAAGAATCAGGAGCAGATCGACTGGGAGATGTTCCCCAATTTTAATAAAATAGAGAAGAGATGTGCTGGTAGTGTTTGGTCTTTGGTTGGCCAGCTCCTAGTTGCCTTGTGGTTTGCTTTTCCAGGGTATTATTTGAATTCTTGGTTCCAGACAGATACTATTAATTTTTTTTTGGAGCAAGTTACAAATTTAAAATGTTGTTTAATATAATTTAAAAAACCTTTATAATCGCTTTAGGGGTGGGAGATTAATTAATTCACTTTAATTTTTATTTATTTTGAAAAAAAAAGCCTTTTCTTCGTATATATTGAAGAATTTGAATATATTGAACTGAAGACATATTTGTTTAGTTCGGAAGCCATAGTTGTACCTACATGAAAAAAGTAGCAAAAGTTACTAGGTTTGAATGTCCAGTGCAAGTTTGTTTATTTTATCAATATAAGCGTTAAGATGAACGTTCGTCCCCCCCAGGGATGTTAGGAAACGTTTTGATCGGCCATGCCTCGATTAAACTTGTTCTTCTCATAAAGTCGCTCCCTAAAAACTCTTGCACCATTCGGAAAAAAACTAAAATAAATTAAATCGTAGTGATTTTTTTTTCACGTTACCTAACCTGAAACTAAAATTTTAAATAAACAAAAAAATTCTCCGCATATTTAAAAAAAAAAATCCGAATATTCATTTGATTTCTCCAAAGTTTCGTCGATTTTTAAGCAATAAAATTGTGAATTAAACGTTTAAAAGTGAGTTTTCTCGTATTTTCCACCATTTAATCCAGAAAATTAACCTTCTACTTTCAATTAATCCATATGTTAACTTAGGTTAATTGCTCAGAAAAAATTAGTAGTATCTGTCTGCTCCCGAATTCAAAGAGTTTCATGTTAAAAAGTGTCTTCTGATTACATAGTAGTTCTGTGAAACATAGACCTCATTCACTTGAAATGGCCAGTTGGACCAATTATAAGAATCCAATAAATGCTCATACCAAATTACATTGGAATTCAACAAGCTGTTCTAGGGTTATCGTGGTACACAAGAGTTATTGTGGTAAAGTCCCTTTTTTCTCTGTTTTGACAAACAGACAAACAAAAGTAAACCTAGTCGGTTAAAACTAGACCATACTTCATGCCCAAACAAGTTCCAAAGCTCCCGTAAAGTCTATAAGACACTGTGGACTACAGATAGTTTACAGATAGACAGGTAAATACCTGTCTATCTTAAACGATCTTGAGAAATAAGAAATGAAATTTAGTAAAAAAAGCGTCTCACTTTTTTTTACAAGAAAAATGTGCAATATAATCTGCTGCTTTCAGTTTTAAAGATTTCATTTGAAAATATTTTTTAATCCTTTCAGATTAGGACGAAGAAATAATTTCTGGGTAGTAAAATTCACACCTGGATACAATCAAGAATCATTTAGAAATACTTTTAATTAATGGTGAGCTTATAACAAAGTGCTGTAAATCAAACTCAACTCGGAGCACAATACGATCTGAGGTTACATTTAGCAGAAGAACATCAACTTACCACATGTTATTGTGCTTGTACAAATAATAAATATATTAGTAATTTTTATGTGCAAGTTAGGTAATTTCTAGGCCATTCATTCACTATGTGGAATCATCGTCATTTTAAAGGAAGCTTATATAGGCAAATGAAAATTCTAGAAAATAAATTGGTTGAACTTTTGGCACCACACGAAAAGAAACTCCTTATAATATTGACGTCTCCGTGGCAGAGTGCGCATCACAATCGGCTTGCACTAAGGAGGTTTCGGATTCGATTCCCGGATGGGTCGAAAATTTAATAAAGGTTTTTTTTCAAATTTTCTACTTGGTCTGGTTGTGATTGGCGGGACCTCAGCCTCCTGAGGACAATTGAGTAGCTATGGTAATAGCAACAAGTGGTAGCTTTATAAGGAAATTGTTAAAGTGTAGCTTAGGCTTAGTGATATTGGAGTGATTGTTGAGAAAAAAAACTTGTAATGCCCACTAAAATTGTGACATAATAACACAAAGAAATATATATTTACATAATATTAAGCAATTGTATTGTATTTAAATATGGTCCAAAAGAACGCACATCAGAATCAGCTGTACTTTATAGAATACACTTCACTTCCAGAGTATCAATAATTAATATTAACATTTTTTAACCTATTATACAAATGAAATATTCTTAACTTTTAATACTTTCAGATTTAAGGAGTATTTTTAATGTATATAAGGAGAGTTCCTTAGAACCAACTATTTTCTTTGCAATGTTTTCATTTATTTGTCTTTTTGCACCATCACGATTTTGAAACTGGAACACCCTCTTTGATTTCGACGAATTTTGAAAATTGATCATTTATTATGATCATAAACTTTGATGATAAAGTTTTTGAGCCACCTAGTTTATTGTGCTCTTATAAAATGGGGCCTAAACTTCACAGAAAGAAAATATAGGTGCGTCTTTTCTAGATGCAGTTAAAGTCGATATTCTGCAGAAAATAATGTAAATTGTATTCTAACTTATTTTAAATTCGGCACTTCAAACAACTCAAATGAAAAAAAAAAAACAGAGAATTTTATTTTGTATCAAATCAATTAAGTGTTAATAATACCGCTTATTGAAATGGTAACAAAAACATGCTCCAATATAAAAATCGATCATGTTTGGTGAAAATCAATGAAAAAATTCTTTATTTTTTGAAGGCTTCTGATTGAATGAATGAACTACAGGGTGTACTCTTATCAATTTTCTAAAATAAGGGGTAGAGAAATTTACAGAAAGACGACGACTGACGGGAACCTCAGTAAGCAGTATGAGATGTTAGTGAGATATGATTACATAATGTATAATATGATTATATGAAGTGCTTCAACATAACTCATAACTGTTGACCCCGTAAATGATGATCCAAAATCATAAATGATGACTCCCGAAGTTGAATTACTTCGGAGGCTGTACTGCTGTACACATATAAGAAACTACAACCCACTAAAAAATGCGCCATACACTCCATACAGGACCAATAACTTACCTAACTGTTTACTTGTTTATTTATTCATCGAGAGCCTCCTTGTTCTAATGGTAATCTTATTGGCTTTGCACGCGAGAGACCTAGGTTCAAATCTTAGTGAACAATTTTTTTTATGAACTATAAACTTTAGAATCTTTAGATATTCGAAATGCACTTAGAGTTGTAAGGGTCACAAAGTGGCTACTAACATTGCACGCGGGAAACCGCGGTTCGAATGCTGGGAGAAACATTGTTTTTACAGAATTGTGCTCAAAGCTGCGTGTGAGTATTTGCCAGTAGTGGCATTAAAAGAGCAATAATAATGATACTGTGATAATTTAATTTAGTGGTTTTTAATTTAAATATTAATTAATGGAAATACTAGTTGTTTCACCCGTGCTTCGCTACGGCCTATAGCTTGGCACCTTAAAGGCATGGCCGTTCTACGCTGTTGAATGTATATATATACATGTATCATGCTGTCTCTCTCGCTCCAATATGTTTATTTCTCATGTTTACTTTTCGCGATTTCTACACCTTAAAATTAAAATTTTGCAAAATCCTTTTTGTGCAAGTCTGTAGCATTAATAGTTTCGGCTCTACGTTGCTCAGTCACTCAGGACATTGCCTTTTATATATACAGATACACCAAGAAATTATGAATTATTATTATTAAACTGGACGCGGGTCTCCATTGAGACTGATTGCAATTACCTCTATTGTGACCAGTATTTGGAAGACGCAGGGATGAAGTTCGATTTGAACCAACCGCCCCAACCAATTGAGCCGTGAGTTAATCCGATGATCCATCCTGTAGTTAAGAGGAATCTACGAATCAAAAGAAGTCATTCAAAAGATCATAAGGACATTCAAATGTTGAACAAGTCAGGTGTATTGGGTGACTAAAGGCCGGAAGTTGTATGAATGAATGAATTGAGTTTGATTCATTTTTAAATTCTCAAGAAAATACAAAGAGCATGGACAATGTAAGAAAATAATAAACCAAAAAAAATCCTTCTTTTGGGCACTTTTTTGACAATCAAATGTCATTTAAAAATTGGACTTAAGTATCGCAATTGAAAATTTAAATATTTTTTCAAATTTTGAACTATTTTTTTAAAATTCTACGAGGTGAAGTCTAAAAACTCCACAA
This sequence comes from Pachypsylla venusta, assembly GCA_012654025.1. Classification (NCBI taxonomy): domain Eukaryota; kingdom Metazoa; phylum Arthropoda; class Insecta; order Hemiptera; family Aphalaridae; genus Pachypsylla; species Pachypsylla venusta. Next base: position 7,143,395 of record CM022878.1, on the reverse strand, counting down.
TTTTTCTTTAAGCGTTTGTTTGTCTATTCGTCCCACAAACGCATTGTCAGATTTTAAACCCAAAGCCTCATGGCAGCCACTTCAGTATTTTATGATGTCGGTCCTGAATGGTCAGTTGCACAGGCTTGAAAACACCTTTAAAAAAAACGTCTAGATATGGTTGACTATTTATTGTTGCCTATCTCAATGGAGGGGAGGAAAACTGTATTTTATCCTCCATTGAAATTGAGCAATTAATGTTAATGAGGCGGTAATCAAAAAATAATAGATAGAAATAGAGATTTAAAAAAAAATTAACTCCAAAAACATATGGATTTAAAGAAGAAAAAAAAAATCCAGGTGGCGTGCCTTTGAAGAACGGTATCCAGTTTTCTTTTTATAGGGAATGTCCTTAAAATGCAGTATATGAGGGAAACTCTTTAAGTTGCAATGACACTAAATTCTAATAGTTTCATAAAGCTTTGACTTTTAACAAATCAAAAGCTCCATCAACTTAAAAATGTGGAAATGAAAATAACGTGGAAATGGAATGCAAACAAAAAAAGTAATAATATGGGCGTTGTGGGGTTGGGTGGGGGTTGAATGAAGGGGAAATATACAGGGAATAGCGAAAGTACATAAGTAAATTGTATCCATAGACATACAAAAGTACCGCTACATATCATTAATGTAATTTAAGGGCTCTCTCAGCGCATTGTATGCATCCAATTGATATGAATAGGCGCAAATTTCAAGTATTTATAGGTCCTACCGTTCTACTTATAGGCAGGATTCGCGAAAGCCACTAAAAGCGGTAAAAAAAAGTTGACGGTTGTTTCGTATGTCGTCTTTGGCATAAAAATGATACACATGCCAAATGGCTGAATTTCGAGATTTTGACATTGAAAATTCGACATCGAAAATGCCATCTCATTACAATACTTTCCTTTTTATGGGATAAGGAAAGTAAAACGGAGACCATCATTAGGATTTCTCATCAATATTGTTGATGAAAAAAAATCTTTTTTCAAGATGACATATGTCACCCTGTATTTACAAAAAATTAAATTAAACATAAAAAATAAAGTAAACGGAGTGAAAGAAACAAGAGCTTTCAGCAGAAAAAAGTTTATCTGAGAGTCATAATACTATACTAATAAGAACAATGGCAGCAGAGTATCTGCTGACGGGGTGAAAATGGTGTATGTTGCTGATTGAAAACGAACCAGATGCAGCAGGTGCATCGCTATAGTCGTAATAAACTTATAATTATCGTGTCACAAATATAGTATTTTTTACATACTTATATTCGAAGCATCAACCTCTACGTTTCGAATCTTTTGCTATTAACTTTTAAATAAATAAAAACAAAACACCAAAAACATTATTTATAAAGAAACTAGTTTCGAATCATTCGATTCATCGTCAGTCTAGTCGAGTCTAAAGATGGAAGTTTACTAATTAGTCAACTTCCATCTTTAGACTCGACTAAACTGATGATGAATCGAATGATTCGAAACTATTTTCTTTATAAATAATTATAAATAGTGTTTTTGGTAAGTGTTTTGTTTTTATTTATTTAAAAGTTAATATTTTTAACACTTATAATTAACATGTTATTCAAAGATTTATCTTTTACTATTCCTGTGTTTCAGGTCTATACGGCTCTCAAAAATATACAAAAAAAAAAAATAGTTTTTGTAGCGTTGTAATGTTTAACGCAGTTTATATTTTTACCGAATATTTAAATTGTTGCATTCCATATGCGACCTAGTTAATCTGCAATTCTAACCAGGCATTGTTATCTTCTGATTATAGGCAATGGAAAGGATACCGGAATTTTACATATTATTTAGTTCGAATGTTTTTATTTCGGTTGTTAATCTGCAATTCTAGCCAGGCATTGTTATCTTCTGATTATAGGCAATGGAAAGGATACCGGAATTTTACATAATATTTATTTCGAATGTTTTTATTCCGGTCAATGTCTGCGACATATTCAACGATAACCAAAATTAAAGCCACTTTAAATTTTTATATTCTCAAATCAAAAAGTATAAAAACGTTGCAATGATGATTCCTCTATGTTCACTTAGTTTAAACTAATTCGCTTTTATTTTCTTTCTTAATAATATTATTAAGCTATAGTGATATTATTCTTGTTGCTTTTGTAGTTTTTATTTACATGTAGATATTGTTCTTGGCGCTTGGATATTGTTCTCCTTATATGTTGTTGTTGGTGTAGAACGTTTTTTTTTTTCAATTTGGCTTAACGTCTCTTGTATTTAACGTGCAATAGACGCTGGCCAAAGGACGTTTATGGACTCGGTAGGGAGCTATAATTTTAGATATTTATATAATGTCCTACTTTTCTTTGAGCTTGGTTAGGCTAATTTCTAATGCGTGCAATCAAAGTTACTTAATTATCGTATATCGGCTTTTTACTTTACATCTGAGTTTAAAAAAATACTGAAAAATTTATATAAGGATGTATATGTATATAGTGGTCTAGGAGATCAATAGTGGTCTAGGAGATCGACTTTCGATTGACAGCAAACAGGGCAAACCAAATGTTTCATTACAGAACAAGTAATAAACTAACCAACTCCTACACTGGATTAGGTTTAATCCAAACCTAATCCAGGGTTCTTTGTTTGCATGTCTATATGTTTTGATCTTGGCTTACTTCTGATTGTTTTGGGCTGGAAATAAAATCACCTATTGATTGTTTGGTCGCCTGATGTATGAGAATTATCCAGGGTACAACACCTGAAGGAGAACTAACATCGTAAATTATTGAACATCCCACATAGCCCAGTCAAATTAGATCAAAAAAAAGGCGAGCCTAGAATAAATTAGTAAAAAGCGGGAGTTTGCGACGGTTTCAAAGGAGAACGCAAGACATTCTGTCCTTGCGGTCTCCTTTGGAGAGAAGGCATAAATCCTTTTCATGTCGTCCCAGCAGTTTTTTTCTGCTTCTGTAATATCAGATTATAAGAGATGTCAAATATCCTTAATTAAATTTTAGTATAGGACCTAGTGCCACAATGTCAACAGCTCCACACTAACGCACTACCAACGCACATATTACGACACAAAGCTCCTAAATACTTTCTTGTAACCAAATGAGTCCCAAAAAGTACATTCTAATTCAATTCCTTACCAAAAATAAAAGATTTTGACGTCGGGAGCATGAAAATTGAAATTTGCTACATAGTGGCAAATCAGCGCTACGACTTTTAAATACAAAACAAAGATCAAATTAGAAAAAATAGAGGTGCTAGAGGGGATTTACAAAAACTTCCCCTGCTGCCCTATCACCCCCAAATGCAACGCAAAGCTTCTACTTGGACGATAAAATTACTTAACAATTAAATCTCCCAATATAAAATCAATAATTTTGAGGTCAAACGTCATAAAATTACCAAATAGTCTTATAGCGATCCAGTCGGCGGCTACGACCACTTCTCGATTTTTCCGTCTAACTATGCGTGGGAAGGGGCAATTTAAAGTTGGTATGTTCTGAGCGTGAAATTTGATTTCCCACAAGTTTTATATAATATCATTTTTTATTTGGAGTAACCGATTTTCAGTTACAGGCGTTTAAATTGGAGTATAATACAATTTTCTGAAAATAATTTAGCTCACCTCAGAAACCGTCGCAAACTTAGATTACTATTATTCAGGATGGCCAACGTGAAATAAAATCAACTCCCGCTTTTTACTAATTTATTCTAGGCAAAAATCTAATTTGACTGGGCTAACAGTGGTGTATCTTGATTTGTCAAATTCCCCTATATAACCGTTTACCGCATCTATCGCTTGAAGGTTAGATCCGACTCAGACAACTTTATCATATTCTTCTCTTGAGACATTTAATATATTAGTCGATTGGTCGCCCCCTCACTAACGCGGGTCTCTTTCAGCAAAATTAGGTATTAGTATTGTGAAGATATATCTACAATTTTCAATCCTTGCTCCAGGTCCCAGAAGTATTTAAGTGACTTTTTTCTAAACCAAGGATAGCACAAACGAAGGCTAATCTTTTTCTAATTGAAAGCAAATAAAACGCCTCATCATATACATACAAGACACCCTCAGAGGTTTAACGTAAAAATTGAATTCCAAATTAGATTAATTAAAATAAGGATCCCTACAACAAGAGTATGTAATGTTATCCAAAAAAGAGGGGATCATGAGAAGCTTATAAACTTTGCCATACCCTTATGTTGTGCTACAGGGTGTATACGTCACTAAAAGTATTTCAGTCAAAAATGTATCTGGATTGATCTTATATTGAATAAATGGATAGGAATATCTGGCTCACATTACTATTACTGACATTTTTTTTTTAATTTGGCTTAACGTCTCTTTAACATCTATTGGTCATTCAAGACGGGGGTTTTACCATCCATTCGCTGGAAACTTGCAAACCAGCTACCCACATTGAACTCTCCCAGCCTGGAGGTACTTCTAGCGAG
>CM022878.1:7115230-7138660 GCA_012654025.1 Pachypsylla venusta | reverse complement strand
AATCGAATAAAAGATCCATCTGCCTCGCCGCCCTATGCAGTCGGTACACCGCACGCCGTGCCGTCCGCCACTTTTCCCACTTAGCGTTGATCGAAATTGATGAACATTGGTATGTAAATTTATAAGTAGGTACAATTTATAAAATAGCAGATCTTAATTGCTTCGCTCGACTTACCTTCACCCAAAATATTAGATACGGTTCTATTTGGGTATTTTTTGGTCAGAAAATAATTCGAGAATGTTTGCGTTTTAAAGGTGCCCCGAAACTTTTGTTGTTGTAGTAGCGGCGATCCTCTTAAAATCAACTATTTTCCCTATTTTTACATCCAGGCTTGGAATAATAGAGGACAAAGTTTGATATGAGGTAACCGAAATGGGTTTGATGGCCCTTCACTGGAACTGTGATGTTGTGCATTCCAGGTCGTCCTGGTGTGTAGAACCGCCATCGTGAGGACCCCAAAACTTTGTCAGTCACATATATAGGATTACATAATAAAAATTTAGTATGGAACCCTATTTATGCGTCTGACGGTGGCCAAAAGTTTCGGGGCACAATTAAACCCCAAAGACTCCTGTATTCTACTATTAACCCGTGAGTGCTCTCCTAATAGGAAATTTTTCTCACACTGTCGGACAAAAACGCAATAACTTGGTAATTATTGCCTTTGTCGGGTCTCTCAGTAGCTGTTCAAAATATGATTTACTTTGTGCTCACAAAAAATTGCCGACATACATTGCATTTCAGATGCCTGAGGCAGTCGAAAAGTTGTCTGAGGCAGTCGATGTGAGAATTTTTCTCACATCGCGACTAGTCGCCTCGTAATTTTTTCGTCGAAATATTCTCATCTTTTATGTGGCTATTTATATAGTTTAAAATTTAACTTATTTAATTACATTTAATTAACTAATTACTTTAATTACATATTAATGTAAACATAATAACGACCTAAATAATTAATTATTTAGGTACATTTCTAACATTTCATAAAATAATATAAGAAAAAAAAGTGCCAAAAGAGGGGATCAAACTGGGTACTATTGGAAAATAAACTTGCTGAAATCGCTTCAAATATAGATCAAAGAAGATTTTGAACAAATTCTTTGTAAAAAAAATAAGTTATTTTCTTTAAAAAAGAAAGAAAAACTCAGCAAAACCAGGTGTGAGAAAAAATCTCTACAGTAGACCGTTGGCGTTCTGCGGTGGAACGCGACCACTCACGGGTTAAATTGATTTTTTTTTATTTTATAAATAAAATTATTTGTTTTATATAATTTTTCCAGATACACGCTGTATGTTACAAATTTTTTGGGACTTTTAAAAAGAAGAAGGGGATGAAAAGATAAAAAGGATCGTACATTATACATATAATTCCCGTACTAGCGTACGGTATGATTTGTTAAAGTCCACTTTGGGATTAATAAATACATAATATTTATTATTTACTATTGAAAGTTTCATGGTGGGGTTGAGAAGTAAAAAAAAAAAAACTTTTAGGGATGTTAAATGTTATAGCTTTCTGTAAAAAGGAATGACTTTTAGCGTAAAAAAATCATTTGTTCGGCAAACGCTGAAAAAATCTGGTGTGAACATCACACGACTTTCCTTATCTATAAAAAAAGAAGAAAGTATTGTAATGAACTGAAATTTTCGATGTCAGGTTTTCAGTGCCAAAACACGTTTTGGTGTCCCCAGAGCGGAAATACAATTATATATTATACTTCTAATATACACTAAATCCTAAGTTGTATTTTTCAATTTCTTCTATGAAATTGATGTGAATTGGCAACAAATTTCAAGTTCTAGCTCTTTCCATTCTGGTTTTAGGTGGAACCGTCCAAAAACGGCCTTCAGCCGCTAATTAGTGGCCAACAATATATTACATTTCAACCTAAGTTGTATTCTTCAAAATTTTGTATGAAGTTGATATGAATAGGCACCAAATTTCAACTTCTAGCTCATTCCATTCTGGTTTTAGGCAGAACCGCCAAAAAGCGGGCTTCAACCGCTAATTAGCGGCCAAACAATATATTACACTTCAACCTAAGTTGTATTTTTCGATTTCTTGTGTGAAATTGATATGAATAGGCACTAAGTTTAAAGTTCTAGCTATTACCTTTCTCATTTTAAGCAGGATATGCGAATACCGCTAACGGTATATTCGATTTCCACCAAAAGATTATTTTGCCGTTCAAAACTAAAAACTGACATACATAACAAATTTCAAGTCTCTAGCACTTGCCGTTCTGGAGTTATCTTGTTCACAGACACATAGACAGGCACACACACACACGGACCAATGGCTGAAACTCGATATTTGTTCTCTGGGGACCCCAAAACGTGTTTTGGCATTGAAAACTTGACATCGAAAATTTCAGCCAATTACAATACTTTCCTTTTTATGGGATAAGAAAAGTAAAAAATAAAACTCCCCGTAAAAATGTATTTCAATCGACAGTTTCACAGTTCTGTTAATATCTGAAAGATTGTACTACGAGTACTCTGTAAAAGGCATCCGTGGCTACATGAGGAGTATTTGTTTTGATGGTTCTTCTCCAGGTAAAGTTTCTTTGATAAATTTCCGTTAAAAATATTTTTCTTAGCGAGGCAAAAACACTCAGAAATGATAGTCTTGCAAGTTTCCAGCGAATGGAGTGTAAACCCCCCGTCTTGAATGACCAATAGATGTTAAAGAGACGTTAAGCCAAANAAAAAAAAAAAAAAAAAAAAACTTAATCTCACTTCTTGATTTCTGAGACAGTGGTACCCTGAAATGTTAGATTTGTGCACGTCTCATCGTATGGCCCTCATTTTGCTAAATAGTCTCCTCTGGTAACACCCGTCAATATTTATGAAATCACGGATACACTGACCGATAGGTACCTATTGGTGTGTGAAAAATATCTGGTTTTTCTTTTATTATTTTTTTAGGTCGTTCTCATTTAGGTATCGAATAAGTCGGAACTTATTCAGCATTCAGACTGTACATAATAAAAATGTTTGTAAAGGCCATTGTATGGAGTGCTTTGTAGTATTGACATGAGAACAAGGCATTATAACCAACGCAATAGAAATATGGTGCTAGAGGAAAAGTCTAAGAATATTCTGGAAATATAAAATATCGAATTAAAGTGCTTTTAGCATGAACCAAGGATGCGATGGTTGGCTCTAAGCACCAGAACGACCTGGAACGTATATCATCATCGATATACGGCAAAGGGCCATCAAAACCTTTTCAGTCACCCATATCAATCTTTTTCTATAATTTCTCCAAACCTGAATTTGAAAATGGGGAACAAGCCAGCGTCTATGGCACGTTGAATACACCAGTTCCTGTTAGATCACTGAAGTTAAGTAACATCCAGCGAGTTTGTACCATGTAGGTGTTCATGTGGTTCAAGCCCTCGTGATGCTGCTCGCTATTTTTCCGACCCAACCCACGCTGGGTGAGGTCAATGTGGGTAGCAAGTTTCCAGCAAATGGAGGGTGAAACTCCCGTCTTGAATGACCAATAGATGTTATAGAGACGTTAAGCCAAAAAAAATAAAATGAGGGAACTGTCGAACAGTTGATTTTAATAGGAACACCGCTACGCTAACAATCCAGACTAATTAAATATATCAACAAAAGGACGTAAAATAAAATACGGGAGGATGATGCGGTAGAGGATGACGACAAATAAAGTTTATGTATGATGCTGGATAATTATGAAGAAATTAAAAATCAGACAAAAGTTTTCAGTATTTCATTGAAACACAAAACGTTTGAAAACGGAAAAAACAACGTATTGATTGATTGACATAAAGAAACTGTAGTTTTCTTATACATATAAAGGACTCTTAACAAATGACTTTAAGAGTGCAAATTGTGTCAAAAGAATGTTCATTCTAAAAAAAATGCTGCAAACCATATTTTAATAAGATGATAGCTTGGAGGTCTGTTGTTTGCTTTATGAAATGAAATGGTGGTTTAATTAAATACGCACCGTCTTCATCTTCGTTTCTCTCATTTTAATTATATTCTCTCCCCACCAAGCTTCATGCAGAATTACTTTTCCACAACTCTCTGGGAAATGTTTTACTTTATTTTTTTCTCCTAATGTTGTATTTGAATGAAATGAGACCACATTATCATTCTATTATTCCGTCATTTTGTGACCGAGGAAATTTATGTTGCGTGAATGGATATTTCATATGACATGACATGATTTGATTTTGAAGAAACCTTGGGAACCTCTTCTATTTTCACAACAACGTAGGTTAAATAAGATGTGCATTCCACTGTCGTTTCACTGCAACAACAGCTGCTCAGAGTGCACTTCGAGAAACCAACGAAATATAATGGCTCCCATTCAAGCACTTGACACGCCCGACGTTACGTAACTTCATTGATCCGCATGAAAATTCAACGGTCTAAAATCAATATGATTCCTTCCTAGTAATTTTTGTACATTTTCTTGAAATATAACTGAGTTCATTAGCCAGCATCTTTGGCTCGTTGTATACACATGTTCCCGTTAGATCACTGAAGTTAAGCAACTTCCAGCGAGGTTTTACTGAGTAGGGGACTACGTACACACTCTTGTGCTGTTTTCCTCGACCCAACCCAAGGTAGGTAAGGTCAAAGTGATTAGCTGGTTTGCAAGATTCTAGCGAATGAAGGGTAAAACCCCCGTCTCGAATGACAAATAGATGTTAAAGAGACATTAAACACAAAAAGAAAAATCAGTTTGTTAATCATTGTGTGCGATGGAGTTGTTGTGTACTATTAATTTATATTATGATTACTTTTAATAATATAAATATGATAAGCCAGCGTCTATGGCACGTTGAATACGCCAGTTCCCGTTAGATCACTAGAGTTAAGCAACGTCCAGCGACGTTGTACCATGTGGGTGTTCACGTGGGTTCGCGCCCACGTGATGCTGGTTATTTTTCCGACCGAACCCAGGCTGCGTGTCAATGTGGTTAGATGCTTTGCAAGTTTCCAGCGAATGGAGGGTGAAACCCCCGGCTTGAATGACCAATAGATGTCAAAGAGACTTTAAGCCAAATTAAAAAAAAAAAATATGATAACATATTTTCCTAACAGCAATTTTGAACATCCCGAAAAATATATATTACCTTTCATAAAATTTGGCTAACGATCGTGAGAAAGCGGTTCCATTATTATTCAACTTAAATGAAAGAAGGAAGTTAGTATTGTTAACTACATAGGTGTTGTATTTGTACATCAGGTGCATTTCTTCATATATCTACACACTCCATTGAGAACGTACCCATTCAAAGAACTTATGAATGAATTTTGTTTCCTCAAGCTATAAGACAAGTTAAGGTTTTGACAAATACAAAAATGCATCCAATACCTTGGGAGTAGAGTAGAAATTTTAAATGTTCAACAAGATGTTGGTTGGTAGTTATTATTCGAAATAAAAAATCAACACTAAGTGGCGTAAAATATCAAATTTTACTCCGTGAATTTGCTGATTCCAAATTTTCATTTTTAACAACCATCAACTTGAACAAGATCATTGATCGCAAGAAGTGGGAACTTATTTTAACAAGGCTGTTTTTATTTAAGCCTTGTCCTATTTACTGATTATGTTCATAGAATTTGCTGATTTTTTTTTTTTAAAAGATTAGCTTTGGTAATTTTCTTTTCTTTTATAATTGCAGAGCATTGTTTGAATTCACATCATTTACTGCACCAAAAAAATCGATGTACTATTCAAATAATGAGTCCACGGATGACCCAATTTGGACCATAATGAACTCCAATACCAAAATTCATTAAATATTGCGTTCGAGTTATCGCGGAAGAGAGAGACAAACAGGTATTTAAATAAAAATCGTAGAATTAAAACTGCACCTCAGTTCGTTCGATCAAAAATAAATAGGGATATCTATAGGGGCAGGATGCATAAAAAACATATATTTCTTAATTTTTTTAATTATATTTAATTGCCCAACATTTTTATGAACGAAAAAAAAAATTGATCCACCTATATTTCTTCTTCTTCAAAAATTGGGTTCACCAAAGATTCTTGAAGCACGTTCAATCATATTCACTAAAAATACATCAAATTGTACGGTGACAGAGTTTTAATTTATATTAAAACTCTGTCACCGTAATTTATATTAAAACTCTGTCACCGTATCTGTCACCGTACATAAGTTCAGAGCTCATTTTTAAATTGAATTTTGGCACATCCACTAAAATACGTATGGGGGGGCACATTCAAAATGTAGGAACTTTCATAATTATAGTAGGGAGGATTACGTATAGGTTAGGTTAGATATTTGTTTATTTTAAAATAGAATGCAATACTTCTTCTCACTATGTAGTTAACAATACTAACTTCCTTCTTTCATTTAAGTTGAATAACTGGATCCGAAATCAATTCTCAGTGCGGTCGGAATATTGTTTGCAAAACTTTTGTATGATCACTGAATCATGCAATTAAATATAAATACCGCAAGTAGAGACAACAATAAATTGGTTATAGGCTCAACTTAATAAGTACGCCCTGCTATGTGGATTACTACCCCTCTAACTAATATCCCACCTAAAATATATCGGGGTCTTCTAAACCTAGAGACCTAAAATAAAAATTTCAAGTTTCTAGAACTTACAATTCTTGACATATGTCTAATCCTATAAAAAGAGATAGGGATATCTCAAGAATTGTATTGGACATTGCATGGCCAATATTTTACTTTTTATAGCATTAGGCATATCTCAAGAATTGTATTGGTCATTGAATGTTCAATACTTTACTTTTATAGGATTAGGCATATCTCAAGAATATTGTATTGGACATTGCATGTCCAATACTTTAATTTTAATAGGATTAGCCATATCTCAAGAATTTTATTAGACATTGCATGTCCAATACATTATTTTTTATAGGATTAGGCATATCGCAAGAATTGTATTGGACATTGCATGTCCAATACTTTAACTTTAATAGGATTAGGCATATTTCAAGAATTTTATTAGACATTGCATGTCCAATACATTATTTTTGATAGGATTAGGCATATCACAAGAATTGTATTGGACATTGCATGAACAATACTTTACTTTTTATAGGATTAGCCATATCTCCAGAATTATATTGGGCATTGCATGTCCAAGACTTTACTTTTTATAGGATTAGGCATATGTCAAGAATTGTATTGGACATTGCATGTCCAATACTTTACTTTTTATAGGATTAGGCATATCTCGAGAATTATATTGGACATTGCATATCCAATACTTTACTTTTTATAGGATTAGGCATATCTCGAGAATTATATTGGACATTGCATATCCAATACTTTACTTTTTCTAGGATTAGGCATATCTCAAGAATTATATTGGACATTGCATGTCCAATACTTTACTTTTTATAGGATTAGGCATATCTCGAGAATTATATCGGACATTGCATATCCAATACTTTACTTTTTCTAGGATTAGGGAATAAGGATTAAAAAGTAAACACTATATTGATTTTTTTATACAAACAAAATAAATTTGTTGGAAATCTTGTGCGATGCTCCAAATATTCACTCTTACTATGTGGCAGTAGATTCCTAGATTTGGTTTCATATGTGACCTTGATTCATTCATTCATTGATTCAAAACTTCATTCATACAAAGTCATTCATTTATTTCTCGTTTTCTTTGAGATAGTCGCTCTTATCAAGCCGACACAAAACGTTTCTGTTCACTTGACTGCGTTCAATGAGTTTGGTGATCATGAGCAATGATTATTATAAACAAGTGATTAAATTCGTTGGTAATGGTAACGATTACTAAGTAATTATTAGTTATACTAATCACATTTGAGATACTAACTCATTTCCTGTGTGGGCACCTATTTATGAGATATTTGTCATGGAAGAGTGTTGTTATCATTTGTTGAATTTGTAGTTGAAACGCAATTTGTATGCAATATCTTAAAATTTGACAATGCTTGTAATATAGGTGGATTAAAATATAACCCAACAACGATACGTGGTGTTCCCAAGCGGTCGCCCATCCAAGTAATGACCACGCCCTACGTTGCTTAACTTCAGTGATCTGACGGGAACTGGTGTATTCAACGTGGTATGATCGTTGGCTTAATATTGCATTTGAAAGAAAGAATAATTATAATTTTACGTACATAAAATGAATAAAAATAAATAAAATACGTTTTGTATTAGAAACTCTATTAGCCAGAGTCTATGGCACAATGAATACACCAGTTCCCGTTAGATCACTGAAGTTAAGCAACGCCCAGCGAGGTTGTTCTATGTGGATGTCGACGTGGGTTCGCGCCTTCGTGATGCTGGCTATTTTTCCGGCTCAACCCAGGCTGGGTGAGGTCAATGTGGGTAGCTGGTTTGCAAGTTTCCAGCAAATGGAGGGTAAAACTTGAATGGCCAATAGATGTTAAAGGGACGTAAGGCCAAATTAAAAAATAATAATAATAATAATAAATTATAATTTTACGTACATAAATTGGATAAAAATAAATAAAATACATTTTGTTTAACAATTAGAAGCTCTATTCCAGTGTCTATCCGGTTCCAAATCGGAGCTCTCAGTCAGACAATGTTTCGCTTACAAAGGACATTGGCTACGCGATAGGTTATTACTTCTATGTGAGTGTCCATTTGCAATTCTTGAACGACGCACAGTAATTTCAAGAATGAATCATCGGATTGTTTAATGATCTTTCATATTTGATGAACAACTGGACAAATGACAAATAGTTCTTATTTGTCCAGTTGTTTTCAAAATTTACCTATTTTTTAGAAGTTGCGTAGTGCTTTAGTTTTAGTTTTTATAAATCAGCCTTTATCATTGAGATGTTTCTCCTCCCCTGCACGCCATTCTATCATAACAGCGGATTTTTTTCCTTTTATTTTTATATTCCCAATAACTCTCATTCTTCTCAGTGCTTTTTGTTTGTTATTATTTTTTTTGTCAATTTCAATTTTTATCCAATTCAAATCACTTTAATATTTTTTGTAGATACTTTTTTTTCGCTCTTGTCCTCATTTTTTTTATCTTTTCAATATATACTGGATGTATCTATTTAAATTGATATTTTACTTAAGGCTAGCTTGAGCAACGTCAGGAGTGTGTTCGGAATTGTCATCCTCACTCCACTTGTGGAGCATACACTCAGCCTCAAGAGGACCCAAAGAGGAGCCAGCACTTTCCAAGGTTAGTTTAATGTTTAAGATTAGTTTAGGTTCAGTGCTCGAACATCTATTACACCTGGTTTTATCGTAGGAAATTTGATTCATTGTCGTTTTGAAATGATGAATATTTCAATTAGTTCTAGTATTGTTTGGAGTGTCCAAAGTACAAAGAAGAACTATCAAATTAGCAGAAATTGAGTTTTTAAATAATTATGTTCTTCTGAAAATCAAATTTTTTCACCATTCCTATATTCACGTTTGGATTGTTTGGAAAAGGTTGATATGAGGCTGCCATCAACATACAGTTTTGGTAACACTTCTACGTACCAGGGCGACCTGAAAAACATAATTTTACTGTTCCGGTCAAGGGATATGAAAATATTTCCGTTAAGTAATAATAACGAAGAAATAAAAATAATATTTTTTGTGTTATTATGGTACAACTTTGGTGCTCTTTGCAGCATTGTAGGTTATTCCCAATATCAATCATTATCCAATTCCTTTGAATTTTTCTTTTTTACCTACAATGCTGGCAGCGGATCGCTATGTGCATTTATCTCCATAACTATTCATTGTCCTCACANATATTTCAATTAGTTCTAGTATTGTTTGGAGTGTCCAAAGTACAAAGAAGAACTATCAAATTAGCAGAAATTGAGTTTTTAAATAATTATGTTCTTCTGAAAATCAAATTTTTTCACCATTCCTATATTCACGTTTGGATTGTTTGGAAAAGGTTGATATGAGGCTGCCATCAACATACAGTTTTGGTAACACTTCTACGTACCAGGGCGACCTGAAAAACATAATTTTACTGTTCCAGTCAAGGGATATGAAAATATTTTCGTTAAGTAATAATAATGAATAAATAAAAATAATGTTTTTTGTGTTATTATGGTACAACTCTGGTGCTCTTTGCAGCATTGTAGGTTATTCCCAATATCAATCATTATCCAATTCCTTTGGATTTTTCTTTTTTACCTACAATGTTGGCACCGGATCGCTATATGCATTTATCTCCATAACTATTCATTGTCCTCACAAGGCCGAGTCGGCTCTGAAACATCCAAACCACACAGACAAATTTTTGCCCCGCCAGGATTCGAACCTGGGTCGCCCGAGTGCAAGTCTAGTTCAGTAACCACTGAGCAATGGGAGCTGTAATAATTATGTTTGCAAAACCCTTATCGTTCACCCGATTTTCATGAAAGATCGGGGAAGATCTCCAGATGGTTCAACTACTTTCGAATTTGGACCAATTTAGGCATAATTTGAACACTGTTTTTCTTCTCCTTTTTTTTTTTTTTTTGCAATGGATGGGCAAGGCCATGAAAATACACCCTGAGGGCCGTGTTTATCGCAAAGAATCGATTTGAATGAAAGAGATTCTTACATATTCATGGTCAGAAAATAAAAATGTTTTATTTGAAAATTTGTATTTTTACCAGGTCATTAAAATATACCTGAAGTCTCTTTTTCGTCACATTATGTACATTTGGTTCGATATTTATTTATGGAAGTATGCATTATTCAGTTTCATTGTCTTTAAGTTTTAAGAGTTTCAGTCCCTCGAGCTTTTACAACCTTTTTGTTTGTACTCAGTTTAATGTCGGATAATTCTCCATTGGTGATCACCGGGTACAGATAGGTATAATATTACAACAAACACCCTGTCTGTTTTAGTAAAATTCTGTGCATTTATTTCAATCATATTGTGTTCAATATTTAATTGAATCAGTTTCAATTTGGTTACTTTCATTTTTTTTTTTTTTTTTTTTTTTTTTTTTTTTTTTTTTTTTTTTTTTTTTTTTTTTNAATTGATATTTTTCCAATTTTAATTCAATTTGATTTGACTAAATTTTATTGTTAGTTTACTTTTCTGCAGAATCTACCTCTAGCTATGAATAAAAAAAAAGCTTGTTTTATGAAATTCATAGTGGGTGTTCGAAAAATCTCAAAAAAATTGCAATTTAAATAAAGAAAAAAATTGCGTTACTTCCTTTTAACCCGTGTTAAACTCCCCAGACCTGGACTGGACACCAGAAGTATCACATAGGAGCTGCACTTTGTTGGCCGGTATGTGCAGTCGTTATGCATTGGATGTGTTAAAGTAATCTTTATATATAAAAGACAATGTCCTGAGTGGCTGATCAACGTAGAGCCGAAACTATTAATGCTACAGACTTGAAATTTGGTAGGGACCTTCGTTGCACCATGTAAGTGTGCACTAAGGTTTTCGCAAAATGTTAATTTACAGGGTAGAAATCGCAAAAAGTAACCAATCCCCATAAGAAATACATTGGAGCGAGAGATAGCATGATACATGTATATAAAAATATGATTTAATTTAAAATATACACGGGCAAAGCCACGATCGGGGGATGCTAGTAGTACAAAATTGATTCAATTACCAAATATTGTTAAACTGGTTGCAGATCTCTATTGAGATTGCAATTATCACTGCGACCTTTATTTAGATCTATTGTGACCAGTCGGCGAGGATGGAGTTAGATTCGAGCCAAGCGGTGGATTCGTAGCAGCCTCCTGGTTACGAATACACCGCTTAATCCAACTAAGCTACTGAGGTTGTTGCAACTGCCAGTCACTAAATATCAAATTTTCACTAATTTCGTCAAGGATTTCCGGTATTTGTTTATAATTACTAATATTTCGATAAAAAAGGTATGCATAAAATGGCTGCAGTCCACGAAAGTGAGGTCTAATTTTTACACAATGATCTTCACACAGGGAATGGCGATCAAGCAATAGAGGCATGGCCGTATCAATTTTTCCTAACCTCTCTGTTTGTGGTGAAATTTTGCAAACGTAAGAAATAGTACTTAATGACATATTTATTTGTTAACGGGAAACGTGTATATGCTTATTCCTCGATTGTGTGATTTGCTAATCCTTGTGAATAATCATGATTATTTGAATCCAGGAATAATGCGACTACTCTGCAAAATATTTATTATTTACTTGATTTTGGATGTTTAGACTTTTTTATACGTAATTTCAGCAACAAGGCAAGTAAACGTTAATTGTACACAATTACCGATCTATGTACTTTTACCGTAGTATAACAAAATAATATTATTAAATTCGGTTTCTGAATTAGTGTCTTCACAAACTGAATACCCTGTATGAAAATGAATTTTTTTTTTTTTGGAAATTACCTAGAAAAATCAGAAAAAAACGTCATAAAATTGGAAACTATTTTACTATTATAATGAGAACAAAGATAGCACAGTAAAGCAATAATAAAACTATTTACAGATAATTTAATAATTTACAAACTAGATTACATAAATATCTTGAAAAAAATATATATTCCATTCAAAAAATCAATAAGGTTATATCTATTATACGATTGTTTATTTTTGAGTCCGTTTACACAAAATATACCGGGTTTCCTATTTACCTATTTAAAAATAACTCTGCCTGTTTTTCCAGTCTCCTTAATGGATCATTGCTTTTCCACGTAAGATGATTTATAGCTTATAAACTATAATAAGTACTCTGGAACCAGGAATTTTATAGCTTTTTATTAGTGAAATATTTGGTTCAAATGTCCCAAATATTACATAGGCACCCACAGGGGCGGACTTAGGCTCCAGGGGCTTCCCGGGCATATTGGAAGGAGGGCCCCACATTGGTAAAGGTGACCCAAATATTTCTTTCACATTTTTGCCGCCCGACATATTTTTTCTCGCACATATTTCTCTTCTATATTTTTGCCCCCTGATGAGCCAGAAGCCTCTCATATTTTTTCTCACATATACCTATTTTACATGTGTTATTCTTTCATAATAATGCCCCACGATGAACCGGGAACCATTGGGGCCGACATATTTTTTCTCGCAAGTCAATATGTATTTTTCTTTCATATTTTGCCTGAACATATAAAACATATATTTTTCTTTTATATTTTTGACCCCCGATGAGCCGGGGCTCATAGTAGCCCACATATTTTTCTGACATAATTTGACCCTTCCCCCGATGGCCCTCAGAGCACCAGGGCCCTTCTTCGTATGTATTTGAGACAGGGCGCATTGACCTTCCAACCTGGCATGAATAATGAATAGTTATATCCGGGGATATTTTAGCATGTACCTTCTTATTGGGTTAAAAAAATTAGATTTCTTTTAACATTATGTCACAATTTAGTGGTCATCACCATCTTCAATTGACTATACTATAGTTATAGTATTTTCTTGACTCATCATGGATTTACTTGACATAGTATCCAATTTAATAAAATTATTAGCCAGCGCCTATGGTTGAATACAACAGTTCCCGTTAGATCACTGGAGTTAGACAAAGACCAGCGAGGTTGTGCCATGTAGGTGTCCTCGTGTTTTCGCGCCCTCGTGATGCTGGCTATTTTTCCGACCCAAACCAGGCTGGGTGAGGTGAATGTGGGTATAGCTGGTTTGCAAGTTTCCAGCGAATGGAGGTTGAAAGCCCCGTCTTGAATGACCAATAGATGTTAAATAGACGTTAAGCCAAATTTTTTAACAGGTTATATACATATGTTAGGGTTAAGATATTAGGTACCAACAAAATGCCTTGTTAGACAGATTCATTAAAATTGAGTGAGGTCTACATTTTACCACTGCATTACTCTTAGTTTACAAATTGTTCTTCCTCTTTCCTTTATTCTCTCAAGAAGCAACCATAAATTGATATCAAAAGCTCGTGTTTTTCAATAAAACGGAATAAATAAGGAAATATTATTTATCGGTTCGGAGTAACTGACAATGTTGTATAATATATGGTCTCCTCTTGCTTCCAAAACTTAGCTGGATTATTACCAAAACCCCCAATAATATTTCTATGGTTAAAACATACAATAAAGATTGAACAGTTTACTTCCTCTTTTACGTCAATTCAATAATAGCAATTCCATACTGAGTTCTTTTTTTTTACTAAAAGAAGGCTTCCCGAATGAATGGACTGACAAATCTAGCTAAAGACAAACGCAAACCAAAAACTTCTGTAGCAATAAATTTGCTATCCTCATTTGTATCCGAAAATCCAACGCGTCTATTAATCAGTGATTTTTTTTTTTTTTTTTTTTTTTNTTTTTTTTTTTTTTTTTTTTTTTTTTTTTTTTTTTTTTTTTTTTTTTGGTGAGTGAAACTCTGACACACAGTCATAACTTTAACATCACTAATAGAAACGTAGGTTAGTAACAAGAAGATTAGAAAGATTAAAATGAAGGAGACTAAATAAAAATTTATAAAATCAATTTAAAAAAAAAATATATCAATTTATACCTGACATAAATCATTCCATCCCTAAGTGGTAAACTGACGAATTAAAATGTTCAATGCACCTACAGGAGGAATCGTATGGGATAAAGTTACTGGTATACCTTCACCACTGAATCGTATGGGATAAAGTTACTGGTATACCTTCACCACTGAATCGTATGGGATAAAGTTACTGGTATACATTCGCCACTGAATCGTATGGCATAAAGTCATTGGCATACCTTCACCACTGAATCGTATGGGATAAAGTGACTGGCACACCTTCACCACTGAATCGTATGGGATAAAGTGACTCGCATACATTCACCACTGAATCGTATGGGATAATGTGACTGGCATACCTTCGCCACCGAATCGTATGGGATAAAGTGACTGGCATATCTTCACCACCGAATCGTATGGGATAAAGTGACTGGCATACCTTCACCACCGAATCGTATGGGATAAAGTGACTGGCATACCTTCACCACCGAATCGTATGGGATAAAGTGACTGGCATACCTTCACCACCGAATCGTATGGGATAAAGTGACTGGCATACCTTCACCACCGAATCGTATGGGATAAAGTGACTGGCATACCTTCACCACCGAATCGTATGGGATAAAGTGACTGGCATACCTTCACCACTGAATCGTATGGGATAATGTGACTGGCATATCTTCACCACCGAATCGTATGGGATAAAGTGACTGGCATACCTTCACCACCGAATCGTATGGGATAAAGTGACTGGCATACCTTCACCACCGAATCGTATGGGATAAAGTGACTGGCATACCTTCACCACCGAATCGTATGGGATAAAGTGACTGGCATACCTTCACCACCGAATCGTATGGGATAAAGTGACTGGCATACCTTCACCACCGAATCGTATGGGATAAAGTGACTGGCATACCTTCACCACCGAATCGTATGGGATAAAGTGACTGGCATACCTTCACCACCGAATAGTATGGGATAAAGTGACTGGCATACCTTCACCACCGAATAGTATGGGATAATGGTACTGGCATACCTTCGCCACCGAATCGTATGGGATAAAGTGACTGGCATACCTTCACCACTGAATCGTATATGATAAAGTGACTGGCACACCTTAACCACTGAATAATATGGGATAAAGTGATTATATTATTATATCTATGTTCTAGCGTTTTCCCGTGTTTCGCTACGGTTACGAAATTCAACAACAATTTTCAAGATTGCAACATTAAAGCTTCTCAAGTTTAGATTTTTGGTGGAACGGACTCCCAGGGTGAGCATGTCTCCTACTTATAAAATTAATTATAGTACTCAAGGATATTACTTTTTTACTGCGAAACTCCTTCGTATTAAATTTCAGCTTTCTCCTCACCCCGATAGGGTACTTCTCAAGTGTTGAGAACCCACCCCAGGGTGAACACGGCTCTTATTAATAAAATTGAAAATATTCAATTTTCTCAAGGATTTTTTTTTGTACTGCGGAACATCTATGTATCGAATTTCAGCTTTCTCGCGAAGTGGTATTTCTCAATTCCGGTGGTAAAAACCGGCATAAATCGAGCAGAAATCGGAAAATTTAAATATTTTTAACGGGTTCCTTAGATGTATATTATCTTGGGGAGTACATTTTCGGTCATTTTTTTGTTATCCCCTTTAGTTTGCTCAGAG
The DNA here is from genome assembly GCA_012654025.1 of Pachypsylla venusta. Lineage (NCBI taxonomy): Eukaryota > Metazoa > Arthropoda > Insecta > Hemiptera > Aphalaridae > Pachypsylla > Pachypsylla venusta. The sequence goes on along the minus strand of CM022878.1, from coordinate 7,122,548 downwards.
GAAATTGTGATAACCCCACTAAAAACGTCATTTTTGGCGGTAACTTTTTTCCACTTGAACTTTCAATTTTTTCCTTTCTTATTACGTACCTACATAATAAAAGAAATCTGTGTATCAAATTTCAAATCTTTAGGTTTAGTCAGCGTGGAACAACGTTGACTATCAATGAGTCAGTATACCAACCTGGCTTTGCATTTTATAAGTAGGTATAGAAGATTAGATACGAGTGCGCATATTAGCTCACCATAATGAAGGTGCAATAAACCAATTGAATAAATACACAATTGCTCCTTAATTTAATTAATTAACGAATCGATGTTATCTTAAACATTATAAAACTGTTGTTCACACTTGCAGCTGCTACAACACTCCTGAACCAATCAGAATTGACCAGATTTCTATCGTGAGATAAAAGGAGAATGTTTGAATTAATGAGGACGGGGATCTTATGGTGGGGTTTAACCCATTAGAGACGTAAGATCACGTAATTCGTATTTTATAAATAGTAAAATTTCAGTGCCAAATTTTACTTTTGCCAGTACACAGGTATTTGAGGGTGTAAGACCATTTTTCAGAAGACGTCACAGTTCTTACTGGCTGTTTCACCCCTGTGCTTCCTTACTATGCTTATATTGTTATATTTCAAAGAGGTACCAAAGAAATGGTCTCGTGTCCACCCTATACACTTTTTAAATACAGATTTCTCCTTTATATGTTTCGCCAGGGGTCTTTGAGGCATGGTCGTTCTAGGTGCTCTACTCTCGAATACATGCTGGTTATAATTTTCGCTTTGAGTTGATATGATGTCGCGAAAAAATTATATTAGGAGACCGCACCGTGACATAGTATTTGAAAAATAAATTGAAAAAATGGCAATAACTCGAAAATGATTTAAAATTATTTGGATTTGATAATTTGTCTGAGGGCGAAGACTACGATTTTGGGGGGCTGTGGTATTGGATTTATATATTTAGAGCATGCTTGTACTCATTGAAAATATTTGAAAAGACCAAATTAACTCGGTGGGTCATATGGGCAACATAAATAATTTAGTATTTTTGGTCCAGTAGAAGTTTAAATTGTCATCAAATTTCAAAGAGTTTCGGAAATTTGATATTTATAAAATACATATCAATCGTTCTACCGTTATAAGAATATCTTCTATAGTCAGGTGTCTACCGTTATAAGAAAAAAAATTTGTCAGGTATCTACCGTTATAAGAATATCTTCTAGTCAGGTGTCTACCTTTCTTAAAATATCTTCTAGTCAGTTGTCTACCGTAATAAGAATATCTTCTAGTCATGTATCTACCGTTATTAAAATATATTCCAGTCAGTTTTCTACCGTTATAAGAATATCTTCTAGTCAGGTGTCTACCGTTATAAGAATATCTTCTAGTCAAGTGTCTACCGGTATAAGAATATCTTCTAGTCAGGTGTCTACCGTTATAAGAATATATTCTAGTCAGGTGTCTTCTATTGGTTAAGATTGAATCTTTTCAAACTTTCAATACTCATGAGTAAAATTTGTGCTCATTCAAACTCTTCATTTTTATTATTTCAAATGCTAGTAGCTACTAAAAGTCATAAATAAAACAACTCTTTTTTAAAAAAAAAATCGCCCTCTCTTCGCCCCCCATCCACTATTATGGGGTATGATAGGTCCCCTCCTATATTTAATGCCTAAGAGTTTTGTCCTCATCAGCAAATATTACATTTCATATTTTATATTTATGGTCCATTTATACACTTGAGTTTATCTCTTATTGATTTTGTATTTCTTTTCTTCATGTAAATGCTGTTTTTATTGTATTACTGTTTTTTATGATGATGACCATTATGACGTAGTAAGTACAAGTTCTTGCACTAAATGTATATGCCTTACCAGCTTTTGGGCAAAAAATAGATCATAATATGTGAGGAGTGGTCTCCCAAATGTAGCATTGCAAAAATTTGGTTTTAAAAAAAAAAATTAAACGGTTTTGCTTGGGAAAACTATGTAGATTTGATATATCGTTGCAGAAAGTAAACAAAAGTCAGAATTCAAGTCCCCAAAAGGGGCCATAGCTATTCTTCTTGGTGTAACCCTGGTAGACTAACACATCAATCGGACAGATTTTTTAATTATGGAAATCAAAGTTTTTTTTAAGTTGTTCTGTTAATGTAATATACTTATCACACTATGGTTCTCCGTGTTATTGTCAAATCTCAAGTTCATGCTTGGATTTGAACCAACTACCTCATGGTTATACCGCCTCTACCAATTGAGATACTGAATCTGTAATCTAAGTTCAAAACATACACGTACATACAAAAAGTAAAAAAAAAGCAAGCGCAGCACAACAAAGTAAATCCAGTGCTGAAGTTCTATTCTGAAAAAAAATCTGGTTTACTCTGTTTGTTGTCCATAAAAAATAGCCTTTTGATCTCCTGGATCACGTCCATATGATGAAATGATACTCTTAAGAGAGTGATCTTCATGCACGTCAATGTAAGTACTCGTATCAGGAAGTTTGTCCCAGAAGATTAATAAATACGAATAGATGTAAAAATTAAGAAATTATAGCTTAATTGTGAACGTTAGTGAACTCCACTTTTAACCCCGGTATACATCCCGAAATGCACTTGTATATGTGTATGTATGTTTATTTGTTACGCGATACAAGCAACAATTTTCATCCAATTTTGACGAAATTTGGTATACATATTTAGGATATGAAGGTAATTTTCTGTATAGTCTTAAGGGGACTTGGGCCCCCTGGGGGCCCCAGGGATCTCAATATTCTGTTTTTTTTTTAAATATTTTTTATTATTCAGCGGTTTGTTGTAGAACCGTAAAATTTTGATATGTTATGGCTGATGTTAAGGGCTTTTCGATTTTTAGAAAATTGAGGGCCCTGCATGCTCCAGGGGGGACAAGGGGGCCAATATTGTTTTTTAAAAATGATTTTTATTTTTTTTGCGGCTTGTTGCAGAGACGTAAAATTTTGATATGTTATGGCTGGTGTTAAGGGATTTTGTAAATGTTTGAGGCCCTACCCCCCGGGAAACGTGAACACCTGATCATCTTGATCCACTAATATTTATGCTGAAGCCGAACATGTCATCATCATGTTCTATGGAAGAGGTTTGTATGTGGCGCTTTCGTCAGTTAGGATATCATCACTTGAAATAACAGATTTTAAAAAGAACAAATAGTAAAGAAATCGAGTGATGATTGTCCTAAATGATTTACTTTGAAGTGCAGAAGAATATCTTTAACTAACATACTATGTTTTGTACAAGAAAAATATTTTAATTTTAAAAGTTGACAATTTCACTAGACAGAGCCGCTTTTCTTTTTCATGGTTTCCACAATGATTACATTACATATACTTACATCGTTCTTGAACATCTTCTTCTCCTCTTTCTGTTATCAGTGCGACACCACAAGACAAATGACTCCATTTAAAAACAACCCCTCCTTTTCTTCTTCTTTATATATCCAATCCTGCGTCTGCCATTTTAACAATTCTTAAGTTGAATCTAACAGATGAACAACGGTCTTCAAAAGTGAGATGAATAATATTTTGATAATAATAGAAATGGAAATAATTGGAGCAAAAAAACAAGAAAATAGAAATAATGAACAATATGAATAACTTGAACTGCGGAAATATGTTCGAATATATTAATTAATTAATTAAGTATAAGATAACTGTATATATATAAAAATAATAACAAAAAAAATATGTATATTTGTAAATAACCATGTATATAGGTAAAATCAAGCTAGCATGAAGTCTCCCCCCTACCATCATCATATTATAGAACTCTCTCTCTCTCTCTCTCATCTCTAGCGACTGAGTACAAATCAGAGTCAGTCTACTTGATAATGTCGTAACNATTAAAAAAAAAAAAAAAATATTGAAATTTATATTTCATAATGACTGCAAACATCCTATATCTCACACCATTTTTTAGAATCGGGAAAAATCAAAGTCACTCTAATGGGAAAGAAACATTATATACAGTTTGCAAAGACTATGATGGTAAGAGGAACGCTCCGCCGTTAAGTTGGCAGACTACCACCTCCCATTTTGATGATTCAAAATTTATTGATTTGTGCAAAGATTGACGAATTAGTGTCCAATCTCCAAACCGTGGTGTACTAACTCAAAATTAAGTTGGCAGACCACGGCTGCATATGAAACCAATTAAAAGCTCTCTATATTGTATAAATTTTACTTTGTCCATAGATCAATCCTTTTCGGAGATATTGCACCCTAAGGGGAAAAAGTCTGGTGGAGTTGACTAAGGACATCAAGTGTTCGATGTTTGTTTTTGGCCGCAGTCACATTAGCCTTGCAGCGGGGCACCCCAATGCGGAGACGGTTAAGTCTGGTTTGCAAAAACTTTGCAGTTGAACCAACAATGAGAGCTCATATGAGAGGAGAAAATTAATATGGAGAACTGCTTAGCATCCCAGTTAGAGGTAAAAAACTACTAATTACAAGAAAACAACTGCAAATTTTTTGCAAACCAGACTTAGCCGTCTCCGCATTGGGATGCCCCGCTGCAAGGTTAATGTGACTGCGGTTAAAAACAAACATCGAACACTTGATGTACTCAGTCAACTCCAACAGACTTGCAATGTAAATTATGACATTGAGATAGCACAGGAAACAGTGAAGAGAATATCTAAAATGGGAAAACATCACATTTGATCACTGAATTTGCCGTTTAAAATATTTACATTGAAAATAAAAAATTCCTGGTTCTTGTTTGTTGATATAGTTATTATTATTTAATTATATTGCAGAATTGCTTTCTGAGTTCTAGTAAACCATCAGCCCAGCTAGTGAGGATGTCACTCGCTAGTAACTTATCCCCCATTATTTACCATGGAAGTTAGTATGAAGTCATAATTGGATTGGAAGAAGTTACATCTTTGGAATCACTCATTTTCTTAATAACCCTTTTTCCTTAAATTTTTAAAAAGCACTTTTCCTCTATTGACTTAACGATTTACCTTTGTTATACCTAATGCTACCAAATAATACTTTATATAATGTGATATACAACATTCTCTGACCTAGATATCTCACTTTTGCCGCTTTGCTTACTCCGTCTCGTATGAATACGATGTTCTTGTTATCCTTGCTGTTATTATGTTGTACTTTAAATTTCATTTTATTGCTCCATTCACATTCTCCACTTAGTTTCTTTTGCTTCTTTTATTTGTCTATTTTCTTTGATTAAACCTTTATTTATTTCTATTTCATTTATTTATTATGTACTTTATTTTCTTTTGATTTCGTTCATTATTCGAGTTTTATTTCTATAAGATATTCTTATATCATTTACAAAACATTTCATAGGTTGATATCTGCCCATTGAATTACAATTCAATTATTTAAATTATTGATAGTTGTTAATTAAGGCTATGTTCAGATGAACGCCCGTTACCAAGCGGTACGGCGAACCGCGAGACACAAGACCTATTTAAATAGTGCATATTGTCTATATGACTGCGCGGTACTAGTTCTACAAACTTTTAAGGATTTGTTCATTCGTTTAATCATCAGCCTGAACGAGTCGAAGGATGGAGGATATCTCTAGCCTTCGACTCAACAAAATTTCTGTTTGCATCAACCCCACAGTTCCATGTTTTGATCAGAAGAGCAGAAATTGGACGGTATTTTTTTATATTTTTTTTTTTTATTGATTTTTAGAACAACTCTGAGAAAGCGTTTTTTTCTAACTAGAATAACTGAGGTATAGCATAGCGTGCCCTTTTCTGATGTAATCATCAACAATTACTATTGTCCTCATGAAACTAATAAACAATACGTTGTGTCCTCGCGCGGAATCCGAAGAAAGGTCAGAGCACTCAAGACACGCCGGACGATGCTTAATATCAGTAATCTGACGTTAGGAAATGGTATGTGCAATGTTGGTTTGTACAAGCTATTTTGAAACCGTTCTTTGAAATTAAATTATTGCAAGACATTTCTGTAAAAGGCATTAGTTCCAATGGAGATCCAGATCGAGTTGTTCCCTTGATGTCTTAACTCTGAATATCAACACGTTTATTGACAATGTCTCTGTATCACAGACGCGTCATATAAAATAGATTCAATTTTAATGTCGTTAAGTAAAATATAAGACAAAGTACTTACAAATAATATAAAACCAGAATAAAATGAAAACATAGACAGGAAAATGTCTTCCCCTGCCCTTTTCAAAATGATAGCATTTTATCACTTCAAGATTTACACACTGGTCAGAGGTTGTCATGACAACATTAGGACGCCTTTTTTTTTATTTTTGGCGCCGCGCTTTTCAGTTTTTATTCATAGCACACACGCATCTAAATTGATTCTTTGACCTTCTCCACCGCCCACTGTGGGCTCAGGGGTTAACCACAATGTTCTCTACAGACATTTTTATTTTTCTCTCTTTTAAAATGTCAGTTTGTAGTTTCTAATATATTAATTTATTTTTTAAATTTCTTTTGTCTCTTCTTTCTTCGTTTCTCGTTTCTTCGTATTGAAATTTCATCTATTGTTTTCAGAAATATGTTTATACCATTAAATGATGTTTATGAAAATTTCATTTTTCTTAATTCGCCTCTTAATTTAACGATTTAATTTTATTTATTCTGGAAGCAAATTGTTTTTACGGAAACGTCAATGAGCTGATTTTTCAAAATTTATTCAATATTATTTTTACAATCTATAATAATCATTCAAAGATTTTTTTAACAATACTCTCTGTTATTCAAAGTGAGGGAACTTTTGTTATCTGAGTTCATGTGTTGATCTGGGTGCTCCGGATGGTAATGAAAAACAAATACATTTGGTCAATAAACAATTTATCAACATTTACTTTGGAAATATGTACATATGTTATTATAGCTGCAATCAAGAACCAAAGAAGAACCAGCGTCTATGGCACATTTAATACACCATTTCCCGTTTGATCACTCAAGTTAAGCAACTTCCAGCGAGGTTGTACCTTGTGGTTGTCCACGTGGGTTCGCGCGCGACTTTTCTTTTGGTTTGCAATGCTGTATTGATGGTTATTATTATTATTATTATTTGTTTATTGTGTTCAACAACCGTTGTGGTTGTTGACACATTACAACTATACCTGAAAAATAATAAGTAAATTAGAATAATTGATAAATAAAAAAAATAAACCTGAAAAAATAGTGTAGGTACAAATTAGAATACCTGAATAAATTTAGAACACTTGTAAAATATATATATATATATAAATTAGAATACCTGTGTAAAAAAAAAAAAATATACGTAAGGTTAAAAAAAAATGAAAAA
>CM022878.1:7054251-7114151 GCA_012654025.1 Pachypsylla venusta | reverse complement strand
CTCCATTCGCTGGAAACTTGCAAACCAGCTATCCACGTTGACCTCACCCAGCCTGGGTTGGGCCGGATAAAGCCAACGATACGTGGTGTTTCCAAGCGGTCACCCATCCAAGTACTGACCACGCCCGAACGTTGCTTAACTTCAGTGATCTGACGGGAACTGGTGTATTCAACGTGGTATGATCGATTTGAATTCAGATGTATTACCGAGTCGAAAATGAGTCGAATCAATTGAATCGAGTTTTTTTTTATAATATGGAACTACTGTTTCTAATTAAAATAATAATTATAAATAGCCAACGATCTTACCACGTTGAATACACCAGTTCCCGTCAGATCACCGAAGTTAAGCAACGTCGGGTGTGGTCAGTACTTGGATAGGTACCCGCCGTTCACTATCACATCAAGGCAAGGTTCCCTTTATTTCCATTAATTTGGATATGTTGCTCGCAGTAGCTTGTAGTCACTTCCAAAGGGCAACATCCCTTAAGGAAATCATACTAGTTTATGTTATAATCGGTTTGAATGTATCAGCAGATGTGTTGCTAATGAAATGCCCTTTTACTTCTTATGAAGAATTTTTATAATTGACATCAAGTTGAAACTTTAATAATTTTAAATAGACTTTTCGTTCTTGTCAAATACATGTGCGTTCCATTATTAGTGCTGGGGGAAAGAAAAAACTTTTCTCTGTCAATTAGTATCGGATGATTGGTTATAATCACATTTAGATTTACTTAAAATCATATACCGTTACATCATTTCAGTGATTTTGATTGTTCTTTAACATTCAAAGGAAATGAGCTTAGCTCACCAGACGATGTCCTAATAGACGAAAACATTCTTTTCATCTATTAGGAAAATATAACAACTAACAGTGCAGGTAACTCGAACCTGCACTGTTGTTTCGATGCAATCAATAACAGTTACTTGAGTATCATCACGAGGCTGAGGGTACCCTGAAAACCAACAACACGTAGGGGGTCTGGAACCGGGGAGGCGTGCATGGCAACAGAAACTTATGTTTTAACACTCGCTTTTTTATTTGCCGTCATGGGTCCATGTTGGACGGTTGTGCATATGCAATAGAGGAATGGCCGTGTAGTTTCCTAACCTCTCTAATTGGGTTAAAATTGGTTTAAAAAAATCAAAGGTTTGCCGGACACTCCTCCCGGTTCCTGAACCCAGCACATAGTGTCCTCGAGCGGACTGATATCCGAGATCTCAACAGACTAATTGAAGTAAGTTCGATGTATATCACTTATATTTTAGAATGTACGTATACTATATCCCACACTGTGAGTATCCTTAAAAGTTAATTAAGATCAAATAATGTACATTGCAGTATTTACAAACTTTACAAATTGTATTTAAAATCTAAGCAAACAAAATAATATATTAATACTAATTTTAAAAAATGACTAAGTTTTGTGATACAAAGATTGTTCACCAAATTATTTAAAGTTACACGTTAGAGTCTTGTTTACATTAGCTAAAGGTATGTTTTGGAACGAAGCAGGCAGGGAAATGTGATCAAGTAGTTTTGACTTGTAATCAGTAGGATTTTATACCCATTTGCCACATAATTTGACAGCTGAAAAAACTGCTAGGGTAGAGGGACAAATAAGTCCTTTAGTCTTTCAAATTCATCCCGAAACCGGGAATTTCAAACGACAACGTCACAAAATGTAAATAAATATTTTCAATGTAATATTATTTATTTCCTTTTTATATAATGTGGATATTAGTTTTATTATAATTAGAGATAGAAAAATAAATAGGTATGTTAGTATAGATTTTCCATAAAAAATTATTTTTCATTGCGATACAGACCATTCTGGGTCACATTCTTAATATTGGAAATAATTTTCGTACAAAATTGGGTCATCCGAGGTAATCATCGGGTTGAAATAAGCGTATTTTACATTAAAAGAAGCACCGAATACTGATCATCTAGTCAATAACAAATAGCAGTTAGAGAACGATACATTAGAATCTATTATTAACCTAATGTAGCTTAGTCCAAATCTTGCTCATCAAAGAGTATCAGAAGATACCTAAAACCAAATTAGAACTTTTTATTATTATTATATTTAACAGGAAAATAATAGCTTAACAATGTAAACAAACCACTCAAGTGTTATCTACACTAAATAAATGGATAAGTAACAAATGATGTACAACTAAACAATGTTACAATGCCAAGACTGGACATTTGAATGTTCATCAAAGACAAAGTAAAAGCCAGCGTCTATGGTACGTTGAATACATCAGTGTCCGTAAGATCACTGATGTTAAGCAATGACCAGCGAGGTTGTACCCTGTGAGTATCCACGTAGGTTCGCGGCTTCGGGATGCTGGCTATTTTTCCGGCCCAACCCAGGATAGGTGCGGTCAATGTGGTTAGCTGATATGCAAGTTTCCGGTGAATGGATGGTATACGATGTTTAAGCTTTTGAAATTAAAAAAACTTGTTGGGTTACAGTTTTGATAAATGAGGAATTCAAATTCTCATTTATTTTGTCCAATTATTTTTCATCGTGTTTTCTTTTTATAACAATAAAATAGATATTATAGGCTCTTTGCTCTGTGTAAATTTTGTTCTTCCCGTTTAGGTTCATGATCAAAAACAACGTCCGAACAAATACTTTTAAAATTTTTGTCAAATCAATAAAATTTTCAAGGTTGCTAAGCATTAAAGTATGAAACTAGCTTGACCAGAAAAGTTCTTCAAGAAACTGGAAAATCCGATATTAACAATGTACTTATCACATGTCCCCCTAATATTTTGTCTTTCTACAGAAATCTCTATTTAGCTCTTTTACAATTGCTATTACTTAACGGAAAAGTTCTCTTTTAATTCAAATTAAGTTAAAAAGGTAAACAACATAATTAGAATTAATGAATTGATATAAGAGAACAGTAATAAATAATGGACCCATAAAAAACATATTACAGTCCGTTTTTCTCTGAATATGTTCATAACAAAAATTGTCTATACCTACTTTTATAGGCAACTAATATTACATTAATTCATTGCTACTTAACCATTCGTAAGTGTAATAGTTTTAATCTGCGCTTTTATTGTCGTTGGTTTTATCCAACGCTAGAGTTATCAGTAGAGCCACAATTTTAAACATCACAAAATATTAAAAAATCAACAATTTAAACAAAAACAAACAATTTATTCATTTGAATGTTTCAAATCAAGACCGACATGGGTTGGAGTCGAACATGTCGGCCACATTGAATGCTATATGTTTTGTACACCACAATGTGCCGCCAATTCTCTTCTTAATCGTTTAGCGGCATTATCACACTGTCTGTAATCATCTTCCTCCTCTTCAGATTCTTCAACTTCATCTTGTTTTCTTTTGGCGGTTGCCATTTCTGCTGCGTGTTTTTTCCTCCATTTTGTTCTTCTGTTTTGAAACCAAACCTGAAACAGATTAAAAAATGGTTGCAGATAAGTGAAATGTTTACAATATTAATATTTTGACAAAGAAAATGTATATCTAGCAAACGTCAGATCACTGAAGTTAAGCAACGTCGGGCGTGGTCAGTACTTGGATGGGTGACCGCTTGGGAACATCATGTATCGTTGGCTCTTTTTTCCGGCCCAACCCAGGCTGGGTGAGGTCAATGTGGGTAGCTGGTTTGCAAGTTTCCAGCGAATTTAGGGTAAAACCCACGTCTTAAATGACCAATAGATGTTGAAGAGACATTAAGCTAAATTGAAAAAAAAATGTATCTACAATCGATCAAAGTTAGTTTAAAATTTGATGCATCGGCGCAAACGAACGACTATTGTATTTTTAAAATTATTATAATTATACCCTAGCCGTAAATGACTAATCGGAACTTGATAGAAGAATTGTACATTTTAAGGGATCTGCCCATCTGTCCAGATAGATGTCAGAGCAATGAGGACAACAGGATTATCATCAACGAAACCATTACTCCAGCTATGAGAATACAACCAAATCAATAAAGTCATAATCTTTATGAAAACTAAGATTATGATCTGAAATGGTAACCACACCATTCAGTACGTAATAAAAATTACAACACTGAAAGACTTAAATCAATAAAAGAAGGTAATAAACGTTTTCCCCTCACATATGTGGATTTTTATTTCTTCTTGTAATATATAATATAGATTTTTAAAATTAATTATTACAGTTATAAAAACACCTCCATTCGAAACACCTCCTTCCCATCTTCTTCAATATTTCTACAATATTAAAATCCCTCAGGAATTATCTTTAATCTTATTTCTATAATACGATCAAATACAGGGTCTGACACTGAGTTCTATTCTAACGAATTTTCAACCCAGAAATGCATCCAAGATGCAAAAGGTTTGTTTATCAAGTACAATGAAATGGGCCGTTCCAACATACTAAACAGAGCATTCTATCAAATTGTATAAATTGGGAAAACACTCAAATTTGGTAAAATTAAAAAAATTAAGAAAAGACTGCCAAGTTTGAAAAATTATTAAGTCTCAATAATTTAGTGAAAACATTATGAGATAGAGGAAAAATATTGGGAATGGGCCCCTACCTACAACCATAAGCTGAGACCCAAGAAATAATATCGGAGCTGAAAACATTTTATTTATGTAGGTATTTCTAGAAAAATAATCATAAATTAGGTCATTTTTCTAGAATAAAACAAAAAATAATATTTGGAATACAGGATGGAAATTCTTGTAGAATTGGATTGGTAATTTCCAAGCACCGTATATGTCATTCTCTAGTGCTCCAGTTACATAATACGAGTAAGTAACTATTTCTATGCAAAAAGACCACATCAATCCCTCCCTTGATGTGTGATAGAAGCAAAACATCATCATCATCAAGAAGCAAAACATCCCCTTGCTTTCTGCATGGGTGGAAAGGATATCGATTCCGACCCTGTCCTTAGTTGCCTTTTACGACTGACATGGACTTGAGTGCCTTGGAAGTATTCTTTTAATGTCCCCCTACTTGTGTTTATAATATTAATTCCACAGTTCAGTAGATTTGTGCCAATATGTTGTTTTTCCAACACATCAGCATCCATCATGTACCGATCAATCTTCGATATTTTTCATCAAGTTTTGAATTTTATTGGTAAGCCCAAAATAATGTTCTCCTGGTCCACCCTGTATGTTCAAGATAACAATGAAACAATATTGTTGTTAGCATTTTCCAAAAATATTGTTTTTGTATTTACAAAATAAGCTGGGACTTAATCCTTTCAAAACTAGCCCCAGATGATGCACCCGTAAAATTATTATTTTTTGGTTAATTCTGAACAAGATCTTATCCCTATCTTTTATGTGTCACTTATTATTTTTATGGGCTTATTGAAAAGTTAATATTGAAAATACATATGAATAACACATAGATTGGAATGATAAGCTCAGACTTTATCAGATAAGACATAGTTTATTTGTTATAGAAGACTGTCGCTTATCAAACTTTTAAAGATCTAAACTAAGACATAATTGAAGAATCTTATTGAATCCAAAAAAATAGTGTAATTGTCAATGTCGATTAAGAAATAATTAATTTAATAAAAGATAATGTTTCAATTTACTAAAAATTTATTGAAACATCGTAAGATAAATATTTTTAAAAAATCATATAAATGAAATTGGGTGGAAGAGAATTCCTCAGGAATTAACCCCGCCCTTTGAGTGAACTATATATTAAACTAGCCAAACTATATCTTTTCATAATGCTTTCTCTCCTTCTCCTTCTTAATTCTTTCTTTCTATTCTTCCTCTTTTCCGTTTATATTGTTTCATTCAATAAAATGAAAAAAAAAAATCTACAATTTGAAATGAAGTTAAATCTACAATGTTCAATGAAGATTAATTTACATTTTTTGATTATATTAGGTGCCAGAACCACTGTGTAGAAAAATGGACCTAAACAATAGGACAATTTCGGTCTACACAGACAGTCAAGCAGCCCTAAAGGCTCTTGAGGCAAACCAAATCCAAGTTGGTTTGGTAGTGTAAACAGCTCCTCAGTGAGGTGTCCAGGAGGAACAGGAGCCATATAAAAAACGAGAGCATTGGGGGAAATGAAAAAGCTAATGAGTTAGCCAGGGCCGGTTCCCCGACACCATTCACTGGTCCGGAGCCGGCAGTTAGCATAGCGAAATGCTTGGCCAAGGCAGCTATAGAAAACTGGGTCTTTGAAAAACACAACATTTCCTTTCTCTAAGAGGATGATTACTGGCCCCTAAAAGAAAACAGCAAAGAAAATTGTGAATCTCAGCAGAGGTAACATCAGACTAGTGATTGGTCTGCTGACGGGTCACTGTGCTCTAACGAAACACCTAAAAACTATAGGGGTCAACAAGTGAACGGCGATGTGCAGGATGTGTGAAGAAGAAGAGGAGACGGCTTCGCACATTATATTGACTGCCCATATATGGCGCTACAACGCTTCAGGACGCTAGGGTTCCCGGGTTGTGAACTCATACAGATACACTCTAACCCAGTACAATCGTTGCTGAACTTCATTAGGGCAATTTCAGGGCTGGGTGAGAGATATTAGACGTGGAAAAACTGGTGTGCAATAGTCCTAATTAGTGGACGCAGCACTTGGAATTTCGAAAGGAAAGGCCACCACAATTATAATAATGTGCCAGAAATTTTAATTTCACTTCACATAATAATGTGCGTAGTTAAATTCTATTGACATATTAGGAAACTGTAAATACAACCAAACGTTATGTAATTAGAAGGATAATGAAAGAAATATAAAATAAAATCTGTAAATATTTTGATTTATTCCTTCCTCTAGAATTGTATTCAGAAAAAAATATATAAAAAAAATCAGGAAGAAATGGGATGGAATGAGAAATGCGAGGAAATAATATGAGGGTATTATTATGCATTTGGAACCATATGTGACAAAGTCCCGGGAATTAAAAGTTACATAATGTCCAAAAATATATACGAGTATATATTATATTCCTTAATGTACACATGTACTGGATCGTACAAGAAATTATCGGTCTGGTACGGGTAACTTTTGGTATATAAAGTTATGGCACGTTGGATATTGGATACACCAGTTCCTGTTAGATCACTGAAGTTAACAACGTCCAACGAGGTTGTAACATGGGGCGTCCACGTGGGTTCGCGCCCTCGTGATGCTGGCTATTTTTCCGGCCCAACCCAGGCTGAGTGAGGTCAATGTGGGTAGCTGGTTTGCAAGTTTCCAGCGAATAGAGCGTGAGTTTCAACCCTTCTTGAACGAGCAATAGAGGCGTTAAGCCAAATTAAGAAAAAAAAAGTTTACAACGATACCGTGTATAAAATTTTACTATCTAAAGTATCCGATTTTTTGTAATTTCATATTATATTATATCAAATGAATAGAATAAATATTAATTAGTAATAATGGTTATGCCCATTATGAACTAATAGTTTTCTTCTGTTTTATAAGTTATTTTGGACCCTTGGAGGCGAGTTATGGTTTAAGCCCGCAAATCCCGATTTTCAATGAAATATTAAAATACTAAATATTTGAGTATTAGCCGTAACCTTAAAACAGTCAGCTGATTTTCCATTTCACAATTTTTATGATGGTTTTGGTATCACGTTTTGCGAGAGATCCGTTGTCAGATATTTTTCGCAAGCTAGCACCGTTATGTCCAAGCATTGTGATACGTCAGTCTGTTGAACGTGCAGATTGATACATCAAGCAATCAAACATGCAGTTCTTATACATACATAGTTTACCTATTTACTTCAAGTAAAGAATAAATACAATTAGGGTACTTCCCACTGTACAGCTAACGTCATTGTATTGCTTCAATGTGATCCTGTATTTATTGAAAAAGGAGAGGACAGGAATATTTGTGCATATTATGTTCTGAACATATAAAAAGTGTATGAAATAATAAAGGGTGCAGAGAGAAAAAGAGAAAGAAGGAGAACCCACAACAGGAGTGAACGATGGAAAGCTATCTCCTATCTTCTCACTCACTAGAGGGTGTTATTTATTGAATTTAAAACACTTTTCTTACTGATCCTACCGAAGCAGAAAACTTTTTTTTCATTTCTCAACATTCTAATGTTTCCTCAAGGCAGTGCCTTTATATCATTGTTGTTTGTCGATTGCTGCTTCCATCATTTTGTCAATATTATGGAAGATGTTCAACCTGATCTTCAGGTTTTTTATGAATTGATTGTGTCGGCTAAAATGCACAATGAATTCAACTGCCGAGATCAAAAAGAAGTATGGTGAATGTATAATGTCTTAAAGCGGAAAACATCCGTTTATTTAACACACGCGCAGTTGTTATAGGAAATTTTATTTTGTCGAAATAGGAATCAAAATTAGGGGTGAATGATGTATGAACGATTGAAAGGAACTCCCGAATGTGTTTTGCATAAGTTTTGTTCCTGAACTAAAACTTTGCCATTCCGGAACAAAAATAAGTAGGACTGTTAGGAGGTAAGATCAGTAGGTTTTTAAACAGAACGAAATCCCAGACTATGGTGTTGAGGGGAGGATTTTCAGGATTTCCTCGGTAGAACGCCCATTTGAAAACATGGGCTGCATTTGGTGATAGATGTTTCCTATCATTCTCCTCATTCAACAGAAAATTCCATAATGTAAAATACATGTTTTTTTTTAAATTTGGCTTAACGTTTCTTTAACATCTATTGCTCATTCAAGACGGGGGTTTCACCCTCCATCCGCTGGAAACTTGCAAACCAGCTACCCACATTGACCGCGTCCAGCTTGGGTTGGGCCGGATAAATAGCCAGCATCACCAGGGCGCGAACCCACGTGGACACTTACATGTCACAACCTCGCTGGACGTTGCCTAAGTTAAGTGATCTAACGGGAACTGGTGTATTTGTACGCTGGCCAAATATATGATGTTTTGATATCAAATGTAATAAGATAGTACTTTGAATGTGTTGTTCATTAACAGCCCTCGCATAAAGCTTTCCACATTATTTCTATTCTTTTATTTTATCATGTTGTGAGAATCGCTCTTCATTTAATTTAATTTGAACATTATAAAGCGAGATGATTATATATTTTTTATATTAAATTACAATTTAATATAGCAACTTCATAGATATTATTCATCGTTGTTTCTTATAATAAAGGTTAAACAACAATATCCTAATCAACGACGCAGAAGAGATATCAATGATATTTCAATTTTGTTTAAAGTTCTGATCAACTTGGGCACTTTTGTTACCTCCAAGTGTCAGAATGAATCCTGGGACATCAATGTCTTCTTCATTCTGTATAAATTTCCAATCAAATAGTATTACCCCAATTATGACTGATATTGTGGGCTCTCTTCCTTTAATTTTTAATATATCCATACCATTTTTATTCTGTTTAAACATCTAACACTATACCCGATTTCGTTATATTACCAACACTCTCCTCAGTTTCCAAAGAACTTTACGCAATGTTGAGAACATTCACAATAGTGATACAATTCAATCAAACATTTAAAATTGACCAATTTATTAGTTGTTATTATTTTTTTTTAAATTTGGCTTAACGTCTCTTTAACATATACTGGTCATTCAAGACGGGGGTTTTACCCTCCATTCGCTGGAAACTTGAAACCAGCTACCCACATTGTCCTCACCCAGCTTGGGTTGGGTTAGAAAAAAAGAGCAAACGATACGTGGTGTTCCCATGCGGTTACCCATTAAAGTACTGACCACGCCTGGCGTTGCTTAACTTCAGTGATCTGACGGGAACTGGTGTATTCAACGTAGTATGATCGTTGGCTTCAATTTATTAGTAAATCATAATATGTAAGTTATATTTCTATAAGAAATCTGATATTACCCAAATATTATATGTAAGAAATCAGACAATACACAGTTTGCAGTTCCCGTTAGATCACTGAAGTTAAGCAACGTCCAGCGAGGTTGTACGGGTGTCAACGTAGGTTCGCGCCCTCGTGATGCTACCCACATTGACCTCACCCAACCCAGTCTGGGTGAGGTCAATGTGGGTAGCTGGTTTGCAAGTTTCCAGCGATTGGAGGGTGAAACCCCCGTCTTGAATGACCAATAGATGTTAAAGAGACGTTAAGCCAAATTAAAAAAAAAAAAAATACATGTATCTGTAGAAAATCTGATATTACTCAAATATTTTGTGTAAGAACAAGTCTATAGTTAACATTAAACTATTATGTGTAAGAAACTTGTTTAATCTAATAAAACATTATAAATTACATTTAACATAAAGTGAAGAACAAAAAATGATAAATGACTTCTGAAATCATTGCAAATAAAATTACATTAAAAGCTTTTTCATTCAGATAGAAGAACTAACAACATGAGAAAGCAAGTACGTTATAATCTTTGTATCGTAATTTAATAGAGGCGACATGGCGTTGAAGAAGGGGTCATGATCTAATTACGATTTAGTTGGATTACATCATAGATATCATTAACGACGTCATGCTTCCCTAATAAAAGATAGGAAACATTTTGCAGTATCATTACAGAATATCCTTCCCTAACCACTCAACACTGATGTTAGCACAAATCTAAACATACAATCTCAAGGGTGGGTGGTATATGTGAATTCAAATACAAGATACGAATTTTAGAGTATTTACATATAATAATTCCGAAGTATTTCTTTCTTTCATTGATCGTGAGGATGATATCCTCACGGATTAATAATATAAATTTTTTTTTTTTAATTTTTCTTACCGTCTCTTTAACATCTATTGGTCATTCAAGACGGGGAGTTTACCCTTCATTCGCTGAAAACTTGCAAACCAGCTACCCTCGTTGACCACACCCAGCCAGGGTTGAGCCGGAAAAATAGTTAGCATCACGAGGCCGCGAACCCACATGAACACCCACATGGTACAACCTCGCTGGTACAACATGGTACAACGTTGCTTAGCTTCAGTGATCGAACGGGAACTGGTGTATTCAACGTGCCACAGACGCTGGCTCGTAATAATCTTTGGGTGACTAATGTAATTATATCGCAATGATTGACAAGTTCCACAGGAACTTATTAGAAATATATATTTTCAGAGGTACGCGGATACCTAAAATAAAACTAATAGAACTTTAGGGATAGGACGGTATTTTGGTGTTGACATTGTTTCAGAGGGCTCTGTAAAAGTCATCGATGTACTAATTATTAAATCTTAAATAAAATACCTATTTAGATGTATAACAAGCCATCGCAATATTAGATACAATGAACTGTCTGTGGACAATATTACATAATTTTATTATAAAATTAGAACAGAAAAAAAATACCTTTCTTGCAATAAAAACATAATAAAAGGTTAAAAAATTACCCTTTTTCCCTCATTTTCATTTCTCTCTCCTACATTTTAAAAAATGAACTGAATAATATTAAAAAGTAAATTATACAAAGCGGCTACAAAAAGGCTTATTTTAATTTTAATTAATAAAACACATGGCTTGGGTTTCTCCTGGGAGAGATAAGAACCTATGGAATAATAAAAAAAATATGAAAAAATGATAAAATTTATACCGGAGACCTTTTCCCCGCTCTAAAAAACAAGGGAAATATTATCTTAAAATGCTGCATTAATTTGTTTATTTTTTTCAGTTTTGTCTCTTTACAGTGTTGTAGGTACCTTAAATTTAATGGGTCGATAGAAAGTGGGAAAAATATTTCCAAATTTGAATGTAATCTGAAGGTTCGATATAGACCAGTAATATCGGAGTTGTTATAACGGTTATTAATATTAAGTTAAAAATTTCTCGTCATTTTTAATCCTAAATGTTTTGGTCCCTAAAATAATAATAAAAAAAATAAGGCCCTATTTTTTCCAAATTTTTGGGTGACAGACACCAGTTTTTTTATTTTCACCATATCGAATGTTATATCAAAAAGAAGTCAATAAGCTCAAACAGAAACTCTTTATCACTTACCTGGGAAATCAATTTCAATTTTAAGTGGCCACCATTTTGTTTTTGTAAAAGGTGTAAGTAGGAATCTAAGTTTTAGCCGCAACTTTCAAGTTGAGCCGATCAAAATTTAAAAGGGGGGAGACTTTATGAAGTCATTATATCTGGGGGGGGGGGGTCGAGGAACTCTGAATAAATCAGAACTAACCTACACTACGTATGTTTCACTACTTGAATCTAGTTAACATTTACTTGAATAATGCGATAAAGAAGATTTTTTTTTTCAAAATTTCATCTCCAGCGGAGGTTTTATAGTGTAAAGTTATATAAAATTATAGTGTTATATAGGTTTCTACCAAATTTTGGTTTGATCAATATTTTAATCCCACAATGGCTTTTCTATAGTTAACATTAACTGACGAGATAAAATTGTGAAAATTCCCCTATTATTTTTCTCTTAAATGTCTATTAAAAACCAAATTAATTTGGAAATAATTTTCATTTTATATTTGAAAAAACAGAAGCAAAAAAGCGACTCTATATTCAATTCACATCACATCAGTATTTTGCTTTTATCTCAGCAAACCGCCATCTTGCCTTTTTTAATAACATTAAAAAACTTGCAAATTAATAAACTTTTATGGGCGATATGACCGACTAAAAGATCCCAAAGGCGAAATTATAGTGTAAAGTTATTTACTTTTATATACTTTCTAGCTTTCAAACGACTGAATTCTCCATTTCTGTCTCAGATTAATATGTTTTACGCAAAGGGAGGAATCTATACTTTGACAGTATCTTGCTAATAGTAGGTGTTATATAAGCAAGTGTTTTCATCTATAATTCCTTCATGCAACAGCGGACCTGCGTATTTTATTGTATAATTGATAATAAGATGATCATTCTACGAGAAATAAAAAGATTGGGAAATTTATTTTTTGTGTAGATCTTGTCATTGCTTTCTATTGTATGCCTTACCTATAAATCTTGGCTTATTTTGACTTTGGTTGCCGTTGATCCATTTTGAGAGAGATGGAGATGGATTTTGGCAAAAAAAAAATATATATATATATATATAAAATCTAGGCACAAGCAGGCCTAAAAGACTAAATTCCTGCCGATTGCAGTATGTATGTATATCAAAATTACACGAAATATTTGGTGTATTTTCGGGAATTAGTTCCAAGTGTCCAAATTGAATCCTTTTTACTCACTGACCCACACATTTTGGGTTGTCTCAATAATAGACACTGTGCTATAAAAAGTTCCAATTTCTAATTATTTCTGATTTGTAAAAAAAAATACAGAATTATTGACTTCAAAACTAAATACCTATATTCCGAAATAAAGAGGAATGAACAAATTTATGAAATTTCGCAATTTCTGACTTGCTGCAAAACATAGATTCAATTTAATAAAACCTGAATGCAATGTTACCTCATTTCTGGAATTAAAAATAGATGCAAGATTATCATTTCCATTTTTCAAAACTTTTCCCAGCATTTTATTGTTCATTTTTTCATCTTTGTTTTATTTTTGTTTTTAGGGTTTTTTAAAAAAATTATCCATTATTATAAACATTGCATTCTCTATTTTCTTATTATTTTATCTAATTCATTTTTTTTTTTTTTTTTTTTTTTTTTTTTTTTTTTTTTTTTTTTTTTTTTTGTGTGTGTGTATGTGTTATTGCATTTATTTTTTAAATTTATATTTATAATAAACCCGTGCGACCACTTTTGTGGAACGAACTGATAACAGACTTCTAAATGAAAATTCTGGACTTAAGAACCCACTGAGCATTTCACGTCCCTGTATATCAAATACTGCAAAAGTTCTGAGAATTTGAAATAAAGGTACTCCATATCAATTATAGAGATTAATCCATTCTGATGAGATAGTCCCAAAATAAAATGGAGAGAGGAGAAACAGGAATTAAATTTCAAAATATAAAATGAATTAATGATCATTATATTCAGAGATATATAAGTATAGATGAGGGAAGGAAGGGAAGGCGGCTCAATAATACACTTCTTTAGGTACTTCCCCCTTCCCTCCTCAAATCTCTTCTCCTTGGAAGGCGGCTCAATAATATAATTCTTTATGTACTTCCCCCATTCCCTCCTCAAATCTCTTCTCCTTGGAAGGCGGCTCACTTCTTTTAGTACTTCCCTTCTTCCGCATCGAACTATACACTTATTGTTGTAAACACCGCTGACCATTCCTTGGATTTACCAGGTGGACAGAGTTTCCTGCGCCTTTAGGAACAGGCACAAAAATACTAAAACCAATTTTTACTTCCGCTAACCACAAACATTTCAGTCACTGCTCAGCAATTTTGTCAATATCAATTGTTAATACTATCAGAAGATATCACACATCAGAGCTTTAACTTCAGTCCATAGACAGAAAACCAATAATTTTATTCTGCACAGAAAAGGAAAAAGGATGATAAAATATTTCACTTTCATAAATTATACTAAGAGGCTTTTCCAAGTACCTTTGATAGTCAATCTGTTGAAAGCACACCAACAAGATATGTATCAGAATAAGATACATTATAATGGCATGTATAGTTGAATTGTATGGGAATGCATCAAAATCAGAGATTTTTAAAAATATTCTGCAGTTTGAATAAGTTTTTTTTTAATTTGGCTTGACCAATAGATGTTAAAGAGCATCTATTGGTCATTCAAGACGGGGCTTTCACTCTCCATTCGCTGGAAACTTGCAAACCAGCTATACCCACATTGGCCTCACCCAGCCTGGTTTGAGCCGGAAAAAAAACCAGCATAACGGGGGCGCGAACCCACGTAAACACCCACATGGTACAACCTCGCTGGACGTTACTTAACTTCAGTAATCTAACGGGAACTGGTGTATTCAACGTGCCATAGACGCTGCCTCGAATAAGTTTAAAATCATAAATAATGACCAATTACCAATACTTTTGTTCGTGTGTAGAAAATATTAAATATTTTTATTATAAAAATATCACGAGTCGCCTTCGGTGGAAAGATGAATGGCAACGAATCGAGATAAATGGAGGATATAAAGTCCTAATTATTAAATCAAATGATAATATTTAATATACCATTCATATCCATTTCTAAATTTGAATCTGAAAAACAGTAGTGGAGACCCGAAAAAGTTTCAACTTTCAGCAGTTGTTTTGCCGAATATTGTATTTCAATTTTAACTAAATAGGCCACTATTGTGCCGTTTTTCATCTGCAGGGTTTCTGAAAGTCAATGGGTGCTTATTCAGGCAAATTTACACAATTTTCTAGTCAAGAAATGGACTTAGTTTGAGTGCCCACATAAAGCACGGGGATACTGTCATTGTACCACTATCCACAAAAGTGTACTGTACTAAAGCAAAGTACATTTTCTGTGCTTTTTGTTCAGCGCCTTTTGGATATAAGCAATGAGCATATCAGTAGTGATGTACGTAAGACATTCATAAAAACATTTGGTTGGAGCCTCCTATTGTATGGAAGTGAAACATGGACGATTAATAAGAAGGATAGACAAAAGCTAGAGGCAACAGAAATGTGGATTTGGAGAAAAATGAGCAGAACAAGTTGGATGGAGAAGAAAAACATTGAACAAGTACTAGGAGAGATCCAAGAAAGAAGACAGCTGATGATTTCCATAGAATTAAGAAGAGTAAAGTTCATAGGTCACACCATCAGACACAATCTGTTTATGAACACTATATTCGAGGGCAAAATGGATGGCAAAAGACCAGAAAACGTGGACGACCCAGAAAAGAATATTTCAAAGATATTCTAGCAAACATGAACTGCAGATCGTATAGTCAAATGAAAAGATTGGTAGAGCAGAACTTTGAGGACCAACTAGACCCCCAATAGGTCCTAATCATAGAACATTGTTAATTTCTGTCAATGGTAAGTGGTAAAAGTGCTATTTTTTTCATTCGAGTCTATGATTTTAATTTTTACCATTAAATAAATTTCTTCGCACGGGGGATACAATCCCTGATTCGATTTTATTTAATATCCGATTTAATACTTTGTTTCAGAATAATTTATGTTTTATATTTTGAAAAATTAAAAGTTCATTACTATTATTTTTTCCTCGTATCCGACACTGAGTTTATTTAAAATTTTACTAATTGAAATTAAATTAAATAAATCAGTGGAAAGCCCCCCCAACTCCATGTTGTATAATTTTATACTCTCGGACTGGCCATGAGGACAAAAATGAACATTAAATTAAACATCATAAAGCAATTATTATCTCCATTAATCTCAATTCTGAATGTAATTTATACGAAATATTACGTACAGGGTGTACACCTTAAGCGTTATTGTTAATGATCCATCCGGTTTAAACACGAAACAGTTACTAACGTAATTATAGTGCAGTGACAATGTTCTGGGGTCCGATGTCAATTAACAGTCTCCATTAATAGATGTATGATGGCAATTGGAAACTTTAACGACACATAACAACTTACTTGGAGCTGCAGTCTCATACATTTGGCGACCATCGGACACGATCGTACAACTATTGAATGAATGAGTTTAGTTTATTTATTTACAATTGTAGTCTAAAACACTAATATTAAATTTAATAAGTGAAAAAAAGGAATGGCTTCATTAAAAGACCTGTCAGGCAATACCCTTCAAAATTTAACCCAACTTTAACCATAAAATACCAAGTTTTGTCTCAGTGGCAGAGTGTGCATTACACTCATTTTTCACAAGGAAGTACCAGGTTCGATTCATGGACGGGTCCAAAATTTGAATAAGGTTTTTTCGATTTTTCTACTTGGTTGTGTTCGGTGGTAACTGAGCCTACAGAGAACAATTGAGTAGCTATGGTAATAGCACCAAGTGGTATAGCTATATAAGATAAAAAATGTTAAAATGAAGCTTAGGCTTAGTGATATTCGAGTGAATGTTGAAAAATACCTTGTAATGCTATGATGCCTACGAACATTGTAACATAATAACACAAAGAAATATACATTTACATGATCAAGTTTCTAAAATAGAGCTTTGTGATCCAGAGCACTAAAAAAAGCTACGACAAAAAGGGATTTACCGTTTATAATCAATATAACTGTGTTATGAAATATATTTCCACCTTCAATCACCTCACACCTTCCACCATGCATACCTCACACACCTCTGGCTCTGCAAAACAATAATATATCATTCAACCATCAAATTCCATCATATTTCATTTAAAAAAGCACACACAGAAAAGCTTAAACAGATTTAAATAAAGTAATTTATAGTGATGAAAATCACAATGATACTGATTTCTACCACAAAATTTATTCCTCCTTCTTGCCCCATACCCCTTCCCCCACCCAGACACACACGTACACACCACCAACAAAGAACAACAACAACAAAAAATAGTAAAATAGGGTAACTGTGACAAATGACCCTTAAAAACTTTAAAAAAATAACATTCATCAATTTTGAACGCCTACTTTTTGTGATGTAATACGTAGAGATATCGTGTAATTCAGTCACCCAAATGTCGCCGTCGATCACTGTGACTCTGGATGAGTATTTTTATTTTTTATCTCCGATGTTGTTTAAATACGATTTACATAAATATTCTCTAAATCCCTGGTTGACGCTTTATGTTCTGGGTGCTAGCATTTTTTTCATCCCTGTGTTTTTTTAAAAGCTTTTAAAAAATACAATGTAGATTGCTTGGATAAGAGAAGAAATAATATGAGGTGGCTTTTGTCTCTTGTTCGCCAAAAATTTAGATGACATGATTAAAAATTAATATTCTTGTAAAAGTTGAGGCTCATGGTAATTATATAATTAACTTAAATTTTAACCTAAAAATCTACGGTTGATTTTAACCTAAAAGTCTGTACATCACACAAAAAACGGCCTTTGCAAAACAGAAATAAATTTAACCCCTTAATTATTGTTTCCTGTAGTTTAATTTTGATTCAACAGGAGTTTGATTCAATAAAAACTAACATACAATTGAGGAGCCCTCTGGAAAAGCAATCTTCAAAAAAGAGTATTTTGAGAAATAGCAATTCTAAATTATTGAAATTTTCTCGCACTCATTAGTGAATATATCTCAAACCATATAGGGGAATAAAAAATGTAGCTAGATAATCTCCGAAAATTAAACAATATAGCAATATTTCCATAGGCCTCCCCATCTGAGTCATCCTTTTCTTTGATTTGAGTCTGCAGCTCTGCCGCTTATTTTTTCAATAATTGTCATCAAACTTCCACTGAAAAATTGTACCCTAATATAATAGACAATAAAAAGGTTTGTGGTGTAATAATTGTAAGACGCTCTGACTCGTGAACAGTAAGGTGTAAGTTCAAATCCAGCCAACTCATGGAATTTCGTCCTCATTAATTTTAGTTATAATTAGTATATACCACTATTGGGGAGGAGCTGCGATTATCAATATCTAGTCCGTGGTCCTCAGAGTATCATAATAATTATGGTATGGCAAGTAATAATATTATAGGTGTCCTATGCAATCATTCAATATCCCATTGCAAAAAATTCGCTAGTTTTAGACACTCTGGGAAGTCATATCTTGGAAATTTCAAATGGCCACCATTTTGAAACCAATTACGCTAGACGTGTAAATTTTTTTGCAAAGTACTTCTAATTCTATTGTCTTTCTGAAAATATATCAAAAGTTGGGTTTCGTATTTAAAAAACCAAAGTTGGGCCCCTGGGGCCACATGGGACCCGCCCCTGAAAAATTGGTCACACCATCAGGTGGTTTAATTTGGGGTATAATACCATGCAAAATTTCAAAACTNCACACCATCAGGTGGTTTAATTTGGGGTATATTACCATGCAAAATTTCAAAACTCCACATAAAGCTGTTCAAAAGATATTCAGGCGGTCTCGGACTTTTGGGACACCCTGTATTTTCTTAGAAAGTACTTCATAAGTATCGATATTCGATAGTAATTATTTAAAGTTCGTAAGTACCCAGCAATGAGAAAGAAAGTTAGTTTTGAAACGCCCAGAAAAAGGAAACGATAGGTAAATCAATGTTAAATTTTTGATTGTCAACAGCCACACTTTTTACAAAAATAGTACAAATAGACTAAATGCTGTTATAGATATCGTATTATGTTACAAAATAATACGATATCGGCGTGTGTTTTATTTTATTTAAATTTTCATTTTATCAGTGATCTTTTTTTTTAAAAAAAAAAAAACTATAAAACGTTTACAATAAATAAAATTGTATTGTTATTTAAAATGATATTATTTCTCCGCAATATAAAATTGTGTGAAGAATCGTGATTAAATTTATTATTCTTTCTGGGGTATGGTCGATGTAATTGATTTGATCATATCAAATTTATTCAGACATAAATATATTAATTTTATCTAATATTTATGTATGATTATTATTACTGAACGCGTAAATTCCATGTATCTCATTTATCTTGTATCTCAGAAGGGAAATAGATCATACATGATTTTGTGAGAAAGTATTTGAGGTTAAAGTTTTTACAGGCCAAATTTAAGCGAACAGATACTATGCATTGAACTGGTGGGCTTCGTTTGTTTCGATAGTACCATTAAAAATTACATTCAAACGCGATATTATAGTCAGATACATCTTCTATCATACAGAGACGAAAATTACTCTCATATTTTTATTTTATAGTCTTCTCGGATTTTTTTTTTCTCACAAAAGTGGAGAAGATTTTTGGAGAAAAAAATTGAGAAGGGCTGAAATAAAAGTGTGAAACTATTTAATACAAATTATTAATTGAGACTATGAGACACATAGGAAACATTTTTCCAAATAAATAAATTTCAAAAGAAATTAAGGAGGACATATTTGACTTTATGAAAAGGTCTAATAAGAATATTATTTTTTGGAGAAGGAGAAAACTGGTTTTTCTTTTGCAATATTTTACAGTATATAGTTGTAATAATACTGTGCAAGAACAAACAGAAAATGGTATAATAAAATTAAAATCCTGGGTTAAGAGCTTTAATTTTGAAAAATATTACGAGAAACTAGTAGCTTAGAATTCCATGCGGTTAATTTTGTTTAACATTTCATAGGAATTTCATTAAATATGCATGTGATTATTATGTGTTTAAAAAGGGGTTCTGTCTATTTGTAGATCTCACAGGACTTTTAAAAAAATATACTATCGTAAAATTTATGATCTGATTGGTAACTGTGATGCTCACCGGGGCTTTATCTTTTGTTTATTATCTTTGACTCTCCATTCATTTTATTCCATTTTATGAAAGCATTTTCTGTGTTAAAAACACATAATTAATTACATCAAATTTACAGGTGACATCTTAACTTTGAAAAGATAGAATACTGTGAAAGCAAAATTTCTCTGTCTACGTACTTTGAAACTTATTGTCAATATCTTGCTTCGCGACAGTTTTCACTTTGTACATAATTTATAATTCTTGTAAATTTCTAGAACTTTCATAAATTTAAAGCCTACTGATATTAATTGTGTTTGTTGGTTTCTCTTTATTTCAAACCGCAATGAATCTTTGCACAAGAATAGTATGTGTATATGATGGGACTTGGTAAGGGATATCATCGAACAAGTTTGGCAAATCTGTTATTCACTATTTTCATTTCAGTGCACAGGTTTAAAGACTCCTATATTTTATTGACTGGAGATTAGACCTTTGTGTAAAAAGTCAATCTATAGCGTAACGTTTATCCCTTATTAGCAATATGAATGCCTTTAAATTTCCTGTAACGAAAATCTCTAAATAGTATTTACAATGAGGGTAAAAAGAGCTTAAATATTAAAGAAAAGCTTCTAAAAAGGGATGGAACGAAGGGTTATAGCTTTAAACTATTTAAATGAGAGGGGTTTTCACAGTAAACAAAACACCCTCTAACCACAGCAGCCACGTGCGGATAAACATTGTTTCGCGTAATTGAGTTTAAATCACAGGCGTTTGTTTGGTATTAAAAGCTGATCAATTTCTTGTTAAAGTCTGATACACGGATGAGAACAAGATAATGTTTTGAGTTCATGATACTGGGGGGGGGGGCAAATATTAGAAATCTTTTTCCTTATAAGGAACAATCTCACGGTTTGAAGGATATGTATCCAAACAATGTATACATTTAACTTTATGTATTATCCATCCTTTTAGTCTAAATAATTCAGTCTGCTGTTTCCTTTGAAAAAATCAAAAAAAAAAAAAAAATTCCACTCTTTTGGTTTATTATTTTCAATAATGTACCTTTGGAATCGTCATGAAAAAAAATACCCCCCTCTTTTCGTTTGGACTGTATAAAAACGTATTTTCGGCAAAAACTCTCTTCCAGTTGAACTTTCGAATTTTCCCTTGTTACGGCGTGCCCACATTATTATTAAAAGGAAACTTTAAATTTTAAGTGACTAGATCCAGCCATCGTGCATCTACGTTGATTTTATCTGTCAGTCTGTATACCAACTGAGCTGAAAGCATCCCCCTTTAGATTCATTTCTTTAACTAGAATAGCTGAATCGTATGCATAATTTCCCGTGGCCATAAAATTACTTTTGGCCAAAATAATTTTCTCTGTATTTTTTTTTCACATATTGGAGATCACATATTCTAGGTGCTATGTATGTACAATTAATTGTACATATGTTCTAATTTAAACTTATGGGGCAAAACTAGCACCATGTGAAGAATGCTCATCAGCACCCTCAATAAAGATATAAATCTACCTGGCATATATACATTGTTACATAGATAAACTTACAACACAAACTTTATAAGATAACATAGGAAAATACAACATACTGGGTGGTCGTGTAAGATAAGTATATAAATACTTATTTTACAGTTCATCACGATTGTGAATTCATTGCTCAAAAATTGCCCACCATTTTAATATTAATTATCAAATAAATCATAATTCGGTGTTAAGTGACGGCATTCTAAAACCAGATGATACTCACACTGCTGCTCTAAATAAGACACTATTCTCAGAGACTAATGACTTATTGACAAAAACTACTGTCAATAACTATGTCAGTAACACAAGGAAATAAGTTGAAACATAGAATATTTTTAAAGTTATCATTTCTGTGTCTTATTAGCTGTGATGTGGACCGGAAGATGTCACTGTCATGTAGTTTCTCACATTCTCAATAATGTTATAACTTATATAACCTTCCCTTATAGCTATGCTATATCCATAGCGCGGTACCAGACTGAATTTTGAATGTCTTGTTATTTATCGAATACTACCTATAATAAAGATAAAAAATATCGCAAGCCATCTAGGGAGGTAAATAACTAGAAAACTGATATCTTCAGGTGTAAAAATTGTGGTAAGGCTCAAGATTGATGTTTAAGTCTTTCCCTGCCAGCGTCTATGGCACGTTGAATACACCAGTCCCCGTTAGATCACTGAAGTTGAGCAATGTCCAGCGAGGTTGTAACATGTGTGTGTGCACGTGGGTTCGCGCCACGGCTGGGTGAGGTAAATGTGGGTAGCTGGTTTGCAAGTTTCAGGCGAATGGAGGGTGAAACCCCCGTTTTGAATGACCAATAGATGTTAAAGAGACGTTAACCAAATTAAAAATAAAAAGTCTTTCCCGTTGATTTTCCAACCGTTACAAAACATTGTTATGTACATTTTTCAAAATACCAAAATAATTTTTTAAAAAAAATTCTTTCCCGTTGATTTTCCAACCGTTACAAAACATTGTTATGTACATTTTTCAAAATACCAAAAAAAAATTAAAAAAAAAAAAATTCTTTCCCGTTGATTTTCCAACCGTTACAAAACATTGTTATGTACATTTTTCAAAATACCAAAAAAAATTTTTTAAAAAAATTCTTTCCCGTTGATTTTCCAACCGTACAAAACATTGTTATGTACATTTTTCAAAATACCAAAAAAAAATTAAAAAAAAAAAAATTCTTTCCCGTTGATTTTCCAACCGTTACAAAACATTGTTATGTACATTTTTCAAAATACCAAAGAATTTTTAATAGGTAACACTCTTGGTGTACCATCGTCACCAGATAACCAAACATCATTTATGGATCTGGTAAGGAAAAATTCTTTATCAAATACGTAAGTCAACAAATTGTTCAAAAGTAGTAAACCTTACTAAAAATATTTTTATCCATCCCGTATAAATAAATAGAGTAAAAAAAAGAAGAGTAAAGCACATAAAAACATTAAAGATGATGCAATAAAACATTGTTACCAACATTAAAATAATGAAAAGAGAGTCATAAACAAGAAAAAGTAATGGATAATAAAAACAATATAATATTAAAGGAAAAGAATAAAATACATGAAAAAAGAAAAGAGGAAAATGAAGGCGAATATAAAGAACACGTAGAGAAAAGTGAACAAAGTTTATGGAATGTAATCATAACAAAATAAATAATAATAATGATGATGAAAAAATTAAACACAAGTGAATACAAGAATGATGTTCAAAACAAATAAAATCGAGTATGAAAGAGTAATGGAAGGAAAGAAATAAAACAAATGAAATCAATGATGAAAGAGTAATTGGAGAAAAGAGGCAAGCAAATGAAATCAAGTTTGAAGAAATAATTGAGGGAAAAAAATAAAAATAAAACAAATGAAATCAATGATGAAAGAATANATAAAACATTGTTACCAACATTAAAATAATGAAAAGAGAGTCATAAACAAGAAAAAGTAATGGATAATAAAAACAATATAATATTAAAGGAAAAGAATAAAATACATGAAAAAAGAAAAGAGGAAAATGAAGGCGAATATAAAGAACACGTAGAGAAAAGTGAACAAAGTTTATGGAATGTAATCATAACAAAATAAATAATAATAATGATGATAATAAAAATGAAACACAAGTGAATACAAGAATGATGTTCAAAACAAATGAAATCGAGTATGAAATAAGTAATGGAAGGAAAGAAATAAAACAAATGAAATCAATGGTGAAAGAGTAATTGGAGAAAAGAAGCAAGCAAATGAAATCAAGTTTGAAGAAATAATTGAGGGAAAAAAATAAAAATAAAACAAATGAAATCAATGATGAAAGAATAATTGGAGAAAAGAAGCAAGCAAATCAAATCAAGTTTGAAGAAATAATTGAGGGAAAAAAATAAAAATAAAACAAATGAAATCAATGATGAAAGAATAATTGGAGAAAAGAAGCAAGCAAATAAAATCAATGATGAAAGAATAATTGGAGAGAAAAACAATAAATTAGACGAGAAGAACACAATCATGCCTCATCAAGTCAGCAATTTTTAAGCCGTGCCATCGATGAAGGAACGTTATTTTGTTTGTCATTTAATGTCGACCATTAGATAAAGGTTTAAAGGAAAGAAATGCTGCGTGTAGAGCATTTTAAATAGATTCTAATTTTACAATAGGTACAAGTACATTGTTAGTTCTTTCCTACAAGATGTATGTGGGCTAATAATTGATTATTTATTAATTAGAAATTGCAAATCTTCGTAGATTTGCATTAAAAACATTACAAATTTATAACATACTAGCTGAGTACCCAAACTTCGTTTGGAGAAGATGAGAGAAATATGATAATAAATCTGACTCCCACATTAATATTCATATCACCGAGGTACAACCGTTTAAACGCGATCAGAGGATACACATAGATTACATATTACATACACGTTTGTTAACCTATATGTAGAACATGGGGAGTAGTAACGGGTTGTTAAGCTGTGTAGAACGTGTTGGGAGTAGTATTGGGTTAGGTTCAAAAAAAAAAAAAAATGCGTGTTAAAGTCTGCTGAGTTTAGGCTGGGTCGCAGACCTTGCGCTTCAAACTTGGTGTTCAATTCTATTAAATTATATCGGCACTAACCGATTTTGTACATAATTTTATTTAAAACATACAAAAATTTGAATTTCCATACAAAAATTGGAAAATCGGCCGTAAATCGAAAACGGTTATATATTTTTGAACTGTGATCATTTTTCTGGGGTCTCAGGCTATGGTTTTGTGGGGGTTCATTCCCATCAATTTTTCCATATCTCTTACCGTTTTGGCTAAACAATGAGGTTTTTCAAAATTTTATTGTGGCCGATCCCGGATTCGAACTTGTAACCCTCGAATGGCTAGTCACAATTTTGCAAAATATGTCCTAAATGAAGGATGAAGATGTTACCTAAAACTTTCTCGCTTTGAGCTGATATGTTGTCGCGACAAATCTTAAGATGTTGGCCAAAATTCGGAAAATTTTGAGGAAGAAATTGGAAATTCGGCCAGAAAATTGGCCGTAACTAAAATGGCCGGATAATACCGTGCCTATAAACCCCGGGTTAAAACGAATAAGAGTGCAATTCCGAGCTGTTGTTCGTAATAATTTATAAGCGAACAAACAAAGAAACAAACAAACAAACAGACATTCACTATATACAGGGTGTCCATAAAGTCTCACCCCACCCCCCGAATTTGGCGGGACAACCATCTTGTTGGAACACTATTTTTTACTAAAATTACTTATTTGGGATTATAAAAAAATATTTCTAGGAGTTTTTACGTACCATTTCGGTGCGGCCACAAAGGGAATGTTTCTCATGTTCCACCCCGTAATTTGTGAACGGTAGATCCTAGAGAGCTCTGGTTTTCTGTAATGAACTCGTATTAGCGAGACCTTTAAAACAAGGTGTCACTTCACATACCTTCTCATTTAAGATTTTGAAGCCAGTCAGTGCCCAGCCTAAACGGATGGCCAACAAATTTTTAGTCTAAAATTAATCCCCCCAAAATCTAAGGTATACGTGTTTTTGCGTTTTCTTATATTTTCAGCCATTCTCGAGATATGGGGTGGGGTGAGACTTTATGGACACCCTGTATATAGATATTTAATATAACATATCTTTACTTGAATTTTGAATGAAGAAAAAAACTTTCTTATGAATCATTTTTATTTTATTTCCAGTCTTGTAAAATTTTAAATATTACATTCCTATTTTGACAGTAACATTATATTTTTATTGTGAATTCTCCATTGTGAATTGAAAAATGCAGATTTCACAACAAAAATTTCTCACACATTTTTTTTTAATCTTTATTATCTTTGCACTATTTTTTTTATCTCGTTTTTTAACCCCTTTTTTATCTGGTGAACAATTTTTATAGTTGGTGTTTAAAATTGCATAATAATTAGCCATTCATTCAGTAGGTATATTAGAGAATGTATGTAAAATATAGAATGAGTTCTATTGTTATCTGATGTTATCTCTGACGCAGTCCCTCCTCCAGTGTGATCCTCATACAGGGTCCTCTTGACCATCTAATAAACATTTTATTATAATATTTGATGGTTCTCAAAATTATGATGATAATAGATGAGTTTCTTAGAATAATTATTTGATATAATATAATTTTATTTAATTTTGTTAAATTGGGATACTATGTCAAGTAAAACCATAATGAGGTAGATAATTTAATACTATATCTTCACTTGACTGTAAAAATAATAAAGATGTTATTTAAAGCTGACTAGTTTCGTGCTCTCCTGAGCACATCATCAGAGCTTGGTTGAACGAAGACTTCAAGTGAAGATATAGTATTAAATTATCTACCTCATTATGGTTTTATTTTTTCCTCCTTACTATAATACAATATTATACCCACAGAATTGACTATTTTTGAAACATAATACGAGTATATTATACTTATGGAATTGAACATAATATATTATACTTATGGAATGGACTATTTTTGAAACATAATACGAGTATCCTTATGGAATTGAACATAATATATTACCTATACTTATGGATTTGAACAGAATATATTATACTTATGGAATGGACTATTTTTGAAACATAATAGGAGTATATTATACTTATGGAATTGAACACAATATATTACCTATACTTATGGATTTGAACAGAATATATTATACTTATGGAATTTACTATTTTTGAAAAATAATAGGAGTATATTATACTTATGGATTGGACTATTTTTGAAACATAATACGAGTATATTATACTTATGGAGTTGAATATAATATATTACCTATAATTATGGATTTGAACAGAATATATTATACTTATGGAATTGAACATAATATATTATACTTATGGAATGGACTATTTTTAAAACATAATACGAATATATTATACTTATGGAGTTGAACATAATATATTACCTATACTTATGGATTTGAACATAATATAATATACTTATAGAATTGAAAATTTTTGAAACATAATACGAGTATATAATACTTATGGAATTAACTATTTTTGAAATCCCGGAGCCAAACTTTTTTAACTGAGTGAGGTCTATGCTCACAGAACTATTCATTAAAATTAAAAGAGGAGAATGAATTAATCGTCCTCAATCGTTCGCATCAGAACGATTGGCATAGATATTATTAACGGCTCCTGTCGAAAGTGATTAAAATCTTTTCGCCAACATAATATCAACCAATCTCACCTTAGAGAAAAGATATTTCGAACATCCAACAACACTATTTTCGCATTGAAAATAAAAGTTGGACTTGAGTTGGTAAAGCTGTTTTTTAATGTTAACCAGGGAAGTATGCATGACAGCTTCACATAAATTACTGTACCCTAAATGAATAATAGTAAAAATATATGATAAGACTAGTATATGATAAGAAATAAATAGTACGATACTATTTGTAGTGCCCGTGTCTTACCCGATAAGAAATAAATAGTACGATACCATTTGTAGTGCCCGTGTCTCACCCTGTTACAAATATTTTGTAACCTTTCCGCCATTATTTTAATATGCTCCCCCCACCCCACCTAATTTTATTATGAAATTATTTTTGAACAAAATTGTCTAAAATTTGACTCCTGGGAATTTTTTTGAAAATATTTATGAATTAAATAAAATTTTAACAAATTTTTAATACTGTGAAAACTCTTTTCATTTGCAAATTGTTTTTACATTATTTTGAATATTTTCTAACGACTTTTCCTTTTCTCCATCTTGTTTTTTACTTCAATTTTTTGTAAATGAAAAAAGAACCTATAAACATTTTTGTCAAATATATAATTTTATATGATAACTATTCAAAAGACAAAGGGAGACCAAAGTCCTATACATGGTAAAATCAATGAGAGGTTTAAGCCTTATTCTTAACGAAAAGTTGGACCCACTAAAAAAATGGGGCTATGGGATTCCAAAAACCCACACAAAATATCAATCTTTTTATCTTCTGTCGTTCGCAAGATACCTAAATAGAATTTTCATAAATTTTCGAAGACCCTGTATTAACTATCTCCATACAAAATCACGTAGATTTGTTGTTCTCTAGCTGCGTGAAAAAGAGTAATCCAACAAATACACTTACACATTTATTATAATACTAGTATCATAGATAGGGCCAATTTTAAATTAAATGCGTGTATTAGAAGATATTTAATTTATATTCCATGAACCCAAACGATGTTCTATCTTTACTTCTTTAACCAAAGAAGACAACATTATAGTTTAAATTACTATTCCTCCCATAGTAATATTAGAGAATAAACTATTATTCTTTATTAAAATAATAAAGTAAGAAAAAACAAGCGGAGAGAATAGCATTTTTAAAAATAAAAAAGAAATAACGAAGAAATAAACTCTTGTAAAATCACTTGAAAAGGAAGAGAAAAATGATGAATATGAAAGAAGATAGTAAAAAAAAGCAAGAAGGATGAGGAAGACGACAGAAAAGAAAGAGAGAGAATAAAGGAGAAGGGCGAGGTTGATGTAAAACATGTAGTTTACAAGATGCAAGATGGTGAAAGAGAAGGAAAGAAAAATATTATAAAGAAAAAGAAAAATGAAGGAATGAGGTGTTTCTATGGCAACATAAAAAGGAGCGGGTAATTGGGAGATTACTCAGATAATTGAAATAAAAAACCTTTAACAACACACATATCCAACAAGACTTGTTGTAATAAAAATGTAAACGAGGTAGCCCGTCAACACCAATCTCGTGGGAGATCCGTTATCAAGCTTGCTTGAATAGGAAATATCCCATTTTAATATCGTTGCTATTGTCCTGGAGTCTTCATACTTATACTGAAGTTTCATGATTACTTTTATATAAACATGATTTATTTCGTAAAATATGATGTCATGCAGCCCCTCCCAAATGCGAATTTATCAATTCACGAAGCAAGTGAACCAACATGATGTATTCCATAAACATTTTAGCCCCGTTTATTTGACATTGAATTAGAATAGAATCCCAATAGAATCTCTCTTTCTTACACCTTTTTTTTTATAGGATAAAGGTAAAATTCAGTTGTTCCATCGACGAACCGCATCTCCAAATAAACTATTACCAATATTGTGATAAAAAGAAAAAAAGATATGTCTGCCATTCTCGGCATTTCAGTCTCTGCGGACAATAGCGTATGATTGAACAGAAACTATTTAAATCTTATTTTTTATGATGCACGTATATAATGAGATAATGTGTCCACCAGAAGCACTTCTCCTGCGAGTATGCATTACAGATTATATTTTTTTTTACCTTGACTTGTGATTCTGTCATTCCTAATGCATATGCTAGTTTAGCTCTTTCAGGTCCCGCTAAATATTTTGTTTGTTCAAATGTTTTTTCTAAGGCAAAAATTTGTTGTCCACTAAATGTAGGCCTGGTATGTTTCTTTTTCCCGTCTTTATCGGAATTATTAACTGAAATCAGAACAAGGCAAAAAAATTAAAAACAAAAAATTCCTCGTAATTTCAAATATAGCTGTTGATGACACCTAAGTGATTACACCCCACACCAATTATTATTATCAAAGGCTAAAACCAAAATACTTTATGAGCTAGTTGGTAGACAGCTTAGAGCTCAGTCTTGATTAAATCCTCAGCTTTTATTAGTTCCATATAGTTTTCATAGTAAAAATAACTCATAGATCCAATAAAACTGGTGACTTACCATTATGATGTAAAAAACTCTGACAAAGGGCACATGGGTTTATTATTTTTCTGGCAAAAAATAATGAATCTTTTTTTTGGGGGGGGGGCAAAAAAATTGAGGGGGGTTCTCGTGACGAATCTGGGGGCGTAATGAGACCCTGAATTTGACATACGTACTAAATTTGAAGTATCTGGCTCTTACCATTCTCTTTTTAGACAGGATTAATGATAACCGCTTTAAAGCGGTAAAAACCGCCAGTAGTATATTAGATTGCACCCAAACTGAGACCCCAAATATTTTTCTGAGCTAACTGAGACCCCAAATATGACATACATACAAATTTCAAATCTCTGGCTCTTACCATTCTCCTTTTAGACAGCAATACTGAAAATCGCTAAAAAGTGGCAAAAATCGCCAAATTAGAGCCCATATGGTACCTATATACCAAATTTCATCTAAATCGGTGAACCCTAAGTGGCAAAAAAAACGGCTAGGCACTATTGCGATTCTATGTTTTTAAAGGGATGGCAGTAAAGAATGGATTATATAAATCAAATGTAACAATATTTCTTCATTTGTTCCAATTCACAAAAACATAAAAAAATGATATACACAACAACAGTATCAATTTTATAAACAAACGAAAAGAGAATGATTTTTGTTGACACAAATGAAATAAATGGATTTGATGAAAGCAAAAAATAGAAAAAGATTGAAAAAAGCAGAAAGGTAAAATTTAATAATTTTTGACTATTCCAGTATATAATACTTCAAGTAGTGCAATAGCTCTTGTTCACTTATGTATTCTATGTGAGAAAAACTAAATTCAATAATCTAACTCCAATGATGAACATGTTACGCAAATAAATGAAAATGTATTTGGAAACAATATACAGGGCACACTGAAAAAATGTGGCTCCAATGAATCCTTCTGATTTACATTGAAAATATATACGAAAGCATATCAATTTAAGTACAAACCCATTTGAAATAAAAGTCAAGAAATTTTAATATTGATTACTGATACATTCTTTGGAGCAAATTTAAAGGCGACCCGACTTAGGATACAACGCAATTTTTAATATTATAATCGAGCTAGCCATTTTCAAGGTAAAAAAATAGAAAAATAGATCTGGGGACAAAATCAAGTGAGCAATTATTTTTAATTAACCTTATATAGCCAGCGTCTATGGCACGTTGAATACACCAGTTCCCGGTAGATCACTGAAGTTAAGCAACGTCCTGCGAGGTTGTTCCATGTGGGTGTCCACGTGGGTTCGTGCCCTCGTGATGCTGGCTATTTTTTCGGCCCAACCCAGCCTGGGTGATATCAATGTGGGTAGCTGGTTTGCAATTACAATAAATAGTGTGCATTAAACGTGAACAAAATTGGAACTAGAAGCACTCAATTCTGTTTGAGAGCTAAATAGTAATTTTTCTCAACATTGTCATCAAACACAATACATTTTTAGGGCACCCTTTATCGGGGACACGGAAAATATTATACTCCAAAACTCTCTTTAGGTGCATGGGCTGAGGTATAAAAATGAAATAAAATATTTGATTGCTTTCTATCCAGAAAAATAAAGAGACAAAAAATAGAGAAGAAAGCTTTTGCAATGGAGGAAATATCTCTATTAGTTAATACATTAGGGAGAAATAAATATTACACGAGTGATCACGCTAGAGTCGACACCGAGTAAATGGTTTTGTACTTTCTAAAGGAAATACAAAGTGGGCAGTTGGAACGTAATTTGATATCGGTGCACTGAAAATGTGTCTTATTTAAATTAAAAATATCAACTTAAATAGAAAGCAATTTGGAGTAAAAGTTAATAAATGTTAATATCTACTATTTTGTGGATTCCCTGACAAGTAATGTGAAATGTATTCTAAATCAATAGAACTCTTATTAACTTTTAAATAAATTAAAACAAAACACCAAAAACACTATATATAAAGAAACTAGTTTCGGATCATTCGATTCATCATCAGTCTAGTCGAGCCTAAAGATGGAAGTTGACTCAGAGTCAACTTTGAAATGATGATGATAACTGATGATGAATCGAATGATCCGAAACTAGTTTCTATATAAATCATTATAAATAGTGTTTTTGGTAAGTGTTTTTTTTTTTTTTTTACTTTATTTAAAAGTTAATATTTTTTAACATTTATAATTAACATGTTATTCAAAGATTTCAATAGAACTCTACTGATGAGTTGGAACGTAATTTGATATCGCAAAAATAAATATTACACGTAATATTTATAGTTCTTTTGGAGCAAATTTTATGGTAGAATCGCCTTAATACAATGCAATTGCTTATTATTATAAGGAGTTGTTTTTTCCATGTACTTTCCCATGTTAGGTAACTAAACACTCTGAACAGTTTCTACTCTTTAAAACGCTAATAAAGTCCTGGTAAAATCTATCGAAAATTTAAAATCTCTGATAAGTAAGACTGTTAAGCTTACAATTTCTCAATTATAAATCGCTGGAAATTTGCATTTTTCAATCTATATATATAAAAGTGAATGTCTGTTTGTTTATTTATTTATTTGTTTGTTTATTTATTTGTTTNATCGCGTTTAAACGGTTGTACCTCGGTGATATGATTATTAATGTGGGAGTCAGATTTATTATCATTTTTTTCTCTCATCTTCTCGAAACGAAGTTCGGGTACTCAGCTAGTTCAAAATATTGAGGTATATTTACCTCAGATCTAATCATCGCAAGATATACAATTAATTAGACATTCAGCTTTTTAAAAGCATATTTTCTTTAAAGGGTAGTCATTCTCAACACTGAAGTTTTAAGGCAATAGTGCTACCTAATATACTACAGCGAAGGGAAACAAATTAAAAGATAAGATTACCCTTGACCAAGAAAGAATCAATCCTGAACGTGTCCTATCTCTAACACGAAAACAGGACATGCTGATTGAGACTTGCTCTAATAGTGGAAAGTTTTGACAAGATGTGTTTTACAGAAAAGAAAACAGAATCTAAGAGATCCATTGTGAACCCTCGTTTGTATAAAATGAAGAGGAAATACCCGTACACGACGTATAATAATAATGCCAATTGAAATGAGACTATTGAAAATCTATATACATTTGATGAGGCATGGAATATGCTGAAGTAATAAGCTGTAAAAGACGCCATGTTGAATCCAATAGTGATGTTTTTTGTAGTTGACGATACCCCAGAGAGGATGCTGAGCAATCTTTTATACCCTCCACACTCAGCCAGTCAGCAAATACTGTTTTATTCCATTTTCATATCTATACACCTTTTTTCTAAGACTATAGAATGTTTTACAAATACAGAGACACTTTAGTGCAAGGTGTTTGCCAACGGGGTCCTTTTATACTGGATGCTGTTTTTAGTTATGAGGATTCCTGTCTTTATTAATTTCTTTACTTCCAATAAATCTTCCTTTGTCCTATTCTGGTCACATAATAGAAGTTGATATATGCGCTGGACTGTAGCCAGGACTTTATGGCAGGTTAAATACAGCAGTTCCCCTAAGATCACCGAAATTAAGCAAGGTTTTACTTGGTATGTGTCCACGTAAGTAAATTCTGTCAGGACCAACCCATTTCTATAGAGATATTTCCGGCACAACCCAGGCTGCTTGTGGTCAATGTACATATTAGGTATCCGGTTTGTAAGGTTTCACCGTCCCGAATAGATGTTAAAGATACGTTAAGCAAAAAGAATTAAAGAAACACAATAATGATCGTATTAATGCATAATGAAAGTTTTATTCTTATTAAGCGGAAAATGAAAATTGTGAAGACACCGAAACAGTTTTTTGAATTATAAGTGATACTAATATACGAGTAGTTCTGTCAATTGTAGGCTTTATTCGGCCCAAAACAGGTTATTTGCGGTCAAGGGAGCCGATTTGTCAGTTTTCAGTGAATGGAGGGTACGACCTCCGTCTCGAATGAATATAGATTTGAAAGAGCTGTTCAGTTGTTCAGCCAATAAAAGAAAAACGACACTTAATTTCATATTTAATTATGGATAGATAGAGGGGTTGTTCAACTACGGGATTCTCGGTTGGGGCCGACTATTTATCCTGAAACGGAAGGGAGAAAGACGTCAGCCAAAATTATGGGGATAGATTTTTTTTTACTAAAATAATCCGGCCCGGGTGAAAATTGTACACAAGTTCTCTGGAACAAAGGGCGTTCAGGTAGCAATAGTAAAATATCTATAAAAACATAATGAACAATACAAAGTTCATCTCATTGCTAGTACGTTAATATTTTTCGAAGATAGTAGGCTCAACCTTCTGCCTGATGAGTATTATTGCATTTACAACCTGCAGATGTACTTTTACAAGATAATTCCTTTACACAATAACTACTATACCCAAGTATTATTGCATAGACACCCAGTTCATGTACTTTTGCAAGATAATTCCTTTACACAATAACTACTATACCCAAGTATTATTACTTGACACCCAGTACATGTACTTTTACAAGATAATTCCTTTACACAGTAACTACTATACCCAAGTATTATTGCATAGACACCCAGTACATGTACTTTTACAAGATAATTCCTTTACCTACACAATAACTACTATACCCAAGCATTATGAAGTATTAAACTTTTAGGTTTATTATGGCATGATCTTTCCTAATAAAATATGGATGGCTCATAGATTTTATGACTGCAGAAGCTGTGAATTTTATGTTTTTATTATTTTCAATTAATTAAATGTTGAGCTGTCTGTATCGTCGTTCACTTTTTAAACTAAGACCTTAACGATCTGTTTGAAAACATAATCAAAAGTCAAGGTTCTCTAATGTAAAACGTCAAATGAAAAAATAAACTTTAAGAAACTCTCATCCATGTCTATAGATAAAGATTCTAAAGTTTTAATTCCGACAAGAAAAGAATTGTGTTCATCATTATGTTGGTTCATGCAGAAAACTACAATACTGATGATTTGGTCATTAGAAATCTACAGAAATGGCTGTTCTATGAACCTATTTCTGTAGCCAAATGTGTTCTCCCCCAAAAGATATCAACACCAAAATTGATTCCAGTCTCTCACCAAACCCAATGAGGGTCCTGTCCACACCACTCATAACATCATGCGACATAACGGATTAGTGAAACAAGAATATGCAATGCCGTACTCAAGATATTTTCCCGGAGGGGGAGGGGCTAAGATTTAACAGCCAAGCCAGGATTAACACCTGAAAATGATAATCATGGAAGGTTATGTTGATATTGTTGTTGATGATGATGATGATATTGTTGTTGTTGTTGATGATGTTGTTTTTGTTGTTGGTGGTGGTGATGATGAGTTACACCTTACAATAGTACATAAGTTATGCATAAAAAAATAATGAAATTTCGGGGGGGGGGTCGGACCCCTCGAACACCCCCCTCCCTCACCTGGGTAAGGCCTTGACTACCAGCGAGGTTTTACTAAATGCATGACAACGAAGGTTCTCACCCTTGTGATGCTGGTTATTCCCAGCCCAACCCAGGCTGTGTGTAGTCAATACCAGACACAGTAACCCNCCCCCCCCCCAAATGACCCCCCCATATAGATGTTATACCAAGAGAATTGAACACAAATCTTATTAAAATAGGGACGAGATGAACCCTGAAGGAATTATAATCAAAGAGATTTGAACCCTGATATAACATATATTTTAGTCCTTGCAATAATTTCAATAGAAATTGAGGACTCACAAGAAGACGTAAAGTTCGTCAATAAAGTTCCAGTAAGCTAAGAAAAGCAAGCTGATGAAGAATAATATGTTGTTCGGGAAACCTGATAAAAGTAAAAGAGAGGAATTCTATGTTAAAAGCAACCCCTTTTTTTCTTAGCAACTCACAAGCTGTTACATTCTGCGGTGAATGCTATTATACTAGCCTGGAAAACCCCTAACTTTTCCAGACCATATCCCTTCTCTCTTCATAACATTCTTTTTTTATTTAGAAAAATCTTTTTCAAAACTCTTTCTTTTTTTATACTTTAATCCTTCAGAATGGACAATAGAAAGGCTATTTTGACCTTTAACTGAAAACTTATTCAATTATCTCACACTTGTTTCTTTTGTTTAAAGCTTTTGATAAAGTTATCATTTGTTTGCACTAAGTAGGTATAAACTTTTATTTTTTCTTTACAAGTTTGAAGAAATATTACTTAACTATGTACTTGGTCTGTTAAGGGGAATAAGATATGTCTGCCGCTATGTTCATGTGGTTAGCACACTTTTCTATATTTTCATAAATATTCTGAGTTCTTTGTTATGAGTATGGTAACTATCTATTGGGCTTACTTTGGGGGCATCTTGTGAGTTGGTTAAACAAAAAAAAAAATCATTCTCCCCAAATTTTAGGTTTCCAAGATTTTTACATAATCGTGTTTGAGTCCTATTAGAACCAGATTAGCCTTGTTATTTTAGGACCAAAGGAATCCTGTTCTTTTAGAAAAATCAAAAATTCACAAATACTTTTTAGCATGTAAACAACAACGCCAAAATGAAACGAAACTTTTAGTATGAACAACAAAATGAAACCCCACTTTTAGTATGAACAGCAAAATAAAACCAAACTTTTAGTATGAAAAACAAAATGAAACCAAACTTTTAGAATGAGCAACAAAATGAAACCAAACTTTTAGTAGGGACAAGAAAATGAAACCAAACTTTTAGTATGAACAACAAAATGGAACCAAACTTTTAGTATGAACAACAAAATGAAACCAAACTTTTAGTAGGGACAAGAAAATGAAACCGAACTTTTAGTATGAACAACAAACTGGAACCAAACTTTTAGAATGAGCAACAAAATGAAACCAAACTTTTAGTATGAACAACAAAATAAAGCCAAAGTTTTAGTATGAACAACAAAATGAAACCAAACTTTTAGAGTTGGGGGAAAGGAGAAAGTTAATGGAAAGATAGGAAGGAGTGAAAAAATAACGAGACATTATCCCCACCATTTTAAATAAAATTAATGACACTAGTCCCCATCACAAAACCCCAAAATTATCAAAGGAGAATTGAGGTAATTAATGATGGGCTTTGGAGTCTCTATTAACATGTGTCAACCTGGACATAATATCATTCTTCCACCCACTCTTCCCTCCGTCTGATATTTTGTCTGTCTCTACAGCAGCATATTTTCAAAATAACTAATTACTTTCAATTAATAAAATTATTGTAGAGGATGGGAGGGGTAGGCGAAAAATGTAAATGATAAGAGGAAAGCAGGTACGAAATATATAATGACAGAACAGGTAGAATAATGTTAATGCCCATAATGATGTGCTATGCTAGTTCACAATTTGGCCACTTGTTTTCATCAAACGAAGTGAAATATAGAAGTGTTTTAAAACCAAGATTTTTCATTAAGCGGCTGTTTGTCTGTCTATTTATTCTGTGATAACTATCGAGCGCGTGGCTTCGTACCTCGTGATGCTGCCTATTTTTCCGGAACTTTTTTTTTAAAAAAAATATATTTGCTTAACGTCTCTTTAACATCTATTGGCCATTCAATACGGGGGTTTTATACCCTCCATTCGCTGGAAACTTGCAAACCAGCAACCCACATTGACGTCACCCAGCCTGGGTTGGGCCGGAAAAATAGACAGCATCACGAGGGCGCGAACCCACGACGAACACCCACATGGTACAACCTCGCTGGACGTTGCTTAACTTCAGTGATACTACGGGGACNAAAAAAAAATATATATATATACAGTGAGATACTCTTTAAATTTGTAAGTTTTACAGTTTGTTGGAAATCAAAGTAAAAACAAATAAACAAATAATTCGTTAATTCCCGTGTACAATGTCAAGATCCTCATCGAGTGGAACGCTTACTGATGACTTGTA
Source organism: Pachypsylla venusta (assembly GCA_012654025.1). Taxonomy (NCBI): domain Eukaryota; kingdom Metazoa; phylum Arthropoda; class Insecta; order Hemiptera; family Aphalaridae; genus Pachypsylla; species Pachypsylla venusta. Next base: position 7,076,484 of record CM022878.1, on the reverse strand, counting down.
TACAAAATGGGGTTTCCTAAATGAGGAGAAGATTGAAAACCGCTATGCGTACAAAATAAGAAGCCTCCTGAATTTCTTTAATAGACAAAGATTACGTACTCTGTGACACCAACACTGCCCAAAAAAATATTACACCATTCAATTTAGAATGGGCTGCAGCAGTACACATTTCTACTTTCTACGGTTAATTGTATATGACGATCAGTAAGTTTAAAAATGGATGATTATTATTAATCATTAATCACAAATCACTTCACCTGAAATGAATTAACTTTTATGTCGTAATACAGTACCTAATTATTATTTGTAATGTATTGTAATTATTTGTAACAATATTAAATTTCCTACATTATTGTGGTTCACAAAAATATGTTTCTCAGAGAACATTATAATTGAATCCTATCCAAGTGACAAGAAAATAAAGTGAAAATTATAAAATGAGAGGGGTTCTAATTGGGCATAAAAATGGCAGCAGATGTCACTGCAATTAATCAAATGGGGCAACACAATTTTGTAATGACGGAAAATAATATTAGAAAGATATTTGATACAGAGGTAAAATCCCTGAAAATTGTTTCTCTTTAGAGTTTTTTTTTCTCCATAATGTTGAAAATTAATGAAAGATTCCATACTCGGTGTTATAGAACTAAAATGAGTAATATACTCTTTTTTTTATAAAACATTCATTTCAAACGATTTTTGCAAAATCTCATTCCCCCACTCCCTTGAAAATCATGAAAGGGGGGTGTCTCAAGATGATTGACTAACAAATAGATTTGAGTTCATCAAGCGGATACTTCAGGAAGACAATAGTGTTGAATAAACACAAAAACAATTTAAAATAACAATCAAAAAATGATCCTTTTCGAAAATTCCACTCATTATTTAAAAAAAAAAATATATCCAAAACGACAATCATGTTGGACGCAGCATTTTTTGTCTAATCACTAAAATTCATCAAGTTTTATCATACTTGTTGTGGTCAGTATTATTAGATACATCCGAGGATATCTTTAGCCTCAACATCAAGTTACACAGTAAGCTTCATTGTTCGACGGATGATGATAGTTCGATCAGTCTTCGCGGTGGCCGGTTCTACAAACCAGGAAGACCTGGACCTCACATCAATCTTTTTCTACCATTTTTCCAATTCTGAATCCAAAAATGGAAGGAAATATCAGAAGTTCTAAAAAATTTAATATTTCTCTCAAACACAGTTTGTCGTGTTCTTCGCTGGTAACATAGTCCTCCAAAATGCTTTATTTGGATTTTAGAAATAGTTTATTAGAGCAATTGGACATGCGCTGGAAGTAGGTGAATACAGGTCAGAGTTAAATCAAAACAATTGCCCTATGTACACTCATCTTTTGAAATTAGAAAGAAAATAAAATCAATTCGACATCATTTACTATTCTAGATAGACAAAAGAAATAATTGAAATATCTTTAGGAAAACGTACCGACAGAAAATAATATTTTTCAAGATGGCCGTTTAATTTATAAGTAAATTGTTGAAAACAAATTTTCGCTTGAATGATTCAATTACACCATCTTTCTTATCGTTTTAATGTCTTCTTTGTTATTTCGTAATGTTCTATTATAATCTTTAATTCTTTGTGATAGTCTAGAAGTTTGTAATTTACAAGATGGTATACAATTCAATCGTTCTGTACCGATTTATGGAAGTACTCAAAATATTAGACATTTAAAATAGATTTCTCGGATATATTATCTACACAAAATAAGTCCTTCAAAATAAATGAGGATTGACAGAAAAAAAATCTCAAAATATTTTATTGCTATATGTCCAAACTGTCAAGCAATTAATCAACTGTTTTTCCAAATTCTGTATTGGGTTTTAATAAAATTGTTAAAATATTAGTTTGAAAAATGAGGGTTCCAGAATGAACCAGGGTAGTAGTATGTGTTCCAGTCGCCTTGGTGTGTAGATTCAGACATCTTTTAAGTTGATATGCCGGTGAAAATAATAAAATATCTTAGTGGGGTGGGCTTTTTTTGATTTGGTTTGAATACACATGTATAAGACACGGCAAATTTTTGTTAGGGGATAGTAACTTTTGGGGTTTGCTCATCTCAAACACAATTTTTTCCCGATAACTCTCGAACGCCCTGCCCGATTTTAATGAAACTCAGTATGGACATTTATTACGTTCATTGAATTCGCGAATTTCAAAAGTATTGAAAAGAATTTGAGAGTAATTTTAGGGGAGCATTCTGAAAGTGCTGAAAAGATGAATCTACTGACGATGTATCTTTCTAATCGTGTTTATTTTATATTACACCTATCCTTTCAATTATAACAATTATTACTATATTGGTAATTCATGAGCAAATTTTTGGATAAATCAAGCAAAACCCTAGTGTTGCCACGCAATGGAAAACAAAGCGAGAGTGCTTTAAAGGTCAGAATTTTTTAAATAAATAAGGAAATAACAATATCCAGATTTCGTGTGGTAAATAGGAGAGTGGGGGTTCAATCCGCAGCTGAATCAGGATATTTTCCTCATTAATTTAGGTAACAACAGAAAATACTGTTGTTTATCACTACTATTTATTGCACTAAAGACTTTTGCCAAAATAACTACTTAAGGGAAGTACATATATATACAGAACAATAAAACTCAATTTTAATATATTTGAGTTTTGGCGCATCCACTAATATCATATTTTATCAGAAATAATGTTTCACTTTAGTCTAAAGATCACTCAAATTTCATAAATTCCAAATTATATTTTATTACATTTTAGTTTTTGCAATTCATAAATATTATCCAGAGGGGAAAAAATCGAAATTGTGTTTAACATGAATTAATATCTTGATACTTTTGAGCGATATATCAATGAAATTTGATTCATACTAAAATGATATGTGTATTGACAAAGTCTCAAAAAATATTTTGCGCATAAAGTATAAATATTATTTAAGTCACAAATGTAAATTAGGCATATCTACTTTTCGTTGTCAAGATTATGGATGGAATAAAGAAAAGATAGACAGAATTCAAACAAAACCGTGCGACATACACTCGAAATGTAATTAAGTACCTAGTTATTAAGCAAAATGCCAGTTTTGCAACGCCAAGAAATACAAAACGAACGTGGTATAAGTCCGCTAAGCGCAGTTTGTAGGTATTTTTGCCTTCAATTCTGACCTTTAAAAATAAACTTTTAAAAAAAAAATTTCACTTCACGCAAAAGAGAAAGTTTTACAAATTAAAATGATTTAATTGGGTTAGTATGTTTGTAACCTTAAAATTAACTTGTTAAATGAATGTCAGGTTGTATATAGGTGGATGTGCCAAACTTGTTAAATTAAAGTCATGTTCTATATTGGTGGATGTGCCAAACTTGTTAATTTAATGTCATGTTCTATATTGGTGAATGTGCCAAACTTGTTAATTTAATGCCATGTTTTATATTGGTGGATGTGCCAAACTTATTAAATTAATGTCATGATCTATATTGATGGCTGTGCCAAACTTGTTAAGTTAATGTCATGTTCTATATTGGTGGATGTGCCAAACCAGTTAAATAATGTCTTGCTCTATATTGGTGGATGTGCCAAACTTATTAAATTAATGTCATGATTTATATTGATGGATGTGCCCAACTTGTTAAGTTAATGTCATGTTCTATATTGATGTATGTGCCAAACCAGTTAAATAATGTCATGTTCTATATTGATGGATGTGCCAAACTTGTTAAATTAATGTCATGTTCTATATTAGTAGATGTGCCAAACCAGTTAAATAATGTCATGTTCTATATTGGTGGATGTGCTAAACTTGTTAAATTAATGTCATGTTCTATATGGGGGATGTGCCAAACTTGTTAATTTATTAAATGTCTGATTAGGGACAAAAAATGTACTTTGAGAAAAATAAATGAAAACACAACAGGTACTTACGATTTGCTAGTCTATCCCTCCACGCTATTGGATTGCTGACAAGTCCCTGTAGTCCTGGCCAATATATTGAAGACCTGGATGTAAAATCTGCTAATCCTGGATGTTTCGTTCCATTATGATGAAAATAAGAAGCAGCAGCCATTCCTGCAGCTGCTGCCATACCTGCTACACTACTGAAAGATCTCGGTAAGCCTGGAGGAGGCCTTGATAAAATTTGTTCTATCCCATGAGGATTTCCACTCGGACTAGTTTTCATTTCTGTCATTGAATGTAACGCGGCAAGCGGCGGACTCCCCGACGAATCCATATACGTAATCATTGGAGTTATCATTCGATTCGAATTATCCGAATTAGACTGATAAGATTGCGTAGACCCCCGCGAGTCGTCACTCATATGCTCGGAAGACGCCGTGATGATCTAGTTTAATTATTCACTCACACCGAATAGCATCACGATTCAATATAGACTATACTCTGTTAGAAACACTCCACTCTTCAGTGCACACAATAAGTATCTTACTCACCTCATCACCACCCTATGCTCCTCCCTATTCCGCCCCTCTTTCATCTCTCTTCCAATCATAAGCCTTATAAAAGTCCATATAACGACTTTTTGATACCCTATTCTTAATAACGACACATTGTCAGGCCCTCTATTACAGCTAATTTACTGCGACTTAATGATGAGCCACGCCGTAATGTTTAACTCATATACTGTTTTGTAATTACATTTATTTTATTTTTTATATTCTCTCCTCGCATGGGACGTGGCCTTCCCCCTCCAACTCTATCAAGCACTTCTATTGTTAAGAACCGGTTTCATAAGGATTTCATTATTTTAACATTATTTTTAAATTGGTAATAATAATTAATTAATTAATTTGATGGCTTTACTAATCATTGCATCTCCTTCTCACATACTTTAGATTCATTACACAAACACGGGTCAGAGTCATTGTACGAGTAGATAGCATCTAATATAGATCAATGGGATGACAACAAGGGCCATGGATTTTTTAAGGGTTCTTACTTTTTTTGCATTTACTATAAATAATTTTTAATATAAAAACATGACTGGAAAAATATTTGTGTTTCGGTGATTTTTTTTTTTTTTTTTTTCGAATAAAATATTGTTTCATCATTGAGTAGGCTCGGTTTTCTCCTTTCCTTTCGTGCATATCTGCGATTTCCGGCACGATGTAGTTACCGTATCTGAAAGCTGTTATCAAACAAATAACATACCTATCTATATTTTCAAATTTTATGAAATTGATCATGCTAAGTATGTCTCAGATAATTGCTGGCCCGGCCCCGACAAAAGTAAATTTCCACCAATAATGTGAAGCAAGGTGTTTTATTGTGAATCAACACTTGAAAATAATAGGTCGCAAACGATCATACCAGGTTGAATACACCAGTTCCCGTTAGATCACTGAAGTTAAGCAACGTCGGGCGAGGTCAGTACTTGGATGAGTGGCCGCTTGGGAACACCACGTATCGTTGGCTCATTTTTCCGGGCAACCCAGGCTGGGTGAGGTCAATGTGGTAGCTGGTTTGAAAGTTTCCAGCGAATGGAGGGTAAAACCCCCGTCTTGAATGACCAATAGATTGATGTTAAAGAGAAGTTAAACCAAATTAAATAATAATAATAGGTCATTCATAACAACAAATTCCATGAATTCAATCAGATTCCGTACTTCTGGATAATAAGATATATCGCAAATAAAAAATCTACATTTTCAAATTTCTCGGATCTTGGACGACAGATTGTAGAGAAAGTAAAATCATGTATCGTAGAATTGAAACGGCTAAGTCCAACCTTCCGTTTAGAAAACGCTGAACAGAGTCTGATAGCAACTGCAAGTCAAAACTGATAAAAAATGGACTAACAAATCATGAAGAAAATGTAAATTTTTCCAAACAGAGGATGCTTAACATACCCTAATCTGTACAGAAATGAGCACTGTAAAACACAACTGTTTGGCTTAACGTCTCTTTAACATCTATTGGTAATTCAAGACGGAGGTTTCACCCTCCATTCGCTGGAAACTTCCAAACCCGCTACCCACATTGACCTCACCCAGCCTGGATTTGGGCAGGAAAAATAGCCAGCATCACGAAGGACACGCTTATGGTACAACATCGCTGGACGTTTCTTAACTCTTGTGATCTAACGGGAACTGGTGTATTCAACGTGCCACATACGCTAGCTTAATTAACACACGATTTGTAACATCATATAATGCGTTATGTGCTGTTGCCAGAAGTTGCTAAGTTTTAACCTTTTAACTGGTTAAAATATAAATTCTTGTTGCTATTACCTTGAATGCATGGTTGAATTATTTTTGGTATATTATTTACCAAATTTTTAGTATGTAACCCTATATATCTGACTGCCAATGACCAAAAGTTGTGGAGCGTAATTATACCCCAAATGGAAATGAAAATACCAAATTTCATCAAAATCGGTCAACTCTAACTGATAAAAGTGCCATTAGACGTACGGCTAAGCGGGCGGTGTACAGGACACGAAGAGCGGCGAGTAGCGGACAAACGGATTATTTTATTCAATTTTTTAATTCTACGTACCTTGTAACGTATTCCATCAGTTTTGAGGGGGGAGGGATTTTTTTTTGCCAGTAAAAGTTTTTTTTTTACTGGCAAAAGTAGTGTCTTTTGATTATAAAAAAAAAGACACAACTTTTGCCAGTAAGTTTTTATTATAATTTTTTAAATAATCTCTTAAAAAATGAAAATTTATTTATTATTTACTAGTCTTTTGTTTTGTTTTAATTGACGCACAATTTGGAGAAACAATCCTGTGCAGTATTTGACAACATCTCCTCAAGTTACGCCTTTCATTTTAATTTTGCCAACACACTCATTTCACCGTTCGGTATAATCTTGTTTTCCATCGACCTAATAGTTTCCAACAATTATACTCGTAAGTTTGTTTTCTTCAGAAGACAGTCCACAGAGCTTTAGGTATTAACTCTTTTTTATTAATTTATGTCCCAAGACATATTTTTTTAAATAAATTTGCATTTGTTTTTCAATTTTTTTTTCATTGACACTACTTTTAATTAAAAATTAATTAAATTACTTTTGTAAACAAAAAAAATGTTATAATTTTTTTTTCTTCTTCTCCTTTAAAAAAATTCTGAAAGAATTGAAAGTAAGGAGAGCTTTTCAAACCCCTGCACTTTAAAAGCAAACTTTTACCTTAAATCATAATTAATATTATTTATAAATTAAATCCTTTGGAGATTGTTAAGTTTCGAGGAACCTTGTCACTTTTTTTGTCAACTTCAATTCTTAATTTTAAGTGCCACAATCAGATCTAGGTCCCAATAAAAAAGGACCAAATGATTAACGAATCATTTGGTCATTTGGTCTTCCTCCCTCTATTTGGTCTTTTATATTTGTTAAGTTTCTCAGAAGTTTTTGCATGGCTGTAATAAATAATGTTTAAAAATTTGGTTTTATCGTAACGAAAAGGCAGATGGATTGCTTTGAAGTTTTTTTGAGGTACACTTAGCCAGTGTCTATGGCACATTGAATACACCGGTTCCCGTAAAATAACTAGGTCAATCAATGTCCAGCGAGGTTGTACCATGTGCCCGTCCACGTGAGTTTGTGCCCTTGTGCACCTGGTTAAATGTTTCCCGCCCAACCCAGGCTGTGTGAGGTCAATGTGGGTAGCTGGTTTGTATGTTTCAAACAAATAGAGAGTAAAACCACCGCCTCGACTGATCAATAGATTTTATAGAGACGTTAAGCCAAATTAAAATAAATAAAGAGGTCCAACTTTAATGTGCCCCATAGAGAAAATACAAGTAAAAACAGTTTCCAGAGACTTAAAAGTCACCATTAGATATTTTAGACGAACAAAATATGTTACACAAATTATTTTTACCTGAGAAATCCTTTTTTGGTAATTCAAGTCACCTATAGGTTAAGAAGTTCTGAGTTCAAATCTTATTAATGAGTGGTGTTTGAAAATCAACATTCTGCAACAACCGACAATTTCATATATTTTTTTAGTCGAAAATGCAGCTCAACTGACTTTGAGTAAAATACCACCGGCAGATCCTTGGAACTGATATCCTCAAGGATCAATTGATGATTGACCTTGGAACTGGTATCCTCAAGGATTAATTGATAATTCAGCAAACCTTCACATATTTGTTTCAGAATTTGTAAAGAGCTAGGCTAACTAAGGTATAGGACCTTGGAACTGGTATCCTCAAGGATCAATTGATGATTGACCTTGGAACTGGTATCCTCAAGGATCAATTAATGATTGACCTTGGAACTGGTATCNATATTTTTTTAGTCGAAAATGCAGCTCAACTGACTGAGTAAAATACCACCGACAGATCCTTGGAACTGGTATCCTCAAGGATCAATTGATGATTGACCTTAGAACTGGTATCCTCAAGGATTAATTGATAATTCAGCAAACCTTCACATATTTGTTTCAGAATTTGTAAAGAGCTAGGCTAACTAAGGTATAGGACCTTGGAACTGGTATCCTCAAGGATCAATTGATGATTGACCTTGGAACTGGTATCCTCAAGGATCAATTAATGATTGACCTTGGAACTGGTATCCTCAAGGATTAATTGATGATTGACCTTGGAACTGGTATCCTCAAGGATCAATTGATGATTGACCTTGGAACTGGTATCCTCAAGGATCAATTGATGATTGACCTTGGAACTGGTATCCTCAAGGATCAATTGATAATTCAGCAAACCTTCACATATTTTTTTCAGAATTTGTCAAGGGCTAGGCTAACTGAGGTATAGGATTCCCTGTAATTAAAACAGCTACTTAGTTGTCCTTATGTGGACGAGTGCAACGCATCAGGTGATGTCTTCCAGTGTCTCCGAAACACCTATCCGAGCTGAAGAAACCTGTTTCCTTTGTTACTATTATCCAAAACGAGCATGCATTTGAGTAACATTAAATATTTTCCCTGTAAATGATTTATTACGTAAATACACTATTTCGTTGTTCAACAGCTACAAAATTGTGTGAGCTTATTTTTTTGCTTCAATTTCAAACTTTCGTCCATCACGTTCCACTTGAATAAAATATGTAAAGAGAATCTCCTTGGCGTTCAGAAATAATAATATGATCAGAAAAGTTCTATTCAAACGAGGTGGGAATATTCTATTATAAGTTCAAATCACGTGGCCTTTAGGCTCTAAAAGTTTTTGCTTTCCATATCAAGCTTTATTTCCCAGATGAATTCTATGTATGCTGATTTCTCTTTTCATAGGGATTCTTAAATTTTCTTCGCATTATGGTTTTACTGGCGGGCTCTACTAGGTGCATGCATAACACCAACACCAAAAACTAACAGCAACATTGTTGCGCCATTATAATATTTTTTCTGGTGTTCATGATTACTTCAGCTTTAAAAGATCTAAAACCAGATGTTCATGGTTGATTGCCAGGTTCGATCCACTTCAATTTATATTCTCAGAGAAAAGCACTTTTTAGAGATAGTGCTAAATAATTTTCTAGTATCCTCGGACGACTGAAATCCAAAATCTTATTAAACTCCTACATACCAATTACTGAAATGTTTTTGATTTGGAGCAGTTTTGGGAAGCAACTGTTACAACTGACTAAGGTTAAAGTCTTTCTTTCATATTACTGACACCCAGTTATACAGCGTGTCCCAGGATGACCTCCTTAACTTTTGAACGGCTCGGACTTTTTGAATGAAAAGCTCTAGGAACAGGAAAACTGCCATGGCCAATCGAATGGGTATGGTGAGATCCAGGTTCCACCCGCAGAAGTGACATTTTTTGAGAAAAAACTGTCGATTTCTCAAGAAAATCTTTATATATAAAAGGTAATGTCCTAAGTGACTTATCAACGTAGAGACTTGAAATTTGGCAGGGACCTTCTTTGCACCATGCAAGTGTGCACTAAGAAAGGGTTTTGCAAAATTTTTATTTTAAGCGGTAGAAATCAAGAAAAGTAAACAATCTCCATAAGAAAAACATTGGAGCGAGAGAGATAGAAATTAGCACAGGAACGGCCATGCCTCTAAGGCGCCAAGCTATAGGCCGTAGCGAAGCACGGGCGAAACAGCTATTAAATATAATAGTGCTAATATTTTTTGTATACCTAAAAGTACAAGTAAAATAAGGAAAAAAATATTTCTTAATTTTTTCAAAAAAATCATCAGAGGCAGAACTAGAGGGACCCAAAGTTTAATTTTGTTACACCCTGTAAAACGGTGTCCGTTTTAAGCTTTGATGTAAAAGTCCCCTTATTATGTTCAAAAGTGCAAATTTTTATTTTCTCAATGTCGCAAAAGGACAAATTCAAATCTCATTTTTCCCCTGGAAAAATGGGCCGTTTCGGAAAAGCACATTTTAAGATAGAAAATCAGAAGTACTCAACCAATTCTATGGTCATAATAAATGTACAGACCAAGTTTTATCAAAATCGAGCAAGGCGTTTAAAATTATGTAGTTAAAACTAGAATCCACTTTGTCAATTAATTTAATTTCTTGTAACGACTTTTCCTCAAACTAATCCATGAAGATAGCGTCACTTTAGAAAGCACTGGAACAAAGTAAATACCAATATAATTTTCCTTACAAAATAAAAAAAGCAAACAAAATGATACTGCCATGGAGAGAGAAAAAAAATTCAACATAGTTTTCGCATATTGAAAACAAATCAAATCTGACCACACATGTGGCCCGGCATCATATTTTCACAGCAATATTGCATGTCATTTACTCACCAAATCTCACCCCTTTATATTGCTCTCTAAAAGTTGAATATCATTGCCGTTTGTTTTATAGGGTGAAATAATGAATGAATGTCCTGTGAAGAAGAATTGGACGCGAAGTTGAGTATTGTTCTGAAATGATAATCTGAAGTGAAATAATGACCTGTGAAGAATTGGACGCGAAGTTCATTATTGTTCTGAATTGATAATCTGAGGTGAAATAATGAATGTCCTGTGAAGAAGAATTAAACGCGAAGTTGAGTATTGTTCTGAAATGATAATCTGAAGTGAAATAATGAATGTCTTGTGAAGAATTGGACGCGAAGTTCAGTATTGTTCTGAAATGATAATCCGAGGTGAAATAATGAATGCCCTGTGAAGAAGAATTGGATGCGAAGTTGAGTATTATTCAGAAATGATAATCTGATAGATCGTTCAACTCAATTTTTTTTTTTTCTTTTTAATTAAATCATTTTTGGTTTAATTTTGTAAACTTTCAAGATTGTTTTTTGCTTAAATAACAAATTGTTTTTTTTTTCCCTTATTATGGTTTTTTATTTTCAATAATGAACCTTTGGAATCGTCACGAAAAATAAATTAACACACCTCAAATTTTGATATTTTACGTTTCAAGATAAGTAGAATTGAAAAATAGAACAAAAAATCCGTTTGTCCGCCGTCTGACGTGAAATTTGGCCAGTTCATGGTGCGGCGTGTGTGGTGTACTGGGGACGGGGATAAATTGATTTTTTCATTCACTTTTTGGATTCTACTTTTCTCGAAACGTAAAATACCTATCTAATTAGTGGCGGGTATTTTTTTAGCCAGTAGTATAATATTATTAGATTACTCACAATTCCGCAGTTTGTCCGATATATGGATTTTCATAAGAACATGTGTTTGTGTTTATAATAATAACAACGTCAGTAAAGTATGTAAATAACTGATACACAATGATTTAGGTAGTAGCTAAAAGGCCCCGTGTTTTGAACCTAGAATATTGCCATAATAGAATATTCCCACCTCGTTTGAATAGAACTTTTCTGATCATATTATTATTTCTGAACATATTTTATTCAAGTGGAACGTGATGGACGATGACAGCAATACAATACATAAATGAATCGTTCTGTTTATATTTTAGTCAATAAGATTCTTAAAAAATTAGCAAACAAATAGTTTCCAGAAAAGTAAATAACAAAACTTAAACAAGACATAATCATAAAAAAATATGAAGAAATCAGAAGAAGAAATGAAACCATTCAATATTGTAAAAACATAAAAGCTCCAACATGAAGAGCTCCAGCATTAGGAAGATAGGGAAATAAAAACAAGTGTGGTGTGGAGACTCCAGGCATAAAAAAAAAAAAAAAATTTAAAACACATAAAAGAAAAGATGAAGACGGGGAAGTAGAAAAAACAATAATAATCATAAATGTAAAATAAAATTTCAACAAAAATCATGAAATAAAAATTTCCATATGATAAAACCTAAGGTAGCAATAGTACATATGCCCAAAATAGAAGAAAAAATATATGTATAAAGGTTGTAGCTGTGGAGATTTTGCAACCAATAGAAATGGAAACATGAGAGCAGAGTTTGTAGCAGTAGAGATAATACAGCAATGTAATGTTCTAATGTGATATAAATTTAGCTCAAGAGTTGATATTACCAAAGAAGCATGTTTGTAGCATTAGGAACTAAATCCCCACTTATAACAAAAAGTCATTTATATCTATATTTCTTTATTTAATTATGATTATGTCATTAAATAAAGAAATATGACAAAAAAAAATATTTTTAAAAAATGTAGCCAATGAATTGGGTTTGTAGCATTATAGCTAATACGACCAATGAAATATGATTGCTTTAGATGATATTAGAAGAATAGCTGATAAGACCTCTATAGGAGTAAATTTTGTAATTTAAACTTATAAGGAGTAAATTTTGTAAATTATATTGATGAGGAGTAATTTTTATAAATTATATTAATAAGGAGTAAATTGTATAATTCATATTAATGGGGAGTAAATTTTGTAAATTATATTGATAAGGAGTAAATTTTGTAAATTATATTAATAAGGAGTAAATTTTGTAAATTATATTAATAAGGAGTAAATTTTGTAAATTATATTAATAAGGAGTAAATTTTGTAAATTATATTAATAAGGAGTAAATTTTGTAAATTATATTAATAAGGAGTAAATTTTGTAAATTATATTAATAAGGAGTAAATTTTGTAAATTATATTAATAAGGAGTAAATTTTGTAAATTATATTAATAAGGAGTAAATTTTGTAAATTATATTAATAAGGAGTAAATTTTGTAAATTATATTAATAAGGAGTAAATTTTGTAAATTATATTAATAAGGAGTAAATTTTGTAAATTATATTGATAAGGAGTAAATTTTGTAAATTATATTGATAAGAAGTAAATTTTGTAAATTATATTAATAAGGAGTAAATTTTGTAAATTATTATATTAATAAGAAGTAAATTTTGTAAATTATATTAATAAGGTGTAAATTTTGTAAATTATATTGATAAGGAGTAAAATTAGCAGTAGAGCGTGGTGATATTTTTTTTCATTTTAATATTAAAAAGAAATTTTAACAATATAAGTCCTAATTAGTCTAACCTATATATTACAGTAAAAGTGGAACTGAATAATAATAATAAAAGTACAGAATTATGATCCAAAACATGTAAATATTTTTTAGATTAAAAAAATGGAAATAAATTCTAGGTAAAATATGCCAATTTGTTAGAAAAATAATATTTCTTACGACAAAAAAACAGAGTTACTGACTGTATTCGATGGGAAAGATATTTAAAAAGTATGAAAAAATAGAAACATTCTTTGGAAATGCAAACATAAAGGTAGCGATAAAGTTTATTGGAACAGCACCTGACCAATTTCAAATTTCAAAAGTATATATATATTCTATCCACGCTGCTAAAATTTTACTGTTTTTAATTCCGTCATGTTTGGGTATTACATTTTTTATTGCTTCAATATATTTCGTATGGATTTCTTTTAATTTGATGTCCTCTCCATACTATGTACAGAGTTTGTATTTTCTATTGGACTCATTCTGTTTTATTGTCTATTCTTTATTATTTTTGATTTGGATTATTTTGCCAAAGATGTTCAAATATCAAATCAATATCATTGAATTTATTATTGATGGCCTGATGCAATATGTTTGATAAAACGACTTCCATTACATTTTTGTGGAAAAAATGTTCTACCTGCTCAATGAAAAATATATAAATTGGTATAGGAAGAGAGTTACCACTGGTAGGTACCAAATGCATTACCCTACCCACGTATTTTTTCGTATAACATCGTAGGTGATTTTATTAATCTTTGGTAATGAGAATTCTTCTTTGTTCACACAGAACTCAAGCGGTAAAATCCTGTACTAAAAAAAAAATCTAAAAATTTCCGACTTTGTAAATTGCGATGGCAATCTTATCCTCGATCTCGAAATCAGTCTAGTTCGTTGACGTATAACAGTCACACTCTCAACACTTACACAAGACACATTTCTTAATGTATTCAATACCTCAGTTTTACCACCGAAGGTTGTCATATTTATGTTATTATATGTTCAAAATCCATCTTCGCCAAGTATGCCGTTTTTGCCAGCCCCATTCGTCATTGGATATGATGGCCCGCGTAAAAAAATTGCAGTGAAATACAAACATGAAATTGACAATTCCGATTGTGGAGGCATTTTCATCACACGTCAAAACAAATTGTTAAAGGAAACATTTTATTTACTTCATTTTATTATTGAACAATGCAAAAATAAATCATAAATAATATATTATTCACGAAGACTATTGAAATTTTAATTTTAAGAAAGAAATGCTTCGTCGTGTTATTGAAAAACACTTTCGCTTAATATTCTCAAATTGAAGAAAGAAAAATTACATCAATAATATAAATGTTGCTTTCGACAGTTAGAGCTTTCAAAAAACTTGATTAAACATTTTCAAAATTTTTAAATAACGTTGCAGGTCTTTGTAAAGGGCAAATTTATTTAATTTATACAGAAATGTGGATAATATCGAAAAAAAAACAGCTATCCAAAAAGCTTGTCCCTTTCGAAAACGGAATCTTACATGCACGAAATATATGGACCACTAAGTGAAAATGAAGAATTGCCTATAAGAAAGAATGAAAAAAAACTTCTAAAATCCGAAACTTCTGAAATAAGCCAGACAAAATTACCACAACCAGATGGTACCAGGTGAGATAAAAAGGCAAAATCCTGCGAAGGTAAAAATTCAGTTCCTTAAAAAACCTGGAAGGACCTAGGAGGCGTGAGCTTCCAACACTCCGCTGGAAAGACAAAAAAAAGACATCCATAGATAGGGAGTATCGGAGAGGAGGCATTGAATGGACCGCACTAAATGCATCTTGTTGTTAACATCAAAAGCCTCTATACTTCAAGGTTATAAAACATTACTTATAAAACACAAAACCCAGTTCGTATACTGACTGAATCACAAAGCTCGGCGATATCCCGGCCTAGAATATTGAAACAATCTAGTTTTTTTAAAAAATAAAACACTGTTAATTTTATGAATTTTCATATATCCTGATGGAAATTGTGCTCATTTCGATTCGCTTTTTTTAAGTCTTTTTTCAGATTTTTATTTCTCATACTGAGATACTCAGGTTCCGTTGATATACGTTTTAAAATAGTGTTTTCAAATAAGGAAAAAAAAATGTCTTAAATCGAATGTTCTTTACACTTAAAGCCAATGAGGGAAAAAATACCCAGAAAGTCTTAGAAAAAATAGAACTTTCCCTATCACATTTGAAAACAGAAATAAATTGATCACTTTTCAGGTTTTCCATTTTGCTTATTTCGTGTTGATTTTCGTCAAATATTTTCCATTTGATATCAGCTACCACATCAGGGGTCTAAACTTTATGGCCAAACTCCCTGCTCTCTGTATTTAAATATTACCAATTAAATATTTGAAAAAAATCAAGGAAGTAATTCTGAGTAGAAAAAAATGAAAGAAAATTGAATCGAGTCGATAAAAAATTTAGAAAAAATATATAAAGGAGAAAGTGGGAGGAGAAAGATGTAAAAACTTAGTTTATTCATGAGTTATGGTATTAAATTATTAAAATTATATGAAAAATTGTATTACTGAAGGAATGGGTAACAAATTTTTCGGTTATGAAATGTTCCCAATGTACTAACTTAATTATTGAACAAAAGACAAATTTCAATTTTTCAAATGAGTCAATTTGAGAGGAACCTAAAAATATATTAATACTATTAAAATATATTAATGGCTGCTCAAAGAATTCATCAAGATCGATGCCAAAACACTTTTACCCCATGAGGCCACTCTCATTTTGACACTAAAAAAATTGGCGATAATTCGATTTGAGTAAAAATTTCAATTTTTTTTATTCCTTATTACGTACTGAAAGGACAATGGGTTTCAAATTGGTTTATTATATTACACTGAACATGATCAGCCATTCAGAATATCAGTTTGTCAACTGGACTTTTTGTAATGTTAGTATAGATTATTAATTGACAGAACGCAGTGAGGTCTAGATTCATGTACCGCTACGATTTTGTTTCAATTTGACTGTTAGTCTTTTTTTTTTACCACGACAACTCTCAAATGCTTGGTTCCATCTAACTTCGATAAAACTTGTTATGAACATTTGATTCCCAACCGGAGTTTCATATTGGTCATGAATGAATTCTACTGATCAAAGAACTCCCTTGTTATATTTTGTACGTGGGGAAAGAAAAAATGCTGGAGATGAGTTACACTATTGATAGAATCTTATAATTGGATGGATTATTGTCCTGCTGAGAGACGTTAATCAGATAATCAACCGGACAAGTCAAACGGAAGACAAACCAGTCCTCGGCACAGTGGTGTAACTAAGATTTTCATAGTACCACATTTTGAAAGGATGGCGTGGGAGACTTTGCCACTTGATTAGGCTTGATTAGAGATTATGATCCCGAACCTTCTTGACAATCCCGAAGTTCCGGGACTGGAACAATCGCAATCCCGGGATTAGAAAAAAATTGGGAACCTTCCAAAAATCAAGTAGAAGTAGATATAGTTACTATAATAACTATAATAGAGTTTTCAAAATAGCATCACATATTTTACACTTTGCATTTTTACAGTCTTTAGACACTAAAAAATAACTTTAAACGGATGAAGGATCTGAATTTTTTTTGTGCGATATAAACGCGTCCATTTTAAAGTCGAATCGAACACAAGTTACCTTCAAAGAAGGTGTTAGAATATATTAAATTATTAGAACATTAAAAATTAATTTTTTGAACTGAATCAAGTGAAATACCGACTCCTTTGTTTTTACCAAAAGGGGTCATACAAACAACACATCGGTTCATTCGGTCTACTTAAAGAAGGAAAGGATTTTTAAAGGTATCTTTTTTATTGCATGGCACATCGAGTTTCATGTAACGTTCAATGTTGATGTATTGGGGCTGCATTTTCAAATTCATTAAAAAAATATGTTTTCCGTTTGTTTTTATTATATCACAGTAAATCCCGAAAATCCCGGGATCAAAATTTCAGCCATTTTCGGGCGGGATCCCGAAATGCCGGTATCGTAATCTCTAGGCTTAATATACCGCTTAGAAGCGAGAAATCAATTAGAATTATATGACATCTAAAATAAGCAAGTATTGTGGTACCTACTCTTCTCGGTACGAGTAGGGTAGGTACTTGTTTCGATTTTCAATAATTTGTTTCCATTTAATTCCATGGAGTTGTACCGTTTCCATTTTCTATTTTAGAAAGAGAATCAAATTGTTATTATTATTATATTTTTTTCTTTATTCTTATATTTTCAAAATTAAAAATTGTGTGCGCCAAATTTAAGATCATTAAGCACAAAGCTCCATGTGTCCCCATTTTTTTCTCCTTTTTATTAGAAAAGTATACGATTTTCTTAATTAGATTTAAAATTGGAAATACATTAATCAACTCGCTTAAGTGTCAACAATTTTTTTTTCTTTGAATTTTTGAATACTAGGGAGCGTTTAGATAAGTTCCCTTCTTTAATCTGTACTTCAGAAATAACATTACAAGTTTGATTACTACAGTTCCAAAAACAAGTCTCCTTTGCAGGACTTCCAAAGAAGTAATGTTGGGCTGAAGACAAAATAAGAAAGACGTATTAATGTATAATAGACTAGTACGAGTATGTAAGACTTTGTATGGAGGAAGAAATAAAACAATTGTCGAGAAGAAAAATAGTGCTTACAAATTAATGTCAAATCAGACAAATCTCTTTTCCTAAAGCTTGCTTGCATAAACTTGAAAGACTTTTACCCCTCTTGGGTCCCGTTTACCTCCAAGTAGAGAATTGATGGTTGAGCAGACCAGAATCTTGGTCAAATAATTAGAATTCAGAAAATTATGGTTTAAAAATTAAAGGAACAAAAACTTATTAAATACACTATGAATCACTCATCTGATTCTATGAACTTTATGAGTATCTATACCAAATATGATCGTAATCGCAAAAGGACATTCGAAAGTTATCGTGGAACGAGATGGAAAGAAAGCCTTCATTTTTGGAGGCTTTCTTTCCAAAACTGAAAAAGTTTCAAATGATTCATTCGAAAGTTGTTTTCTGATAACACTTAAACATTTTATCCCCATTTTCAAACTATAATGAAACATAAAAGTTTTTGAAGAAAAAATAGAATCAAGGAGATTTGGAGTCAGCAACGTCTATTAAACGTTCAATACACAAGTTGTCGTAAAACTACTGAAGTTAATCCAAGTCTAGTGAGCTATTACTTGCTGGGTGACCAGCCTACAGATTGGGGTCGAATGACCTTATATTGAAGAAACGATAAGCATAAAAATTAAAAATTTTGATTTTTCAAAAGTCATTTTATTGCGACAGATTTCTGATGACATTGATTTATCACATTATTCACATTGGTCGTTTTTTTCCTTATTTTCTTAAACCTTTTTACAAGTTTAAGTAAGAAATATAGACATTTTGCAAACCCTGATAACAAGCAAAGGCTACCGAATGATGAGGAGAATAATGTTATTTCTACCTGACAATGAAATGTACCTTTCTAAATCTATCCACATATTGATACGAAATCTCCGTGGAAATTCATTAAGAAACTTTTGGTAATGTTTAATTTTTGGAATCCTACATTGAGGATTCCTTCTAAACGTACTCTTTTCCAACCCTCAAACCCTGAGATTTTTTTCTTTCTTTCTTTAATTTTATTTGAAAATCCATTTTACGAGCTTCAAATTTTGTTCGACATTATAACTTTTAGCTTTTATAGATTTTACACTGGCATTAGCTTTTACATTTTTATTGGTGTTTTATATTTATATTGTAATATTAAGCACTAAGCAGCTAATAATTTCAAAGTTTGAGAAACAAGTGGAACTAAAAGTTCCCTCTCAAGATATTATGAAAAAAAATCCAGGAAACTTTTTACTCACGAATTAAAAAAGAAAGTTTCCGTTTTCTTTTATTCATGCACAAAATTCTAATGTGATTGGATAATTATTTTTTTGGGGTACAATGTTAGATCGCCTCCATGTGGTGTACCCTGGGTAATGCTAAAAAACTAACCCATCAGGTGACCAGGCAGAAGTAAGCCATGATGAAACACACGCACTCAAAGGGAAATAAAAAATAAAAAAAATATTGTCAAGGATTATAAAAATAAAAAAAAATATTAGAGAAAATATTTAAAAATATTGGAGAAAATCGAGAAAATATTTAAAAATATTGGAGAAAATCGAAAGCCAGGTTCGAATCCTAGTTGGAACATAATTTTGGAAAACCTTTTTTTCTGATTTTCCACTTGATTTGGTTATTTAACTAATTCTCAGCATGAGCTATGATAATATCGACAAGCGATAGTGAGGCAGGTAATGTTTAATTGTTCAAAATAATGCTCTGATTAACACAATTTGACATAGAAACACATAGAAATAGGTATAACTTTCATTGTTTTTAATAAATAATTAATTCACCTGATAAAGATAAAACTTTAATTTATTAGCTCGCTCTAATAATGATGAAAAAATTGTATGGTAATTTTTTTTTAAAAAATAGCTATTTTACCGAGCGTTGACTCTTGGTATGAAAATAGTAGGTTTGAATCCCGCTCGGAATATTCTGATCAACTTCGTTTCGGGAATGTCAGGCTGTAAATGGGAGCTGGTCTGAAGCAATGTGAAAGCCGTCACAGGACATAGGTACATTTTTTAAAATAAAATAAAAACAAATAGAAAATCGAGAAATAGGTATAGTTTGATAATGTTAACATGCGCCTTCAAAAAATCTATTGATTAAAACAAATACTATTCCATTAAATAAAAGTTAAAAATAATTACCAGGAGTAACTTGACTATAGTTTCAGTATTCAGAAATGAAGTCTAATTTTTTTAAAAAAAACAAATTTGTTAAACATTTATTACGTTCATAGATTTTGCTAATTAGTTTTTTGGACCTATCCCGAACTACCCGCGTCCGCTTGGTTGCCATTTTAATTCTAATTTTAGCCAGTTCTGACAATTAACATAATAATAGTACGGATAGTGAGTAAGTGATGGAGTTTTCTTGTTGCCCTACGGTTACGAAAGGAAAGAAATTGGAAAGCTTTACCGATCTCAAACATGAAAAGCTAATATGAGAAAAAAAATTTAAAGATTGAAATCGACTAGTAAGAATATGAAAATTTGCATTTTGTCTTAAAGCAAAATATACACTTTCCCAAAACGGACGGATTTTAATTTTCTAAGAATGCATTCGTACATGCTGCAAGTGCATTTTGTCCTAAAACAAAATATACACTTTCCCAAAACGGACGGATTTTACTTTTCTAAGAATGTATTCGTACATGCTGCAATATGAAAACTATATTTTATTAGTAATAGTGTGAACTGTTCACCTCACTCATTTGACATGCCCATAATGAGGCTCAAGGTGGACCAATGGCGCCCACTAATACAACAAAAAAGAAATTCATGAAGCTAATAAATGTGGATATCAAGTTCAATAAGAATCAGATCAAGCGATTGATATTTATCGAGGTGAAAGAAAGACAAACAAGCAGACGAATTAAAGAAAATTCAATAGGGGAGTAAATAATTAGCGTTCTGTCAATTGTACAGGCTGCAAGGGGAAAAGTATTAGTGTCAGCCCTGTGAAAATAGTGTTCTATGGTCAAATAATAATTTCCTAAAAATAGATTTCAATAGCACGTTTAACACAAAAGTTCCCGTTAGATCACTCAAGTTAAACAAGGTCCACACAGCTTAGCGCCCTTGTATTGCTGGATATTAGGGGCCCAAACAAGGCTTGTTAAGGTGGGTGTGGTTAGCTGGTTTATAAGTTTCCGGTAATATAATCCATACTAATATATAAATGAAAAAGTAACTCCGTCTGTATGTATGTATGTTACGCTTTCACGCTTAAACTACTGAACCGATTTTGATGAAATTGGTATGGAGATAGACTAAAGGAAAGGACATAGGCTACATTTTAATGCGAAAAAAAGGGGTTGACACTATAAACAGCCATGTCTATAAGGCGCCAAGCGAAGCGGGCGTATCCTGCTAGTCTTTATATATAAAAGGCAATGTCCAGAAAGACTGATCAACGTAGAACCGAAACTATTAATGCTACAGGCTCAGAATTTGGCAGGGACCTTCGTTGCACTATGTAAGTGTCTAGTGGGAAAGGATTTTGTAAAATTTTAATTTGAAGGGATAGAAATCTCGAGAAGTAAACAATTCCCATAAGAAATACATTGGAGCGCGGGCGAAGCCGTGATGGGGGGATCCTAATAGATTATAAATCCCCCTTCTCGACCAGTAGATGTGAGAGAGATGTTAAAAAATAAAAAACGTAATACAGGATTATTAACCCCCCCCATTAGTGGCATCGCTGTGTCTGATGGTAGCCGCATGTATGACGGTGCAGCTTAGAATAATTTGTTGTTTGCTACATGAGTTTTTATCTGTCATACATCTCTAACCTTTGGAGGGTAACAATTGACATGGGGCCCCCAGAACCATTTCAATCACTACAATATAATTAGTAGCACAAACATAATAATATCGCAGACTTGTTTGCTGTCTGTGTTATTTTACACCATTAGCTTAGGTGTACTCGTTCCGTGCGGATGTCACCCTCAAGTAATTTTTCGCAATCTAAAGTAGGATTGGAAGTCATAATTTGACTGGAATATTATTAACCCTAGGATTTCCAAGGGGGGGGTACAAAGTACCCGCGTTTTAGCAAAAAGCTTGTAGTAATCAAATTATGATACTTATTTGAATGAGACCTTTAATAGTTGTCACAAACAATATTTTCCAACATAGTATATGAAAATATGTATGTTCTAAGCCTTCTAAGCGATGATATTGAAGCCAAACTTTGGGCGCGGGTACTTTATGCCCCCCCTCCCCCCAATTGAAAATGCATGTACCAATACATTAATTGTCTAAAGTGT
>CM022878.1:7028248-7054069 GCA_012654025.1 Pachypsylla venusta | reverse complement strand
TTTGTGTATTTTTCCCCCCCCCCCCCCCTAACTTGGCAATGCACTGCATTGGAAAACGTTTTGTTTGCAGAGATCTCAGTTCTGTAAAGTAGAATGCCCGTCATTTTACTTTACAATTCAAAAGGTGTATGAGTATAGTACTCCTTTTCTCTCTCTCAATACAGGTAAACCTACATTGATAGAAAGCTTAAAAAAAAGTTCACACTCTTATATTTCTCATGAATACAAAAAATGGAATATGCTTTTACAAAAGAAAGGTAAAAAATAAATTCCCTCAAGATGTTAAGGGAAATAAATCATGGTTCAATATTTCATGCCAGTAATATTATGTGTCAGAAAATATTTTCTTCGCATGTAAGGGGGAGTTTTTGTGAATGTACATAAATTATAGGGATACGATTAGAGTATCAATACTTTACATCCGATACCTTTCTCCGATAACGAGTACTGAGTTCTTTCTTGACTTATCATCATGACTAGGCCTCTCGGACCACTTGATGACTATTTTCTGGTTGAAATCTGACTGTCCACAGAGCTACTAGTAATAAATTGATATTTATAATAATTGTACAATGGTATTTTCCCTGGGCTTATAAAAATTAAGCATTCAAATTGAGTGAAAGAGGGACAAGTAGAAGGTTAATTTTCCAACTAAATAGAGAGAAATACAAGAAAACTCACTTTTAAACGTTTAATTCACAATTTTATTGCTTGAAAATCGACAAAACATTTGAGAAACAAATGTAAACATGCACAGAATTTCTTTTTTGCTTTTGTTTATATCAAATTTTACTTTCAGGTTAGGTAACGTGAAAAAAAATCACTACGATATAATTTATTTTAGTTTTTTTCCGAAAGTTTTTAGGGAGCGACTTCATGAAAAGAACAAGTTTCATCGAGGCATGGCCGATCAAAATGTTTCCTAACCTTTTTTTTTGGGGGGGGGGGACGTTCATCTTAACGCTTATATTGATAAAATAAACAAACTTGCACTGGACCTAGTAACTTCTGCTACTTTTTTCATGTTGGTACAAGTATGGCTTTCGAACAAAACAAAAATGTCTGCTTCAGGTCAATATATTCAAATAGTTCAATAAATACGGGAAAAAAAAGGTTTTTTCAAAATAAATTAAAATTAAAGTAAATTAATTAATCTCCCACCTCTAAAACGTTTAAGAAGACTTTTTAAATTATATTAAACCACATTTCAAGTTTGTAACTTTTAAAAAAAATCGATAGTATCTGTCTGGAACCAGCTTTACGTCTCTTTAACATCTATTGGTCATTCGAAACGGTCTTTTACCCTCCACTCGCTGGAAACTTGCAAACCAGCTAACCACATTGACTTCACTATTCTCGTATCAGTAGGATTTTTATTTGGGGAGGGAATCTCCTAGTAAATGGCCAAATACTTCCTCCCCAACATAAACAGTATAAGATCAGTCATATTGAGTAAACGTTGATAAATCAACAGCTAAATTTTCCGATGATCAATTCCTCATCAGTCTCACCACCTCTTCTCAAACACAGTTCATGCAGTTTGGAAGCAGATTTTTTTTCTCTCTGATAAGTGTTTCACGAAGAACCTACTCATTCATCTAGAGTGGGAGAACAGTTGTTGGATAATTTGGATGAGTTGCAGAAGAAATTAATAAAAACCGATTAATGAGGTCTTGCTCACACTAGACGCAAGTCACAATAAAAAATAAATAACGAGACATTAGCTCATACAGTGAATTTTATAGGCAAATTATAAGAAGAAGGCTTAGTATTGACATATTCAGATTCTAAGCACAATGCTCACTCAGTGATTAAGAAAATATATTTTATTGATGATATTGCGCACGCAGGATTTGAAGTTTATTTTTGCAATCTATATGATCTAACTTTGATAATATTCAACAACACGGTCACACATGGTGTTAATTTGTTAAAGGTCTACTTAACAAAAAATATTTTATCACAATATTTGTTTGTCTTTGGAAATAGAAGTACAAAATGAACTTGAATTGAAAATCGGTCCACTGGGCATTTGGATGGCTTGACCAAAATTTATTTGAGTTTGCAAGTGAAGTGAAAAATGATTCAAAAATTAAAATCTAGCAATTTGGCAACTATTTTTAAATGTACGTCATCAAATACCCTTTTATTTTTATTTTTTTTACAAAAAAAGGTTATGCTCTGGAAGCGCTTGCACATTGAGCATCAGGTAAAAATCCCTTTACGGCCATGCCATTTTATATACGACAAAATTTGATGGGGAAATTTTTGCTAGAAGACATTGGCATAACCTTGGGACCTAGTGGCAATCTTCACAACTCGGCCATGGAGATGGACATCATTTATCCCGATGTAAAACAAAACCGTTCCGAAACACAATACAAAGAACTGGGGAGGGGGCAGGGTTGACAGGTTTTAGTCATTATATCCATACCAAAATATCTCGCATTGCGAATTTGGTCTGCATTTATTTATTCGCAGTTCGTCCCTATTCAGAACTAGTACGATATCTAATGAGAAAATGTTTACCTAACATTCCAATCAATCAGCAGTAAGTATGTAAAATGTAATCCTCCCAATGTCCGATTCTATGAGCCAGACTTTCTGGGCGTAGGTATACCTTCACTGTTTGAGTTAAGGACCATCAAGAGATTTGAAAAAACTGAATTGGTTGATCTGTGGAGGAAAACTGCCACTACATGAACAATGTAGAGTCCATTTTTTCTCAAAACGCCCTTTATAACATTTAACTAAAACATTTTTTTGAATTCACTACAACACGCACATTGACTTTGAAAAGTCAATGTGCGTTAATAGACGGGGTTATTAACGCACATTGACTGTGCCGGGAACAGCCAAAAGCAAGAATTATGGAACCTCGCTGGACGTTCTTTGACGTCAGTGATATACGGGAAGTGGTATATTCAACGTGCCAATTACGCTTTGTAGCTCTACCACACATGTTCCAGTAAAGCCTGGTGAGTTGATCGAGCTTTAGTTGTTTTTTTTTTTTCATCAGTCATACTCACACACACCTTGCCTGTTTCCAATGGGAGAACAATGGTCACATCATTTGCAATAAAATTAAAGAGCGTAGGCACAACATAAGTTGAGGAAGATAGTCCACAAGATTTTATATTCCAACTGCTGATGACACGATAGAGGACTGAGCTGACAAGCAACAAGCAAGAATTAAAAGATCGATAAAAGAAGAAGAAATAGATGGTGTGGCAGTAGGCGTGAAATCTGATTCAGTAGACATCTGTTTGAGGGGAAGAGGGTATCTCTGTATTCAATTGACCAAACGAAGAAATGTGGATTCAATTCCAAGATTCCTAATGCATATGAAGCTTGTTTATGGCATTTGTAAACCCTGGCCATAAAGACTGGGGTTAGGTACTTTAAAATTGATAGGGTGTATTCGTGTGAGATATCCAGAGACTGGATAAATTACGGTCACTTTTCATTCAAACTTTCGTATGGTAGTTACCAACAGTTGTAACCTTGGGGGAAAATAATAACAGCATTATCATGATTGAAAGAATTGAAGCAGCCTCTTTATTTTACTTCTACGTCACTGGTATAAATAGTGGATCAAGATGATCAGGTGTTCACGTTAGTGTTCTAGTCATTAGTCATTAATAGAAAAAAATATCTTAATCAAATTTAAAAAAAATTGGAGGGCCTCCCTCCCGGGGGGGAGGGCTCCCAAATTTTTCAAAATCCAAAAGCCCTTAACGCCAGCCATTACATATCAAAACTTACGTTTCTATAACAAACCGTTAAAAAGAGAAAAATCATTTTCAAAAAACAAAATATTGGGCCCCCTGGGGCCCCCAAAAACTATACAGCAAATTTCCTTCATACCCTAAACATGTATACCAAATTTCGTCAAAATCGGATGATAATTATGGCTTGTATCAGGTAACATACATACATGCATACACACATACAAGTGCATTTCGGGATGTATATGAGAGTCAAAAGTGGGGTTCACTAATGTTCACAACAATGTGCTTGCTAAAATTTTGTGGAGAAAGAGGGGTAAAATCGAACAATTTATTTTAAGATTGGAGATCATAAATTCCAGAGTTTTCGTGATTTTCATTTCTTGTATTCGATAGTTCTATAAAACTCTTTAAAGGTTTTCTTACTCTGAGCAGTATTATTGAAGCATGTGACAAGGAGAATACAAAATGTCTAATTATCAACGTCGTCAAGAGTTTAGTAGAGACTCGTTCAAAATTGATTTTGTCGGAAGACCTGCCACCGATTCAACGAATTTGACAAACTAATTGATCTATTTTTTTTTATATATAAAACATAAATCTACAAAAAAAAAAAAATGAACAACATTATTTTGAATCACGAATAATAAAAAAGAAAAAAGAAGAAATTGTGGAAGATCCAAGACAATTATCAATGCATGTGTGGTCTGGTCCTTACAAAAGTTTCAAATCTGTTCAAGTTTCTTGTCCGCTACATAAATATCCACAAGGCTTGTTATTATCAAAATACACAGCAAGGCAATTAGGAAGGATGCGGCACTAAACAAAAAAATCGACACCGAAATTGTAATAAACTTCGTATGAGTTAAAAGTAAAAACCGCTGCCACAAATGTACAGTCACATATGAGTGAATTTGATCTATTACGGAATCTGCAGGTGTAACTGAACGTAATTTATAGATATTGAAGGATACCAAAATAAATATAATTTTTTTTTTTTTGACGAAGTTAAAGCGACTTACGCTTTAACTTCGAAGTCGTTCGCGCCGAATCCCTGGTTCACAGGAGTCTAAAGCAGTCTACCCGTTTAAGGTAGACCACAAGAGACTCCAACACCAAAGGGTCATCTAACAAGGACGGAGGGGAGGGGAGAGGAGAGAGGTCATGGCACCCGAAAGAGATGGACAGTGCAGGATATGCTGGACGGACAGCATAGCTCCACATTGGCATATTGGAGGCGAGGTTTTATTAAATAGGAAACCGTGAGTAAGCCGGGTGTGGCCGATCCTCATTCGGGTGATCACAATCTCTCCAGCCCTCGATGAATTTTCCAGTGTTTGAATATGTACTTAGCTCACTTTTAAGCCAATGTCAATGTCACGTTAATTACACCGACCCCGTTAGATCACTAAAATTAAACAACTATCAGCAAGTTTTAACTCGCTATTCCTCCATTCGTTGAAAACTTACAAACCATCTACCCACATTTCTCTTACCCAGCCTGGGTTGGACCGGAAATAGCCAGCATCACGAGGGCGAGAACGTACATGGTCACTCAGTAAAATCTCACTGAACGTTGCGATCAACTGGAAACTGATGTATTTAACGTGCTGTAGACGCTTGGTTGAGTTCTTCCCTGTTCGGTTGAAGAACACAAAGCACGAAATATTAATCTATAATAACCAGGAAAAATCTTTAAATTTGAAATTATACACTTAATCAACAAATGCCGAAGGCGTAATTTCTTCCAATCCATATACGAGTATGACTTGCTAACTTTCCATGAGGAAAAGTAAATCATACTTGAGATTGTAAGAAGTTTCTTGAGGGTGACATCCTCACGGGCGGAGTCCACCTGAGCTAATGGTGTAAAATGACGCAGAAAGCAACTCTGTAATATCATTTATAATTATATTGCAGTGATTGTCATGGTTCTGGGGTCCATGTCAATTACCAGCCTCCAAGAACGTATGTATGATGACAATTAAAAACATAAAATACGATGATGCACTATTGAATGAATTAATTGAATCAACAAAAAAATAATGCAGAAAAACCGGTAATATTGTTTAAACCAGTTTGCTCGCCAGCTGAAAGCCGCCCCTCTGATTGTGAAGTGTGTAATTCGTGCACTACTGTGCACTCCATTGTTTCTGATCTTTTCCCCAATAAATTATCCTGACGCCACGCTCTGACCAATAACGAACATGATTTACTTCTTGCAGGATAAATTTGTATTACTAAATTTGGAACGTATTATCTCTGCAATTCGGCTTCTTTTTGCTTAGAATATTTTTTATATATAAAATAAATTGCATGAATTTTTAATCTTAAAAAGTTTCGGTACTAACCCATGTATTAGAGAATAAACAGGTAAAGTAAAATTATTAACAAATGCTTTATCTACATCAGTGGTAGATTTAAGAGAAAGATCCCAAGTGGCCAAACTTTCAGTAACTCCGCCCTATTGGATACAACGGGATAAGCAAACATCTTTAAACCCAATTATTTGATTGTTGTGGAACCGAACTCAAAAATCACGTGATATATTTTTTTTTAATTTGGTTTAACGTCTCTTTAACATATATTGGTCATTCAAGACGGGGGTTTTACCCTCCATTCGCTGAAAACTTGCAAACCAGCTACCCACATTGACTTCACCCAGCCTGGGTTGGGCCGAAAAAATAGCCAGCATCACGAGACCGCGAACCCACGTGAACACCCACATGGTACAAACTCGCTACACGTTGCTTAACTTCAGTGATCGAACAGAAACTGGTGTATTCAACGTGGCATAGACGCTGGCTTCGTGATATAAATTGATACTAATATTTCTATGAACTGTGGACTAAATTCACTCACAATGACCATTATTTGCTCCTAGATGGACCAATCAGCCATTCCTATTTTTTTCACATTTGCATGATGAACATTTTTGTCAAAAATCCGATAGGTTCCCGAGATTTATCAACAAAAAGACAAACAAAAGAAAAATTGTGTTATTAAAACTCGACCTTACTCTATAATGGTGGAAAACAATGCTGGAGCGTGGTTTCAGCTTTGGCATACTTTCATTTATTGACATTTGAATCAAAGGAAAAATAATGTTCTTGCCTTCTTATGTTCTAATCAGAAATGTCTAAGCCAACGATCATACCACGTTGAATACACTAGTTCCCGTCAGATCAATGAAGTTAAGCAACGTCGGACGTGGTCAGTACTTGGATGGGTGACCGCTTGGGAACACCACGTATCGTTGGCTCATTTTTCCGGCTCAACCCAGGCTGGGTGAGGTCAATGTGGGTAGCTGGTTTGCAAGTTTCCAGCGAAAGAAGGGTAAAACCCCGTCTTGAATGACCAATAGATGTTAAAGAGACGTTAAGCCAAATTAAAAAAAAAAAAAGGTCTTCAAATTATTAAGTTGCATAAACATTTTAGGCCATCTTATAACCGTTGCGTCGCGTCAGTTCAACACATTTATTTAAATTGATTTAAGTGTAATCAAAGAAATAATAATTATATACACTGAAAGAGGGACAAATTAAAAGATGAGATTCCACTCATCTTGATCTGTTCTGTCTTTGATAATTATGTTCATCACGGGTTTGGAACTCACTCACATCACATACTTTGTTGCCAAATGGTAGTATCCACTTAATACTTCAATTTATTAATGACTAACTGATGCCCGACGAACTTCGTTTCGAGAAGATCAGAGAAAAAAATGAGAATAAATCTGACTTTAACATTTGTTATCATATTACCGAGGTACAACCGTTTAAACGCGATCAGAGCATACCACATATAGATATTACCTACACGTTTGTTAACCTATGTGGAACATGGGGAGTAGTAACGGGTTATTAAGCTGTGTAGCACGTGTTGGGTGTAGTATAGTAACCTTGCGCAGGCTTCAACA
This sequence comes from Pachypsylla venusta, assembly GCA_012654025.1. Lineage (NCBI taxonomy): Eukaryota > Metazoa > Arthropoda > Insecta > Hemiptera > Aphalaridae > Pachypsylla > Pachypsylla venusta. Next base: position 7,046,422 of record CM022878.1, on the reverse strand, counting down.
CGCATTTTAATTTTTTTGGAACCTAACCCAATACTACCACCGACACGTTCTACCCAACGAACTTGGTGGTGTTTAGGTCAGTACTATGATTGAGTCGGAAGAACACTTCAATACCATTATATCAGCGAAGAAAAGCCCAACTTACACCTAATCATAGCACAAAATATATATGGAGTACTATTGAAATGGAATATTGGGTTGGGAATAGAATATTCAAATTTTCTCAACCTGTGTTGACCTCAAACGCATTTTTTTTTTTTTTTTTTTTTTTTTTTAAAAAAAAAAAACTAAGTCAAGACGTCCCACCCAATAAACTTTTGTTAATTTCTATTACATTAAAACGCCTAACCGCTTTTGTACATATTTTCATCTAAGTGGTTCTCAAAAATATTGAGGAAAAGTGAAATTCCAAGATGGTGGCCTCACATGGCCCCGCCCACAAAATATATGACTCAATGTGATCAAAAGTCATTCAGGGGCAGACGTATAGTTTGGTCGCTACAATCTAAGTCGTTCTCAAAATATTGAGGAAAAGCCAAATTCCAAGATAGCGGTCACACATGGCCCCGCCCACAAAATATATCACTCAAAGTGATCAAAAGCTTTAGTGATAGACGTAAAGCATCTCACAAAAGTTTGGTCGCAATATATTAAGTGGTTCTCAAAATATTGAGGATGAGCCAAATTCCAAAATGGCGATTACGCATGGCCCCGTCCACAAAATATATGACTGCTATGTAATAAAAGCCGTTTAGGTCAGACATATAGCATCTCACAAAAATTTTAGTTTCAATATCTTAAACAGTTTCAGATAGCGCCCTCAGATGGCCCCGTCTACAAAATATATAAATCAATGTGATCAAAAGCCGTTTAGGGTCAGACGTATAGCATTTCACAAAAGTTTGGTCGCAACAACATAAGCGGTTCCCAAATATTGAGGAAAACTGGAATTCCAAGATGGCGCCCTAATATGGCTCCGCCCACAAAATATATGACTCAAAGTGAACAAAAGCTGTTAAAGGTCAAACCTAAAGCATGTCACAAAATTTTGATCGTAATATCTGAAGCGGTTCTCAAAATATTGAGGAAAAGCGAAATTCCAATATGGCGACCTCATATAGCCCCACCCACAAGCTATATGACTCAAGGTGATTAAAGGCCTTTAAGGGTCAGACGTATAACGTCCCAGAACAGTTTGGTCGCAATATCTTAAGCGGTTCTCAAAATATTGGGCAAAAACGAAATTCCGAGATGGCGGCCCCACATGGCCCCGCCCACAAAATGTATATATTTTTTTGGCCAGAAACCATCTCGGGCATATGCCCAATGACTTGCGAAAGTTTCATAGTAATCTGATGAGTGGTTTAGGAATGCATAAAGGACATACATACATACATTCATTTTTAGACTAGCTGCTTCGCCCGTGCTTCGCTACGGTATTTATATTGCTATCTTTGTTTTTCAAAGACAATGAAAATTGGTGGGGAGGGGGTATTGGTTTGTGTCCAGCCTGTAAATTGCAACCTTTAAACCCAAGATTTAAACGTTTCGCCAGGCGCCTTAGGGGCATGGCCATTCTGACTTTTTAGTAAATTCAAAATATTATTTTGTCCTTTCCCGGTTTTGAACTCATAACTCTGGAAATACTGGCCGCCATACCTTTCCAGAAAATGTCCTAAAATAAGGACTAAAGGGCCACCTAAAACTTTCTCGCTTTAAGTTGATACGTTGTCGCGACAAATTTTAAGATATCGGATTGTGACTGTCCGATTTTGGTGAATAAATTAGAAATTTGGTCGTAACTCGAAAACGGTTTGATATATTTTAGTATATCAAACTAATAATTTTCCTGGGGTCGTAGACCATGATTTGGGGGGGGAGGGGTCGATTCCCATCAATTTTTCGGTATCTGTAACCGTTTGGGCTGTGGTATTGTAACAGACATTTCATACATAGGTACATAGATACACACAAATTTCTGATTTATATATTAAGAAGTACTTTTAGAGATTTCTTACTCTTTTGTTTGCAATATTAAACTAAATTTTTTCCGGCAAATTCGATATAGGTAATATTCAGAGTGCCATATTGAATAGAATTTTCAAATTAAATTTAATTATTTTTCAACTCACTCAATTTTTTTCTCTCTCTCTCTCTCTCTTCTTCTTCTTCTTCTTCTTCTTCTTCTTCTTCTTTTTTTTTGTCATTGTTCTCAGCACTTTTTTTATTTTAATATTTGTTTTTTTTTGTTAATAAATAATATAAAATAAATTATTTTTTTGTTTAATAGATAGTACCACCCATTGTGTGGTTAGGTTTGGTATCTTTGTGGGATGACCACGTTCAAATAGGTACAAGGTGTTTTTAAAAGAGTAATGGAGTTGTTACAAATTGACAATTCTGATGTCTCATTAGACCCAATTCACACTATAATGACGGTTATGGTTCTGTACTCACATCTAAGTTCACAATTCAGTCTTGAACCGTCAATAATGGAAGTTGAATGTATTTTGCTTGTAATTGTAAAATTAACCTAATTAATTACCACCAAAAATGAAAAATATCAAATTTTTCAATTTTCGATTTTTTCGATATCATGGAACGAACAGATGATTAAAGAAAAGTCATAGGGTTAAAACTAGAACTCACTAAGTTCTATCAATAAATATCCGTTCTATATAAAGCAAGAAATGGCCATTGGTGGTGTAGTGCTAAGACGTTCTGACTGGTTAACAGTAGGGCGTGGGTTCAAACCTAGCCAACCCATGAAACTTACCCTTCATTAGATATTTACTACTATTGGAGGACATGGAAGGGGCCAAGATGACGAGATTATTAACATCTTGTCCAGCATTCTCAAAGTAGCCATACTATGCTATCATACCCTTCGCGCAACATCACTGTCCGCGAAAGTACGTAAAGGCAAGAAATGGGTTTCAGGATAAAATAATATGGATCCGGCCCAGATTGGACGCTAACTTGTCCGAGTCGCATCACTTTCTGGGCACTTTATCAAGGAGGATAACATTGTAAGAGTTGCAAGTCATAATCTGACAATCATTAAAATTTTATTTTATGGTAACGGACTATAATATTTGTTTCCTGAATGGAACGATGCAATCATCCATCAATGAATAGGGTTCCGGCTCCAAAGAGTGAAAACAGAACCCTAAAATAAACCAATGTTGGTCTGATAGCCAGTGACGGCAAATTTTGGGGGGGGGGAGGGTTATTTACAATATTTCAATCATCACCTACGAGATTTAGTGCAGAGGTGCCTGTTATTTGGGTTTGCGTCTACTTTTAGATGGTCGGAATTAAGGGGGACAGTTGAATTTGGGCTATAACTTGGATATTGACACAATCTTCCTATCTGATTTCTAAGCAATGCCCATATCATACCACATAATCTGGATCAGGGTTAAATCTTCCTCAGGAGTCATGGAAAAAATCATTTACTTTTTTTTTTTTTTCATTGTCAATTTTTACATTGATATTCATATGAATGCATTAAGAGACTAATCTCATATTACCAGTAATACCGACGTCCACTGCTTCTTGTGTAGTATACGTCGTGCTATTCGGCAATCACAAACAGTACAAGAGGTGCTTGACGTAAAAAATTAAAAGACAAGTCAAATCAAATTTGCATCCATTTGGACAAATGTTTTTTTCCACCATTGTATGAATATTGGTTTAAGAAGCTTTCCCAACTCCGGTCATTGGAAGGAAAATTTACTCTGTATGTGCAGATGGCAGAAAGGCACCAGGAAATGGTGGAATGCTGAATATTTCATATTTTTGTGTTAGTTGTTACTTCTGAAAAATATATATTTACTGGCATCCCCGATCGCGGCTTCGTCCGCGCATATTTTACATGTGGTATACATATCATAGTTCGAAAATTGTAAAAGTAGGCGTTTACGCTGTTGTGTGTATGTATATACATATACATGTATCATGCTATCTCTCTCGCTCCAATATATTTCTTATGTGGATTGTATACTTTTCGCGATTTCTAACCCTTAAAATTAAAATTTTGGAAAATCCTTTCTTAGTGCACACTTACATGGTGCAACGAAGGTCCTAGCCAAATTTCAAATCTGTATCATTAATATTTTCGGCTCTGCGTTGATCACTACTTCAGAACATTGCCTTTTATATCAAAAGATTTAAAGTATTAAACAGTAGTACAACATTTGACTCATTTACCCTAATAGTTAATCTTAAGTCAAGTAAAACACAGAATCAGCAGGAGCATACTGATTGTGTATGCTCAATTAGGCATTATTTATAATATAAAATGAATTTAATATTAGACGTTTATTTATTTTAGTTATTTAATGTAAGATATTAATAATAATGGGAAAATAAAAACAACTTTCAATGAACTTCTTAATAGATAAATATTTTGTGTAAAGTTCGGTAGATGACGGGTTCTATGCTAAGATTTTTTTTTTCTAATTTGGCTTAACGTCTCTAACATCTGTTGGTCATTCAAGACGGGGGTTTTACCCTCCATTCACTGGAAACTTGCAAACCAGCTATCCATTAAAAGCTACCCGGAAAAATGAGCCAAAGATACGTGGTGTTCAAAAGCGGTCATTCATCCAAGTACTGACCACGTTCGACATTACCTAACTTCAGTGATCTGACGGGAACTGGTGTATTCAACGTGGTATGATCGTTGGCTTATGCTAAGAGTTATTTGAAGACGGAACGGAGGTTTAAATGAGAAGATCACTACGCCTGTGTATCCAGATTGGAGACTGTAACAGTTTTGTTTACACACCCATCTCTGTTAGATACCTTTCTTTCATATATATAAAGAAAATATGTTTCGAACCCGCTTGGAATTACTTCAAGGCACTCCTTTTTACAGCCATGTCATTGTGGAAACGAGAAAATTTGATGAGAAAATTTTCAAGTTTCCAGCGAATGGAGGGTGAAACCCCTGTCTTGAATGACCAATAGATGTTAAAGAACCGTTAAGCCAAATTAAAAAAAAAAAAAAGTTTCACTTTATCGGGATATCGATTTAGCTATGTAATAAAAAATATAAAAAAGAAGACACAGAGTTATTCTATTTTAAAAATATTGGAAATGTCCAAGTATACTTTATTGAAACCATCAAGTACGTCTTGGCCCCATCCCTTCTCAAACAATAAAGTTACAGAAATAAATTGACTGTCAAATTTCTCTATAATTTGTTAATCGAGAATACATTCTTTGTGCTTCTGAAACAAAGGCTGGACTTCTTGATATCAAGTTCATTGTAAATAATTTTTGAAATAAATGTCCACCTGTTTGTAAGCGGTGGAACTCTGCATCAAATCTAGAGTAGAGATTGAAGGCATCCTAAAAAAAAAAAGAAAAAAATGGTAATTTTTATTATTTTTTTTGCGGGAATGACCCCGCAAATAAGATAGAAAATTGGATTTCAGTCAAATTCGTTGGAATTTTGGAAAGAGGTGGAGAACTATGGATAGTAATTTCGATAGAAATGGATAGTTTTGAATATCGATAGTACTTTTGTTAACTATGAATAATGTAGCGATTATATTCTAACTTCTCGTTTTTATTTATTTTTGGCGTTACAATTTCAAAATTCAAACGCCTGTTTTCTAAACGGCCTGATTTAAACCTCCTGAAAAAAAAATTGATTTGACTTTGTCAGTCTACGACACTGATAAAAATGAAAATGTTTTTATTCGATGATTTCAGTAGATGAGTAACCTTTTTTGCAACACAATAATAGAACTATTACATCGCAACTCGAAAACGAGGGCCGTTATACAGGGTGTAACCAAATAAAATTTTAGACCCCTCTAACTTACATTCCAACAGAACCTGAGGTTCGAAAAACATATTTTTGAAATTATCAGAATCTGGGTCTTATTTTGAGATATGCGAGTTCTTTCGATGTTGACACGTTGATCACCCTATTCAAAATTCTGGTAAGGAGTAGACTAGAATACGCCTCTGTCATCTGGGCACCAAATTCTCAACTCTTTATCAGAAAAATAGAATCTATTCAAGACACATTTGTGAGGTCTATGTTCTTAAAACTAAATGGGTTTTATCCATTATATCCTGAACCCATTTCCTATTCATTCCTTATTGAACATCTTGACATCGAATTTCTAGACAACCGAAGAACGCTACAACAACTTATGTTCATATACAACATCTTGAATAATAAAATCGACTGTCCAGGCTTAGTCGATAAAATCCCTCTTGCAGTCCCTAATATTCGACTAAGAAATAATAATTTCTCCCCGTTCAATATTGACAGAGCTCGCATGAAATTGATATATCTCGAATCCCCTCTAATAAAATCCATGGATATAGTATGAGCAACATGGAATACAGAAATAAATGAAAAAAAAATTAAAACTATATTGCCTAAGTAAGTATAGCCAATTTCAGGCGGCGTTTAGTCAATCAGCTAAAAAAAAAAGTTAGTCCTTATTTTATTCCAACACTTATATTAAAAATTGGTGCCATTCTATTTAAAATTCTTGAGAAACCGGAACTTTTGTTTAAAAAATGCAATTTCCGGCGATCGAACCTGGATTTTACCATTACCAAAAAGCCATTCAGCCATTGGCTACTCGGCCCTAGGATCAATAAGAATTCAAAAATTCCAAGCTATTCAAATGTTACAGGGCCTCCGCCAGGACTTCCGGGACATACATCGTATACAGCGTGTATACGATGACCGGTCAACACCACCCCCTTAACTTTTGAACGGCTTGGAATTTTTTAACTTTGAAAAGCTCTAGGAATGGGAAAAGGGCTCTATTTCTTTTCCAAAAAAGGTTCCTCATTTACCTAAACCATGAAAAGCTACATTTTTATTTTCAACAATGTCGTAAGAAGACAAAGTTAAATCTCATTTTTCTCTAGGAAGTTTAAAATTGGACGTTTTGAAAAAGTCCATTTTCGGGTAGAAAGTCTGAAGTAAGGACAAACAGTGGACATTTAGGACAAACAGTGATAACCAACTTCAATAAGGAAACATTTTAGAAAAAAAAAAAAAATAAATCTCATTTCACAACAAGGTCAAAGGNCTGCCATCTTGTAACTATAGCAGATAGCATAAAGACGTACAAAATATCATTTAACCTATAAAATTTGGATTTTAATTTTTTAATTACGAACGCCAGACAACTAAATTCAGCGTTCTATCCATTTGCGATTTATTCACCCGTCCTGAGGCTGACCTAAAAGCCTGTAAACAAGCGCAACTCTTTACGAAACACATGTTTTACAATGTACAAAAAAAAATGTTTTACAATGTACTTTGAAAACCATTGCATACTATTTTTACCTTTCGTTCAATGTGTATATATATTTTTAATAGGCGCCATCTTCTAATGGAGTTTGATGCGAGTCAACGGGCTCCAGGTTACGAATCCACTGCCTCTACCGACTGAGCTACTGAGACAGTAATCTTCTTAATCGTTTTCGAAATCCGGCGTATGTTCAATGACCCAAGAAAATGGTACCTATCCACATTCGCGTACGAATTGGCTGCATTATTCTGCTGTGTCGGAAAACTCTCTGACATATTCGATTTAGAAAACCTGGTGGATATGAATCGAGCGCTTTTGCATGATGTCAACTTGATCAGTAGATATCAAGCAGTGTCGATGTGCAATGCATTCTATCAAGCAGTGTCCATGTGGAGTAATGTGCAATGCATTCGTCGGGTAAAATGACTGGAACGGCGCTAATGCATCATATTTTTGCCAGAAATGGAGCAGTATCTATGAGAAAAGATTCATCTGGCCTTCGGTGACCATGCCATGGTCATCACACAGATTCAGTAGTGGCACCATCGGCATCGGTTTAATACCGAAGTGACCATGCTTTGCACTAATTGTTTGTCGTAATACCAGACCCCTTTGGTTTAACAGGGTATAGAAGCCCCCTACGATTTCTGACTTTTCGCCAAATCATTGAAAGGAATGTAATTTCAGAGGAGAGAGCCAAAGTAAACACCATTCCGAAAGAGGTTTTGCTTCAATCAATTTCAAGCACCGCTGGTAGAAATGTGTGGAGTCCCAGTGATACTACTTCGTGGGGATTATTGGTTTTCAGTTTCCTGCGATCCAGTTATGCCAGTTTTTTACGGCTAATGGTCCTATGGAAAGGAAAGTATTGTAATGGGCTGAATTTTCGATGCCAGTTTTCAATGCCAAAACACGTTTTGGGTCTTGCCATTGTCTGTCAGTCCATCCTTCTGTCTGTCTGCCTCTCTGTGAAGAATATATCTCAAAAACGGCAAGTGCTAGAGAATTGAAATTAGATATGTGTGTCAGTTTTACGCCATGAATGGTAAATAAGCTTTTGGTGGAAATCGAAAATACGGGTGGAGGTTAGATGCCGCTTTTTAGCGGTTTTCACATATCCTACTTAAAAGGATAATGGTAATAGCTATAACTTTAAACTTGGTGACTATTCATATAAATTTCATAAAAGAAATTGAAAAATACAACTTAGATTGCAGTGTAATATATTGTTAGCCGCTAATTGGCGGTTGAAGGCTGCTTTTTGGTGGTTCCGCCTAAAACCAAAATGGAAAGAGCTGCAACTTGAAATTTGGTGCCAATTCATATCAATTTCATATATGAAATTGAAAAATGCAACTTAGGTGGAAGTATATCAAGAAGTGTAATATATAATTGTATTTCAGCTTTGGGGACTTCTCGTTTTGGCATTGGAAACTCGAAAATTTCAGCCCATTACAATATAATTTTTATAGAGAAGGAAAGTCGTTTGATGTTCACAATAGATTTTTTATCATTTATTTAGAAATGGTATCTAGGATGTTTTTAATCATTATAAAATATAAATTTCAATATTTTTTTATATCAACTACAAATTAATTGAGAATATCGTATCTTCGCCTGTGCTCGTGCCTCGCAATTCTAATTGTAGTTCTTTTTTTAATTATAGCGTCTACACTGCATTAAAATTCACAAAAGCAGCAATTACTGACGCTTGAGAGAGCCACATCTCCCTAGATTTTTTCAGGCTTCACCGAAATACTGTTGTGGAGGAAAATAGCTTTTATTATAGGGACTAGAACTTATAAGTTCCCTACTATTGGGGACCCTGAATTTTTTTTGTTATTTTATTAAAAACTAACTTGTAAAGCCATCCAGAACACCGCCATCTTCCATCACAACAACGGGAGATGATAATCCCATACCGGGATCCACGAATACATGCCCAGCTCTTCCATTGATGCTGAAGTACAGAACACCTGGAAAAATAAATTTTATCGACTGTTCCAAAAACCAATTTTAGGATTTTAAAATATATAAAAGGCACGTGGGAGACCGAGCTTTTCACATTATTTAAAGGTGATGTCACCGCGACCTCATGTTGACCGGAACAACGCACAAAGACAACCTGGAACGCATATCATCATAGGTTTTATGAAAGAAATCTATATATATATATGGCAGTTAGGAGGAACATCGTACTAAAACAATAACATCAAGAAATTACCCGAACTAGTGCTGTAAAACAGGTTATGGTGTTCTAGTGCTGCAAATGTATGATTTTAAAATATTTTCCATTTAATGGAAAAAGGACCATGACCATTCGATTGGTGGCATTAAAATCCAGGTTCGATTTTCGGAAATGACATTTTTTAGACAAAAGTTTCGGTTTCTCAATAATTTTTAAATGGAATGGTACCGTTTAAAACTTCATTAAAATTGGAGCCTATTGCCACTCTTAGAGGAGTGACCCGAACTTGAGGTTTGGTGCCCCCAGATGACGATAGTCCCATGAGACCCAAAATTTGCCAATTATATGTTACAAAAAATATGTGTTTTAAATTTCATCAAAATCGGGCATGCCGTTGGGATTCTAGAGGGTCACCCCAAAATGACCCCTTTTGACCCATAAAGGGATCTCCAATGTTAAGAGAAGTGACCCGAATTTGATGTATTGGTGTCCCCCCTGATGAAGATAGCCCAAAATGTGTCGATGATATGAGTGTAATACATCAAATCAGTCAAGATTTTTATGCTGAATCTCGTGATACCATTGGTTTTTTCATTTTTTACAGATTTCATACCCAAGGAGGGTAGAAATTTATTTTTGGTTGATGTTAAAATTTCAAAATTTCTGGACGAAGAAAAATCAATGATTGGGCGGGTTTGATCAGAGATCCGTTTAATCAAAGGTTCGAGTGAGGAGTCGATTGTGTGTAGAATTTGACGAAAAATTTGAATATGAAATAAAAAATAATGGTTTCAATTTAAAAATCGAAAGTTGGTGTCTGTTTACCCACGTTCGAGATATCCTGTAGAAATTTTAATTACGCCAAAAAATAAATTAATTTGTGTTAACACTATATATAAAATTTCAAGTCACTATCTTTAGCCGTTAAAAATAAAAAATCTGTTCCGGAACTTTTCGAACACTCCGTATAAAATATACACATACATACATACAATGAAAAATATAGGTATACTTTTCGAGATTGCTCTCTACTCGATCTGGTTGCTATTACCTCGAAACGCTTTCCACGGAGGGTTAACCTTAATCTTGGGGAGAGAAAAGAACAATAACAGGAGGTCATAGCGAGGGTTAAAACAACTGATTTCGAACTATCGAAAGTCGACTCTACTGCGCATGCGCGGATATAGGGAAGCACGGGGGGCACGTGCCCCCTCAGTTTTTTTAAGAGGGCTGTGTTTCCCAAATTTCATTATACTTAACCACGTTAAAATAATTTAAAAAAATCAAATGAATGGTATCCCATTGAGAGGGGGGGGCACGGGCCTTTAAATAATTCCCAATCCTGAGAATAAATAGAAATATGTAAATGAAAAATCGTCAAAACTGTCATCCGTCATGGCAATTTTTTTCGTCTTCACGCTTATAAAATCTCTTATCACCCTTGTGAAAGTTATTTGTGGTAAACTCTACAGTTTTTAACAAATTATTAGGTATCGTACCTCGATAAATATGGCATTAAAAAGTATTGCCCAGGACTCGAACCCCCGGCCTCTAGGTTACAAGTCCTCCCCCTCCTACCTCCAAATTTTTTATTAGGTATATTGTGCGATTGTGCCCCCCCAAAACAAGGGGCTTCTAGGTTACGAGTCCCTCCCCCTGCAAATGTTCTATTAGGTATATTGTGCCCCCCCCCCCAAAAACAACAGGGCTATATCCGCGCATGTACCTGCGACATTTTCGTTGGTAAAAAAGTCTGGAAGATATTCATCGAGTAATTTCAGATTGTCGATTTGTTGCTCGGACATATCCAATGATGACGTCACCAGATACATATTATGTATAAAGTACGGATATGTCTGAGAAAATCTGTCGAATATTTTAATCACTTGTGAGTAACTTTGAATGCCTTCTTCAAATTTCGGCTGGAAGGACTCATAATAATTTGCCAATACCTGATCGTCTGGTAAATTATTGTATAAACTGAAACATACAGAAAACAAATATAGTGTGAACATTTTCTTTGCAATATATAAAAAAAATATTGAAATGGGCTGAATTTATCGAGTTTTCAAAAACAAAACGGGTACATTTTTTTAATTTGGCTTAAAGTCTCTATTGGCCATTCAAGACGGGGTTTTCACCCTCCATTCGCTGGAAAATTTCAAACCAGCTACCCACATTGACCTCACCCAGCCTGGGTTTGGCCAGAAAAATAGCCAACATCACGAAAACGCGAAGCTACGTGGACACCCACATAGAACAACCTCGCTGGACATTGCTTAACTTCAGTAATCTAACGGGAACTGGTGTATTCAATGTGCAATAGACGCTGGCTAGGGGTCAAAATGTATTTAGAAATATAAAAACATACGTTGGCTGGTTGGTAATTTGTAAAATGACACCTTTAATAAATTATGGCAAAATAATTTCATAGCAAAATGCTGAATTGAATGAATGAACATACTCTATTAATCGGTCCAGATTATTGATGGGATATACATCATATACATCTGCCATACAGTCACCCATTGTTTGGACTATACTCGTTAGAAGGGTATCATTATATACTTCCAATGGAATCATATCCAACCCTTCAAAGCCTGGATAATATGGCCGATCAGTAGTCACTTGATAATTATCGAAATTCTCAAAGGGACATCCATATCTTAACTCATAGGCTGATGATAGACCTGAAACAATTAATTAATTTTACTATCTTTTACGAAAAAATTGCAGACAAATGATTTTTTTTACTTTTCAGTAGCATAATTTGTCTAGTAAAAAGAAGGGTGTTAGTTCAATTTCCAGATAAGGCAAGAATTTTTTTCATTTATTATTTGACTATTTGGCACCACAGGATCATGTGGTAGAAAGTATTATTAGGCGAACATAATACCTGGGGCATTTTCTTAAGAGCTCCAAAGAACACCGAGTGGTCATGTTATACAAAATACCACTAGGCGAGGTTAATGCCTGGGACATTTTCACGAGAGATCTCAAGAAAATAAACCCGAGCGCTCATGGTATGCAAAATCTCATTAGGACAGGTTTATTTTTTTATTTTTTTTTTAAAAAAAAACGTGAATTCTGTTTTTTTTTGGAATGTATAGATATTTATTAATAATTATGTTTAATATGTACCTAAATGTCTATGGAGACCAATTTTTTTTTTTTTTTTTTTTTTTTTTTTTTGTTGAAAAAGGGATTTTTGATTTTAATTTTTGTCTTACGACTTTTTCATTTGAGTAATTTGAAAGTAATTTCAATTTGATTGATTCAAGTACTTTCAAATCTCTCAAATGAAAAAGACTTATGACGAAAATTGAAATTAAAAATTTTCTCCTTTCAAAAAGGAAAGATCTTAGAATTAGCTGATATTTTGGGCAACCAGATTGTGGCAATTGTAAGTGAGTGAGGTATATTATCAAAGAAACTTAAAAACAAAGTATTTGAAATTAACTATTTATATGACAGCAAGTGCCGTTAGGAAAAGCGACAATGCCGTCAGGAGAAGAACAATGTCTGATAAAAAGAAGAGTCATAGAAGCTAGCAATGGAACGCGATCTACAAGGCCTCATCCGAAGCCATGAACATTATAAACAGTTTCTTCAACGATATTTTCGAGCGTATTGCCGCTGAATCGTTCCGTTTTTCTCCTACCAACTACGATCAACCATTTGAAAAATTGCAAAATACATTTCTGAAGGTACAAAAGTTTTTTTTGGGGGGGGGGCTTTAACGACTCTTTAACATCCCGGCATTGTTCATTTAAGGCGGAGATTTTATCCTCCATTCGCTGGATATGTACAAACCAGCTACCAATATCAACCTTAATCAGCCTGAGTTGCGCTAAGATGGACCAGCATCATAAGAGCGCGATCCAGGGTAGTTTCTTGCATAACAATACTTCGATGAACGCTGCTTAAATTCAGCCATCTTACGGGAACTGACACTGGCTACAAAAGCTGTTTTCTATTACTTTGACAATGTTTCTTACGCTGACCCAAATACTGTTGGTTCAGTCATCGTTATACTTACCAAACATGATCAGAATCATAAGCATCAAAAGGGTTCTAGCCATATTATTTTAACAAAATACTAGCTGACGTGGACTGAACTGTCTACTGAGTAGGTTTAAGTACAAATGGAATTTTCTACAATGGATAGTTTGGTTGATTAGATTTTTTTTTTTTTTTTTTTTTTTTTTTNTTTTTTTTTTTTTTTTTTTTTTTTTTTTTTTTTTTTTTTTTTTTTTTTTTGTGGAAAATTTAACCAAATAGACAAGTGTGATTTATACAGAGTGTTTCTCAGAAGCGTTTAGGCCCGGCCCTACCAAAAGCCGTGTTTGGAAACACTCGTGTTTGTGTTTGGAGAATGTTATCACAATGTTGGAAATGTTTGCGTCCTACCAAGAAACTTGAGGGTCAATACGCAATCGGGATTAAAATATAGTCTGGCAACACTGTTTTTAGGAATTTTGCTCGCTTTATTCATATAAACATTGACAAATTTAAAAACTTAATTTTCGTATTGCACAGAATAAGGCAAAGTTTGCGGTGGAAAAAGCCTTATTTCAAACCAAGGTCAACAAATTCCTTCAGAAATGAAACACAGCCCAAACCACATTATATTTTTGTACAATACTAGCTGTTTCGCACGTGCTTCTCTACGGCCTATAGCTTAGCGCCTTAGAGCCACGGCCGTTCCCGTGCTAATAGTATTCTATGATTTCCCTTTCAAAAATCGGAAGCTAATAGTATTCTATGATTCTCCTTACAAAAATCGGGAAAACGGCCATAACCCGAAAACGGTTGGACCGTTTTTTGCAAACTATGTCCCAAATTAAGGCTTTTTAAGACTTAATTTTTATGCCACCTAAAACTTTCTCGCTTTGAGTTGATATGTTGTCGCGACAAAATTTAAGATATCGGTAAATATGAATTTTAGGGTAACTTTTAAAAAATGGTCGAAAAAAAAGAGTACCATAGCCGTAACGTTTCCTAACCTCTATTTTTTTTTTTAGAGATTAGGAAACGTTTCCCTTAACCCAATTAGAAAGGTTAGGAAACGGTTTTACGGCCATGCCTCTCTTTTTTCGACCATTTTTGAAAAGGTACTCTAAAATACATATTTACCTGAGATATCGGACCATGACCGATTAAATTCGGTCAAAAATCGGCCGTAACTCGAAAACGGTTCGAAATTTTTGAATTCAGATATATTATCTGGAGTTTAGGCCTATGGTTTCGGGGGGGGGGTCCATTCTCATCAATTTTTCGATATCTCTTACCGTTTTGGCTAAACAATTAGCGATACATACGCACATATATTTATCGTTACATTTAGTTTTATTATTATAGAAGATACACATAAGAAAAAACTGCATTATTTGTACAAATAATTTTATTGCTGTATTTCTGAAGAGAAAAAGAAATAATTGTAAACATACTGCCTACAGAATGTGAGCAAAATATTTATCAATCAGATGCCTTCTGACTCTATATCTTTCCCTTTGAGCAGCTGTCTGGATCATTCCTGAAGGTCCAAGTGCATTGATGTCATCCACTTCTTCAAAATCAACACCTTGGACTTCAGGATCAACAGGGAGATTTCCTTCTTGGTTGATACATGCTATATTATGCAAGATTTCACATGCAATAATATAAGCAATGGCGTTCTGCATGGTGGGTAGGGAAACACGTATTCCTGTTGAGAGGAGTGGAAAACTTCTCTTGAGGACTCAAAACAGCGTTCTACATTGATCCGAGTTCTTGTGAGACAATCATTGTAAAGATTTTCCTCTTTTTCACATGAAATTAAATTAAATTATAATATGAAAATTGAAATGTTCGATTAGATTTGTAATGTGATTGTGATTTTAAAAAATATACAAAAGTATAAAAGTAAACAAAAAAAATCAACCAATAGGAGAGTGTGTTTGAACAAAACCCCCTCTTGAACGGAGGGTTAAAACACTAGTGCTAAAACCCACAAAAAAGTGGTGGAAAAATAAACTAAAGTTTGGTAGGACGGTGATTTGAGGGTTGACAGAGTGTTAGAATGAAACACGCAGAAAACACGTTGTGGTAGGATCAGGCCTTAGAGGGCGGGAGTAATCGCCAGTCCTGTGATTATCCAAACACTTTTCACAAAATGAGTGAAATACTACGGACTTTCATGTCGATTATAGTTTGGAGACCTTCTACTATGTCACGAAAAGTGTAACACCCCCGGGGCCGAATTTCGCAGTCATTCGATTTTTCATCGATGATTTTATTTGGGGAATATTGATATAAAAACTCGTCAAATGACCTTCGCATTTAAATTTTAGGACCTATAGATTACGCAGATTTTCCTCTAAATATTGTCCCTGGGGACTACTATCAATTACAAACAAGATAGATACTTAAATCTAATGAGCAATATACATCTAACCTAATGTAAACAACTTTAACTTACGTGCAGAACATAAGCAGATTCGATGGACGGGTGGTTGCCAAGTGTGATCACACAGACTAGTTCGTGCGGTTTAACCCGCTTCAATATTCTATAAGAATCATCCACCCTGAGAAGATGGATAGCCTCAAGGTTGGTATGATCCTTCAGCCTCTTTTCATGGTCCGAGGCTATACGATTTATACAATCTTCAACAGATTCTACACCAAGGTCACGGTGTAGGTCATCGTTTCTAATGTACCAGGGTGTATCCACTATGCTACTTAGTACTTTATTTTGGAATCTTTCTATCATTAATCTATTAGAGGGACTAGTAAAATCCCATAGTTGGATGCCGTAAGTCCATATCGGTTTTAACACCTGATTGTAAAGCAGAAGCTTATTTTCAAATGGTAGCGTAGAGCACCTAGCAATTAGCCAGTACATTTTAATATATTTTAAATTTAATTGTTCCCTTTTCTTTTTTACATGCTCTTTCCATTTAAGCTTTGTATCCAGGGTAATCCTCAGATATTTGGACTGATTTAAGTAAGGAATTACTACAATATTGAGCTACACCAGCATGTAGAGTAGATTTTTGAAATTGAAATCGACATGCACAGATATACTCTGTACTCTCATTTAGTTTTATTCTCCATCTAGTCGTCCATCTTTGAAGTAGGGAGAGAGTTTGATTCAATTCTGCTGAAGTTTCTTTCGTGTTATCCCCAGTTGTTAGGAAAGCTGTATCATCCGCAAATGTGGCAGTCATATTCCTTCCATTCTCTGGCATGTCACTGGTGTAGAGGAGATAAAGGATTGGACCTAAAACACTACCCTGCGGTACACCAGCTTTGACATGCCTGAGATCAGAATGATTGTCTTCTTGCTTAATTCTAAAGTATCGATCCAGGAGATACGATTCTAAGATTTTTGCAAGATTACATGGTAACATTTGCTTTAATTTGAAGTTCAAGCCTTCGTGCCAAACCTTATCAAACGCTTGTGAGACGTCCAGAAAGATGGCTGAGCAGACTTTTTTACCTTCAAGGGCCTTTTCAATTACACTAGTAAGCCTGTGGACTTGTTCTATACAATTATGCTGAGATCGAAAGCCAAACTGATGGTTTGGGATCAATTTCTTTTCATGTATGATCACAAGTAAACGTTTGTGCAGAATTTTCTCAAACAGTTTTGACAAGACGGGGAGCAAAGAGATCGGTCTGTAGGATGTAAGTTCATTTACTGGTTTACCTGGTTTAGGAATCATTATCACTTCAGCTATTTTCCAAATTTGGGGAACATAGGTAATTTTAAATGCAGCGTTAATAATTTGGGTAATTTTAACAACTGCAATTCTGGGTAATTGCTTTAGAACGAGGCCCGTTATGAGATCATATCCGGGTGCTTTTTTGGGGCTGATTTCACTTTTGATCGTCCGCTGCACCTCTCTAACTGTGGTGCACGGTATTTCATATTCAAAATTTAAATAAGAGATATTTTCAAGGTCTTGTGTGTCTTCCGCTGGTTCATTTGGAGTGAAAATATTTGCAAGGTGAGTAGCAAATGCAGCGGCTTTGGAACTATTGTCTCTAATCCAAGTACCGTCACTACATTGTAGAGGCGGCGCTTGTATAATTGGTCTTTTTAGTGATTTGGTGGCTTTCCATAAGCTGTAATCAGTATTTTGGTAAGGAGTCAGTTCACTAAGGTAATGCTCGATAGACTCTCGTTTCACTTTCTGAATTTCAGCCCTGAGCTTTCCAACAAGGCGATTAAATATTGTTTTATCAGAGGGAGCACGGGAACGCTGCCAACGCTTTCTAGCATTTCTTTTCTCTCTTACAAGGGCAGTTATTTCCCTTGGATAATTGACACTTTTGGTTTTTCTAGTTATTTCAGGGGAGTTGTTCCACGCAGAAAATTGAATATCTTCCACGAGTTTTTCAAGCTCATGGTCAATTTGTTCTGCAGTCTGTAATGGGGAATTTAGACAAATTTTATTTGCCAACTCTAATTTGAAGCTTACCCAGTCTGTTCTATTATTAACAAGAGCAGGATTAAGGGGTTTCAAAATTATATATTCACTCAGGGTGAGGAGAATCCCGGAGTGGTCTGAGCTTAGGTCGTAAATATCTTCTATGGTCATATAGTTGGCTGAAAGGTTTTTAAATACAAAGAAATCTAAAAGATCAGGTGTTTTTTTAGGATCAGTAGGCCAGTACGTAGGACAACCAGTTGAGATGGCTTCC
>CM022878.1:6985150-7028107 GCA_012654025.1 Pachypsylla venusta | reverse complement strand
AGCAGTGTCCATGTGGAGTAATGTGCAATGCATTCTATCAAGCAGTGTCCATGTAGTGTAATGTGCAATGCATTCTATCAAGTAGTGTCCATGTGGAGTAATGTGCAATGCATTCGTCGGGTAAAATGACTTGAACGGCGCTAATGCATCATATTTTTGCCAGAAATGGAGCAACATCTATGTGAAAAGATCTATCTGACCATGCCATGGTCATCACACAGATTCAGTAGTGGTACCATCGGCATCGGTTTAACCGAAGTGACCATGCTTTGCACTAATTGTTTGGCGTAATACCAAACCCCTCTGGTTTAACAGGGAATAGGAGCCCCTACGATTTCTGACGTTTCGCCAAAGTCATTGGAAGGAATGTAATTTCGGAGGAGAGGGCCAAAGGAAACCCCATTCCGAAAGAGGTTTTGCTTCAAACAATTTCAAGCACAGCTGGTAGAAATGTGTGGAGTCCCAGTGATACTACTTCGTGGGGATTATAGGTTTTCAGTTTCCTGCGATCCAGTTATGCCAGTTTTTTTACAGGTAATGGTTGAATATTCTCCTAAACGTTTTTCTTTCCTTATGAAAGTAAAAACATTGAAACTTTCGATGTCCAGTTTTCAATGCCAAAACACGTTTTGGGGTCTCCAGAGCAAAAATGTCGAGTTTCAGCCATTGTCTGTCTGTCCGTTCGTCTTCCTGTGAAGAAAATATCTCAAGAACGTCAAGTGCTACAGACTTGAAATTTGGTATCTATGTCAGTTTTATGCCATGAATGGCAAAATAAGCTTTTGGTAGAAATCGAAAGTACCGTTGGTTGTTTCATGCCGCTTTTTATCGGTTTTCGCATATCCTGCTTAAAAGGAGAACGGTAATAGCTAAAACTTTACACTTGGTACCCATTTATATCAATTTCATACAAGAAATTGAAAAATTTAGGTTGAAGTGTAATATATTATTAGCCGCTAATTAGCAGTTGAAGACCGCTTTTTGGCGGTTCAGCCTAAAACCAGAAGGAAAGAGCTAGAAATTGAAAAATACAACTTAGGTTGAAGTATATCAAGAAGTGTAATATATAATTGTATTTCCGCTCTGGGGACTTCATAACTTGTTTTGGCATTGAAAACTCGACATCGAAAATTTCAGCCCGTTGCAATACTTTCTTCTTTTTTTATAGATAAGGAAAGTCGTGTGATGTTCACACCAGATTTTTTTATCATTTCTTTAGAGATGGTATCTAGGATCTTTGTAATCATTATAAAATATAAATTTCAATATGTTTTTATATCAACTACAAATTAATTGAGAATATCATAACATCGCCTGTTCTCGTGCCTCGCAATTCTAATTGTAGTTTTTTATTAATTATAGCGTCTACACTGCATTTAGTCACAAAAGCACAAAAGCAGCAATTACTGACGCTTGAGAGAGCCACATCTCCCTAGATTTTTTCAGGCTTCACCGAAATACTGTTGTAGAGGAACATAGCTTTTATTATAGGGACTAGAACTTATAAGTTCCCTACTATTGGGGACCCTGAAATTTTTTTGTTATTTTATTAAAAACTAACTTGTAAAGCCATCCAGGACACCGCCATCTTCCATCACAACAACGGGAGATGATAATCCCATACCAGGATCCACGAATACATGCCCAGCTCTTCCATTGATGCTGAAGTACAGAACACCTGGAAAAATAAATTTTATCAACTGTTCCTAAACCAATTAAAATTCACGATTTTAATCTATATATATAAAAGGCACGTGGGAGACCGAGCTTATCACATTATTTAAAGTTGATGTCACCGCGTCCTCATGATGACGGGAACTACGCAATAAGACGACCTGGAACGCATATCATCACAGATTTTGATGTGGAAATCTATATATATGGCAGTATAGTAGATTTGAAGAGGAACATCGTACTAAAACAACAACAACATCAAGAAATTACACGCACTGGTGCTGTAAAACAGGTTATGGTGTTCTAATCCTGCAAATGTAATGATGTTAAAGTATTCTCCATTTGATGGAAAAGGGGCCATGGCCATTCGATTGGTGACATTAAAATCCAGGTTCGATTCCCGGAAATGGCATTATTTAGACAAAAGTTTTGGTTTCTCAATAATTTTTAAATGGAATGGTACCGTTTAAAACTTCATTAGCTCTATTGCCACTCTTAGAGGAGTGACCGAATTAGAGGTTTGGTGCCCTCAAAGCCCCAGATGACGATAGCCCCATGAGACCCAAAATATGCAAATGATATGTTACAACAACTGGTGTTTTAAATTTCATCAAAATCGGGCATGCCGTTTGTGTTCTAGAGGGTCCAAAATGACCCCTTTTGACCCATAAATGAACCCCAGGAGGGGCTATCTCCGATGTTAGGAGAAGTGACCTGAATTTGAGGTATGGTGCCCTAAAGTGTCCCCAGATGAAGATAGCTCCATGAGGTCCAAAATGTGTTGATGATATGTTACAAAGGGTCTCTGTTTTAAATTTCATAAAAATTGGAGCTCCTATGACACTTTTAGATTATTGACCCGTATTTCAAGTTTGTTGCCCTTTAGACCCCCAAATGAAGATACCCCCATGAGACGCAAAATTTGTCGATAATATGTTTTATAGAGAATCTGTTTCAAATATATCAAAATCGGGCTTGCCGTTTAGGTTCTAGACGGTCACTCAATATGACCCCATTTTGACCCATAAATGGACAGGCGGTGCTATCTCTAATGTTAAGGTTTTGGCTCGAATTATGGGTTCAAGGAGTATTGTGTCCAAATATCATCAAAATCAGACCAATAATAAAGGCTGTAGATGCGCGAACACGATTTTTGCTGACGGACGAACTCACATTATTTCTCGACCCAATTTTAGTTTATTATTTTCAATAATGAACCTTTGGGCGAACTTACATTTTTTCTAGACCCAATTTCGGTTTATTATTTTCAATAATGAACCTTTGGACAAACTCAAATTTTTCCTAGACCCAATTTCGATTTATTATTTTCAATAATGAATCTTTGGACGAACTTACATTTTTTCTAGACCCAATTTTGGTTTATTATTTTCAATAATGAACCTTTGGGCGAACTTACATTTTTTCTAGACCCAATTTTGGTTTATTATTTTCAATAATGAAACTTTGGGCGAACTTACATTTTTTCTAGACCCAATTTCGGTTTATTATTTTCAATAATGAATCTTTGGACGAACTTACATTTTTTCTAGACCCAATTTTGCTTTATTATATTCAATAATGAACCTTTGGACGAACTCACATTTTTCTAGACCCAATTTTGCTTTATTATTTTCTATAATGAACCTTAGGACGAACTCACATTTTTTCTAGACCCCATTCGGGTTATTATTTTCAATAATGAACCTTTGGACGAACTCACATTTTTTCTAGAAAGTGAACCTTCGGTTTTCAGTATTGCTGTCTAAAAGAAGAATGGTAAGAGCTAGAAATTTGAAATTTTGTATGTATGTCATATTTGGGGTCTCAGTTAGCTCCGAAACTTTTGGGTTCAATGAAATATACCGCTGGCGGTTTTTACCGCTTTAAAGCGGTTTTCATTAATCCTGTCTAAAAAGAGAATGGTAAGAGACAGAGAATTCAAATTTAGTAGGTATGTCAAATTTAGGGTCTAATTACGCCCCAAATTTGGAATCGTCACGAGACCCCCCTCAATTATTTTGCCCCCCCCAATTTTTTTTTGAAAAATAATAAACCCATTTGTCAGTTTTTGGTCGTCATTCGTCAGGAAAGCAAAGAAAAAAAAAATACATAGAAATTTTTCACAAATACTTTACTTACATACACTTCGCATATAGGAAGATAAAGTATAAAATATTTTTCTATATAAAAATATAGACAAATTGCATCCTAGGTATATCTATCTATATAAAAGGGAAAGACATTGACTTAACACTCATCGCGATTGCTCCGTACTGGTCCGTCCTAGGGAAAAAAGGAGCGCGTTTACATATGAAAATCAACTTTTCATCACTTTTACTTCGTACCGGTACATTTTCGGAGGCCGAAATTTGTTATGTAGGTTCGTTTTATGGTCTAGATGTGCAGTAAGAAAGGATTTTTTAATATTCTAACTGGGGCGCCAGCCGCAGGGGAAATATGCGCGCCTTTTCGCCTTTTCATTATGACCTTTTTATCACTGTTTCTCCGTACCGAATTTCTGGTGGCTGAAATTTGTTATGTAGGTTCGTTTTATGGTCTAGATGTGCAGTAAGAAAGGATTTTTTAATATTCTATCTGGAGAGCCAGCCGCAGGGGAAATAGTCGCGCCCATAAAATATTATGACCTTTTCATCACTGTTTCTCCGTACCGGTAAATTTCCGGTGGCTGAAATTTTGTTTGTAGGTTCTTTTTTTGTTCTAGATGTGCAGTAAGAAAGGATTTTCTAATATCCCAAATGAGGCGCCAGTCGCGGGGAAAAAAGGAGCATCCATCAAATATTATCTCGTTTTCATCACTGTTTCTCCGTACCGGCAAAATGTTTCTCCCTACTGGTAAATTTCTGATGGCTGAAATTTCGACCTCTTCAAAATAGAGAAGAAAAAACTTTGGGAAGCGCTGCGCTACACAAACCTCACGAGGTGCCCGTTGCCAAAATAGAACTTTCACAATAGTCTTATTTTTGTATATTTTTGAGGCCAATTAATTTATTATTTTTTAATCTGTTCTTCAGATTTGAATATTCATATTTATCCTGATTCTTCTTTCTGCTTTGTCTGCGACTGGAAGCTTTTCCTTTCATCTAATTATCTTTTATTTTTACTGCATAATACTAACAAATACTATGCTTATAAAACGCAGTTGGTATACTGACTGAATGATAATCAACGTAGCTCCACGATGGCTAACTAAACCTAGAGACTTGAAACTTGGCACACAGATCCCCAAAAATTACGCTTTTAGCAGATCTTTTGTAATTTTTTTCTGGGCAAACTAAAGGAGATAACGAAAAATTACCAAGAATGGACCTCCCAAAAATACTATATAAAGACCCCATAAAAAATATAAAATTTTCCGATTTACCACGATTTATATCACACCACCAATAAATTGGAATGGAGAAGTACCACTTCGGGATGAGCGAGAAAGCTGAAATTCGATACAAAGGTGTTCCGCAGTACAAAAATTCATATCCTCGAATAAAATATTGAATTTTCTAAATAGGAGCCATGCTTTTCCAGGGGGTCTATTCCACCAAAAATCCAAACTTCAAATTTGGATTTTTGTCGCAATCTGGATTGGATTTTTGTCGTTTGTTGAATTTCACAACCGTAGCGAAGCACGGGCAAACAGCTAGTGTAACATTATAAATGGGGACTATAATTATTAATTATATACGAAATATATAATTTCTTTAGGGACTCCATCAATTTAAAATTTAGATCATCCTTTTTTTCATATTTTATTCATTTGCAATGTGTCGCAAAAATTTAGTACACAATAAATATAAAATTTATACATACAATGAAAAAATGAAGGTATACATAATTTCAAGATTGCTCTCAGCTCGATTTGGTTGCTATTACCTCGAAACGCTTTCCCCGGAGTGTTAACCATAATCTTGGGGAGAGAAAAAAATAATAACAGGAGGCCATAGCGAGGCTTAAAACAACTGGTTTCGAACTATCGAAAGTAGACTCTACCTGCAACATTGTCGTTGGTAAAAAAGTCTGGAAGATTTTCATCGAATTCTTGGAGATTGTCGATTTGGTATTCTGACATATCCAATGATAAGGTCACTAGATAAATATTATGTATACAGAACGAATTTGATGTCTGAGTAAATCTGTCGAATATTTTAATCACTTGTGAGTAACTTTGAATGCCTTCTTCAAATTTCGGCTGGAAGGACTCATAATAATTTGCCAATACCTGACCGTCTGGTAAACTATTATATAAACTGAAACATAATAGAAACAAATATCGTGTGAACATCACACGAATAAATAAATAAAAAAAAGTATAGCAATGGGCTGAATTTTTCGATGTCAAATTCAATGCCAAAACGGGTCAAAAATTTTATTTTTTTAAAATTAGGCTTAACATCTCTATTGGTCATTCAAATGGGGGTTTTATCTTCCATTCACTGAAAACTTGCAAACCAGCTACCCACATTGACCTCACTCAACCTGGGTTAGCCAGCATCACGAAGGCTCAAAAATTTCTAAATAGGGGTCAAAATCTATTTAGAAATAAAAAAATATGTAGGTATATTGTTTACGTTGGCTGTGGTTGGTAATTTGTAAAATGACACCTTTAAAAATGATGGCAAATTAATTTGATAGCAAAGTGCTGAAAAATGCAAAACAATTTATTGATTGTGTAGCCTCCGTGGAATATAGTCGAATGCACGAAGGGTATTCAAAATGCAAACAACTAAACTACCTATTAGAATTAATTAATATATTAGATAAATAATTATCATTTGTTGAAAAAATAATTAAAACCAAAAATTATCTAATCGCAAAATTTCCTTCCACGAGCACTACAAACACATCACAAACAAGCACTCAAATCACAAGAGGGATGAGGGTTTATTCAGTATGATACTTGTCATCAATGGATTAGAACTATTCCTCTATTCTACTAGATTACCCCACAATGAGGGATGACGGTTAATTCAGTATGATACTCGTCATCATTGGATCAGAACTATTCCTCTATTCTACTAGATTACCCCACAATGAGGGATGAGGGTTAATTCAGTATGATACTCGTCAACATTGGACCAGAACTATTCCTCTATTCTATGATATTACCGCTTCTTATAATGATCGGAGATACAGGTTTGATTTTAAAACTTGATTTTAGCGAGTTTTATTCTTGTTTTCCGGGGAGGGAGGTTCTTATTCCACGGAGGGTTAAAATCATGTTTGTCAGACACTTAAACTAAAATTCATTTATTGGTTTATTATTTTCAAAAATGAACCTTTGAAATCGTCACGAAAAAAAATACCCCCCCCCTCAAAATTTGTTATTATACGTTTCAAGGTAGGTAGAATCCACAAATCGAATAGAAAACTATTCCTCTATTCTACTAGATTTGTACGCCGCGCCGTCCGCCGTGATGGGCACTTTTGCCACTTATTGCGGACTGATTTGGTTAAAATTTGGTACATAGGTCCCGTCTGGGCTCTAATTTTGTATCGAAACTTTTGGGTGCAATCGAATACACCCTTGGCTATTTTTGCCCCTTTTTAGCGGTTTTCAGTATTGCTGTCTAAAAAGAGAATGGTAAATTTTGTAAATGATAAATTTTTGAAATTTTGTATGTATGTCCTATTTGGGGTCTCAGTAAGTTCCAAAAATTTTCGGTTCAATCAAATATACCGTTGCCGGTTTAAAGCGGTTTTCATTAATCCTAACTAACAAGAGAATGGTAAGAGAAATTTAGAGTCCAAATATGCCCCAGATTTGGAATCGTCACGAGAACCCCCCCTCAATTTTTCTCGTACCTCCCCATTTTTTTTGGGGGGGGGCAAAAAAGTTTATTATTTTTTGCCAGAAAAATAATAAATCCATGTGTCACATTGGCAAAGTTTTTTACATTGATACTGTATGATCCATTAGTTGAATTCAAATGTCATTAATCGTAAACTAGTTTTTTTACGAAATCTATGACGTTATCGATGAGATTCATATTTTGAGACATCCTCATTAATTCACATCATTCAGTTCAAGTATTCACTATCTAAAAAACTCTTTTGGATTGGACTCGTCACATTGGCGTAGTACAAACCTTTATAAAATATAAAGGTTTGTACTACGCAATGAAGAACAAAAAAAATATTGATTAGTCAAATTAAGCAGAATTAAAACCGTTGTGACATGAAAATGTACATTTTGAGATTTTGACACAAACACACGTTTTGTAGAGTCCTTTAAAAAAATTCAGTAAAAATAACTGTTCTCGAGATATTTGCAGAAAAACAAAAAATGAGCTTAAAATTGTAGAGAGCCTAAGATAAAAGTCAAAATGTCGGATGGTTCCACAACTTCCCACCTATAGATCACCCCCCTCATCAATATTAGATCACCCCCCTCATCAATATTATGAAGACTTTTCATAATATTGATGAGGGGGGTGATCCAACATTTTCAGCAAAATTTGAAACTTTATCCTAAATGATGAAAAACGATTTTCTTTACCTTGGTAGGCATAATTCATTAATTCATATCTCGTACTTACTCGCATATTTCGATAATTGAGGTAGCTTTCTTTCAGACAGAAGTTGGTATGACGGGAAAGAAAATTGGATACCTTTAATGAAAAACAACACTGAAGGTAAAAGGAGTTTGCCGCAATACATTGTGGATCGAACTACATTTATGAGACACATTTTTTACTTTCCTTATCCTATAAAAAGGAAAGTATTGTAATGGGCTGAAATTTTCGATGTCCAGTTTTCAATGCCAAAACACGTTTTGGGGTTCCCAGAGCCCAAATCTCGAGGTTCAGCTATTGGTCACGTGCGTGTCTGTCCGTAGTCCGCCAGTCTGTCCGTCCGTCTATGAACAAGAAATCTCAAGAACGACAAGTGCTACAGAGACTTGAAATTGGGTATGTATGTAAGTTTTATGCTATGGACGGCAAAATAAGCTTTTGGTGGAAATCGAATATATCGTTGGCAGTTTTATGCCATTTTTTAGCGGTTTTCGCATATCCTGCTTAAAAGAAGAACGGTAATATCTAGAACTTTACACTTGGTGCCTATTTATATCAATTTCATACAAAGAATTGAAAAATACAACTTAGGTTAAAGTTATATTGTTGGCCGCTAATTAGCATTTGACAGCCGTTTTTTGGCGGTTCCGGCTGAATGGAAAGAGCTAGAACTTAAAATTTGGTGATGCCAATTCATATCAATTTCTTACCATAAATTGAAAAATACAAATTAGGTTGAAGTGTAATATATAATTGTGTTTCCGCCCTGGGGACTTCAAAACGTGTTTTGGCATTGAAAACTCGACATCGAAAATTTCAGACAATTACAATACTTTCTTCTTCTTTTTATAGATAAGTCGTGTGATGTGCACACAAGATTTTTAACTCATGTTTTGATCTAAAATTCCTGGGCTATATTGAATGAATGAAAACGCATAATACAAAAAAAATTGAAGGGTGGGGTTGTAATTTTTTTTTCCGTGACGATTCCAAAGGTTCATTATTGAAAATAATAAACCAAAACCGGTTGCCAAAACTTACTCTATTAATCGGTCCAGATTATTGATGGGATATAAATCATATACATCTGCCATACAGTCACCCAATGCTTGGACTATACTGCCTAGAATGGATGTATTATATAATTCACATGGAACCATATCCCTTCCTTCATAGCCTGGATAATATGGCAGATCAGTGGTCACTTCATAATTATCGAAATTCTCAAAGGGACATCCATATCTTTCCTCATAGGCTGATGTTAGACCTGAAACAATTAATTCATTTTATCTATACCAAACAATTACAGACAAATGAAAATGTTTCTTTTCAGTAGCATAGTCTTTAACTACTTGTCTGATATATTCAATTTCCAGATAAGGCAAGAATTTTCTTCATTTATTATTTGACTATTTGGCACCACAGGATCATGTGGTAGAAAATATTATTAGGCGAACATAATACCTGGGGCATTTTCTTAAGAGCGCCAAAGAACACCGAGTGGTCATGTTATACAAAATACCACTAGGCGAGGTTAATGCCTGGGACATTTTCACGAGAGATCTCAAAAAAAAGAAACCCGAGCGCTCATGGTATGCAAAATCTCATTAGGCCAGGTTTTTTTTTTTTTTTTTATTTNTTGCATAATGTACATAACAATTTTTTTTTTATTTTATTATTTTTTGGAATGTATAGATATTTATTGTGAACGTTAGTGAACTACACTTTTAACTCCCATATACATCCCGAAATGCACTTGCATGTGTGTATATGTTTATGTATGCATGTATATGTGTACGTATGTTACGCGATAAAAGCCACAATTTTCATCCGATTTTGACGAAATTTGGAATACATGTTTAGGGTATGAGGGAAATTTTCTGTATAGTCTGGCCCCCCGGGATCCCAGGGGCCCAATTTTGTGTTTTTGAAAATGATTTTTATTTTTTTAGCGGTTTGTTGCAGAAACGTAAAATTTTGATATGTGATGGCTGGTGTTAAGGGCTTTTCGATATTGAAGATACTTGGGGCCCTCCCCACCCGAGGGGGAGGGTCCCAATTTTTTTAATTTCTTTTTAAAAAAAATTGATTAAGATATTCTTTTTCTATTAATGACTACAATACTAACGTGAACACCTGATCATATTGATCCACTAGTTAATAATTATGTTTAATATGAAAATGTCTTTGGAGACTAAATTTTCTTTTTTGAAAGAGATTTTTTTTTATTTTAATTTTTGTAATACGACATTTTCATTTGAGTAAATTGAAAGTAATTTCAATTTGATTGATTCAAGTACTTTCAAATCTCTCAAATGAAAAAGACTTATGACGAAAATTGAAATTAAAAATTCTCTCCTTTAAAAACGAAGAGATCATAAAATTAGCTGATATTTTGGGGAACCAGATTGTGGCAATTTTAAGTGAGTGAGGTATATTATCAAAGAAACTTAAAAACAAAGTATTTGAAATTAACTATTTATATGGCAGCAAGCGAGAGTGCCGTCAAGAAAAGCGAGAGTGCCGTCAGGAGAAGAACAATGTCTGACAAAAAGAGGAGTCATAGCAGATAGGAATGGAACGCCATATACAAGGCATCATCCAAAACCATCAACATTATAAACAGTTTCTTCAACGATATTTTCTAGCTTATTGCCGCTGAATCGTTCCGTTTTTCTCCTACCAACTACGATCAAACATTTGGGAAATTGAAAAATACATTTCTTAAGTTACAAAAGTTTTTTTTTTGGGGGGGGGGTTAACGACTCTTTAACATCCAGGCGTTGGTCATTTGAGGCGGAGATTTTACCCTCCATTCGCTGGAAATGTACAAACCAGCTACCAATATTAACCTTAACCAGCCTGAGTTGCGCTAAGATGGACCAGCGATCCTGCGTAGTTTCTTACATAACTGTTGAAGAAAAGCTACGCCACTTTAAATACGCCGATAATGGCCAATAAGAAAAAAATATTAAAATATAAAAAAAATAAATAAATGATTTTAGTTTCTCTAGCAGAATTCATTCTGAAATCTACAACTAATAAATTGAAAGAAGTTTTCTGATCAAAAGTGCAATGTTTCTTTTTCATAAGTTTTACATATTAAAATATTTAATATTATATCAAAGTTTATAAGTGCTCTAAATTATTATTGCAACAATCCGCTGAACGCTGCTTAAATTCAGTCATCTTACGGGAACTGACGCTGGCTACAAAAGTTGTTTTCTATCACTGTGACAAGGTTTCTTACGCTGACCCAAATACTGTTGGTTCAGTCATCGTTATACTTACCAAACATGATCAGAATCATAAGCATCAAAAGGGTTCTATCCATATTATTTTAACAAAATACGTGCTGACGTGAACTGTTGGAATGCTAAGGTCTACCAACTGCAAAAGTGTACTGAGTAGGTTTACTACAAATGAATTTTCTACAATGAATAGTTTGGTTGATTATTTTTTTTTNTTTTTTTTTTTTTTTTTTTTTTTTTTTTTTTTTTTTTTTTTTTTTTTTGTGGAAAATTTAACCAAATAGACAAGTGTGATTTATACAGAGTGTTTCTTAGAAGCGTTTAGGGGGCGGGAGTAATCGCCAGGCCTGCAAAAATTGATTGTCCAAATACTTTTCACAAAATGGATGAAATACTACGGACTTTCATGTCGGTTTAGTTTGGAGCCCTTCTGACCGGCCACTATGTCACGAAAAGTTTAACACCCCCGGGACCAATATTCGCAGTCATTCGATATTTCATCGGTGATTTTTTTGGGGAATTAGGAGTTAATATTCCAGGAATATGACATTGATATAAAAACTCGTCAAATGACCTTCGCATTTAAATTTTAGGACCTATAGATTACGCAGATATTTTTTTCCTCTAAATATTGTCCCTGGGACTACTATCAATTACAAACTAGATATTTAAATCTTAAATCTAATGAGCAATATACATCTAACCTAAATTATAATGTAAACAACTTCAACTTACGTGCAGAACATAAGCAGATTCGATGGACGGGTGGTTGCCAAGTGTGATCACACAGACTAGTTCGTGCGGTTTAACCCGCTTCAATCTTCTATACAAATTATCCACCCTGAGAAGATGGATAGCCTCAGGGTTGGTATGATCCTTCAGCCCCTTTTCATGGTCCGAGGCTATACGATTTATACAATCTTCAACAGATTCTACACCAAGGTCGCGGTGTAGGTCATCATTTCTAATGTACCAGAGTGCATCACCTATGTTTCTTAGTACTTTATTTTGGGATCTTCCTATCATTAATCTATTAGAAGAATTAGTATAATCTCATAGTTGGTTGCCGTAAGTCCATATCGGTTTTAACACCTCATTGTAAAGCAGAAGCTTATTCTCAACTGGTAGCGTAGAGTACCTACCAAATAGCCAGTACATTTTAATATATTTTAAATTTAATTATTCCCTTTTCTTTTTTCTCCAGATATTTGGCCCCAAATCAGGCCAAATATCTGGGGGTCATCTCCAGATATTTGGCCTAATTTGAGAAAGGAATTAATACATTATTGAGGTACACTAGCATGTAGGGTAGATTTTTGAAATCGACATGCACAGATGTACTCTGTACTCTCATTTAGTTTTATTCTCCATCCAGTCGTCCATCTTTGAAGTAGGGAGAGAGTTTGATTCAATTCTGATGAAGTTTCTTGGGTGTTATCTCCAGTTGTTAGGAAAGCTGTATCATCCGCAAATGTGGCAGTCATATTCCTTCCATTCTCTGGCATGTCACTGGTGTGGAGGAGATAAAAGATTGGACCTAAAACATTACCCTGCGGTACACCAGCATTACGCAGAATGAAGGCATTCATATGACAGTTCGTGCCTAACAACATTTTGCTATATACTTTTTGTGTGTGTGCCACATCGTGTAATAAAATTATTTTTACGTTACGATTCCAACGGTTCATTATTGAAAATAATAAACCAAAATACCACCCTTCCATCTAATCCCTAGGGGGTCGTGGCCGGATGATTAAAATATTTGTCCGAAAAACTTGAGGAATATTTTTAATATTTTGTTATTTAGAGTTTCTAACATGAAGAAAAGAAAACTGACCAAAAATGGACACCCAATTATCGCAAAAATATTCTACTCAATTTATGGACAATATTCGCCGCCGAAAAATGGAAATTGTGAGGTACCACTTAGGGATAAAGGAGAAAACCTGAAATTCGAAATAAAGGTATTCTGCAGTGCAAAAATAATATCCGTCTGTAAAACTTTGATTTTTCTAAATGGAAGCCGATTTGTCCCTAGGGGTGTCCCTAGTACAATATGGCCTCGCCTCCTCTGATTTTTTCTCAGTTATCCACATTTCTTCCTGGGAAATATATTTTTTATTGTAGCCATTACCATGTGTAGCCACAAAGTGACAAATTATTTCGTTTGAAGCAGAAAGAAAATATATTTCCCATTGTATAATGTATACACTTTTTTGCAATTTTTATCGTAATTGTAAAAAATAAATGGTACGGAAAACCGTACTAGACTTTCTCTTCCTTAATCATTCTATCAGACTACCATCGAATGTAGATGTTGCTCTTCTAAAGTTTGAAGTCTATTAGTGATATTATTACAATAATTTTTTCTGCTGCTTTATTTTAAAAACATTTGGCAGCTTTCGGCTGTGGACGTTGGTCTTTAGTTAGAATATTATTATGAAAGATTTGGCAGCCTTCGGCTGTGGACTTTGCTCTTTAGTGATGGTATTGTTTTAAAAAGATTTGGCAGCCTTCAGCTGTGGACATTGCTCTTTAGTTATAGTATTTATTTAAAAAGATTTGGCAGCCTTCGGCTGTGGAAGTTGTTCTTTAAGGATAAATTTATTGTAAAATGATTTGACAGCCTTCGGCTGTGGACGTTGCTTTTTAGTGATAGTATTATCTCAAAAAGAATTAGCACCCTTCGGCTGTTGACGTTGCTCTTTAGTAATAGTATTATTTAAAAAAATAAACCGTGTCACATTAACTGTTTTTTCTAAGAATTATACAAGGCATTGCATAGTAGGTTGGAGCATCTATAGTAACAGATTTCAGGGGTGGCAAATTTCAAATTTCAGGGCCAAAATTTCTACAAAATACCAAAAAATTGTCACATATAATATGGACTGTGCATACCAATTATTTTCAAAATCGGGCATTTTTGGGGGGGCTCCTAACGGGGCCCCAAAATCTTTTTTTTTCAAAAAAGGTGCCATAATAACCCATTTTAAATTTAATTAAAATTGGTTATGTGGTTTTGATTTTAGAGATTTTGTCCGATTGCGACGTTCTTGGTCCTGAACTGAGGTGGACAGTGGTTAACTAATTTTCAATACTTTGTATGATCCCTGTCACCTGTCGGCTCTATATACTATTTTTTAAAAAAAAACTTGTGAAATTGCTAAACTGTTTCTTTCAAAAGGGATTTTCATTTTAAGAACCTTGTTTGACCCCTGGCGGCGACCCTGACAGAGATACGCCCGCGAATTACTATTTATTTTGGATAAAATGATTCTATAATTACTGATTTTAAATTTTATCAAAATTGGTTTTGTGCTGGTTTGGATTTAAGAGATTCGACCCCAAAAAATCTGTTCGAGGCCTGTGGGCGCTATCGAGAAAAAGAAAAATATTGATCGGATTCTTTGCCCAAAGATGACCTGTGCCAAATTTCATCAAATTCGGACCAGCGGTTTGGCTCCCAGATCTCTGAACACGATTTCGTACGGACATGGAACGTCATACGTCGGAAATATCGGTTTTTCGGACTCCAAATATTTTCCATGGCTCCAAATACTTTCAAACTTCAAAAATAAAGTGAAAATATAGCCCAAAAGCAATAGGAAATGACATATTTGAACTTTATTTTGGGTTTCCGGTTCCCGTCAAACAATTTTGTGGGCCAAAAAATTTCCATATTTTCTGCACGATTACAATACTTTATCTTCTATAGGAAGAGAAAGTAAAAAAACAACAACAATATTTATCGGGGAACTAAAACCGGGCCGTAGGTCAGCGCCACCAGACTCCAGAAAACTAAAGAAATGAGGGATTACTCGTACTTCAACATTTACCGAATAGATCCAGGAATAGTCACCTCAAACTAGTAAGAGTTGATTGTAATTTTCCCGCGATCAACTTTCTCTTACAAGGGTAAGGAGAGGTAGACTTCAACTAGTTTTTTTTTTTTTTTTTTTTTTTTTTTTTTTTTTTTTTTTTTTTTTTTTTTTTTTTTTTTTTNGATGTAGAGCTTCACCGACCCACTAAAAACCCATCCTCCGTGGTGCTACATCTAGCCCCCCCCCCGCCCGGAACCGATTGAACATTACTTCAGGGATTATAATTTTCCCGCGATCAACTTTTAGTTGGAGTCAACTCGAACTAGTAATACTCAACACAAACTAAGAATTAACTTAAACATTTGAGAATTAACTTAAACATATATATGTACGAGTATATAGATTGCGAGAAGTATTTTATGGGCCGGGGGAATAATGCTACTCTTGGCGTCTTTTTTGCATGAAGTGTTTTTGGGGGTACAGGTAAACCAGAATAGTGAAGTGCGTCATTTCCAAATCAAATTTCATTAACGGGTATAAAACGAGGCGAAAACGGCATACTTCATTGAAGTATTGTGTGTTGGAAATAACTTGCTTCGCCCACCCCAGTCCTGTTGTATACAGGATGGGCCAAAAGTCCCACCCTACCCCAAGTATCTGATCGTGAACCACTCAACTGATATCCACTGATCGCCTCATTTATTAGAGCCAGCTCAAACATCTCAACTGTGATGATCCATCAAGTCATGACTCATTTAAAAGGTATTAAAAAGAGAAGTTTATTAAAACAAAGTTCACCACTCTATGCCTTACCGTTCTCGAGATATGGGGCCGGCCGCTCTAATTTTTTTTATTGTTTTCCATCCTGTATCTCAAGAACCGTAACTGGTAGAAAGATAATGTTAGTTTTGGGCTGGCTATACAGGCAGGCCGCCGGCCGCCATCCAAAATCTAATATTATCAGAAAAGTTTGAGTAGTAATGCGTTTGATAGGTTTGGTCTCTTTTTATTACATTTAAAATGAATCATCGCTTGATAGGTCATCCCATTTGTGATTTTTGAGCTGTCCTGCTGATTTTATGCTGGATGAGCGAAAAATCTGACCCCAACCCCAGTATCTCGAGAATCAGCCAATATATCGACAACTTTTAAAATATGGGTCGTTTCATTTTAGAAGCGATTCATTTTGGGTACAAAAATGAAGCGTGTATCAATAGTGACTCCGAGAACTTGTGGAAAAATACAGTGGGCTCAATGAGGCATTATTTTGAATTATCAAGAGTTTTACTTTAGTTAGCGTCTATGGCACGTTGATTACACCAGTTCCCGTTATATCACTGTAGTTAAGAAACGTTCAGCGAGGTTGTACCACATGGGCATACACGTGAGTTCGCACCCTCGTGATGCTGGATACTTTTCCGGCCCAACCCAGGCTGAGTGAGATCAATGAGGGTAGCTGGTTTGCAAAGTTTCCAGCCAATGGATGGTGAAACCCCCGTCTTGAATGACCAATAGATGTTAAAGAACCGTTAAGCAAAATTTAAAAAAAAAGTTTCACTTTATCGGGATTTCGATTTAGCTATGTAAAAGAAATATACACAGAGTTATTCTATTTTAAAAATATTGGAAATGTCCAAGTATACTTTATTGAAACCATCAAGTACGTCTTGGCCCCATCCCTTCTCAAACAATAAAGTTACAGAAAAAAATTGACTGTTAAATTTCTCTATAATTTGTTAATCGAGAATACATTCTTTGTGCTTCTGCAACAAAAGTTGGCGTTGTTGATATCAAGTTCATTGTTAATAATGTTTGAAATAAATTCCCACCTGGTTGTAAGCGGAGGAACTCTGCATCAAATCTAGAGTAGAGATTGAAGTCATCCTAAAAAAAAAGAAAAAAATGCTAATTTTTTTTTATTTATTTATTTTTTTTATTTTTTTTTTTTTGCCGGAAAGACCCCGCAAATAAGATAGAAAATGGGATTTCAGTCAAATTCGTTGGAATTTTGGAAAGAGGTGGAGAACTATCGATAGTAATTTCGATATAAATGGATAGTTTTGAATATCGGTAGTACTTTTGATAACTATGGATAATGTTGCGATTATATTCTAACTTCTCGTTTTTATTTATTTTTGGCGTTACAATTTCAAAATTCAAACGCCTCTTTTCTAAATGGTCTCATTGTAACCTCCTGAAAAAAATGACTTTGTCAGACTACGACACTGATAAAAATGAAAATGTTTTCATTTTATGATTTCAATAGATATGTTCAAGTCCCCTATAATAAGAGCCATGTCCCTCAACAACAATATGCCGGTGAAGCCGGAAAAACTCTAAGACGGTAGGGATCCCTCGAGCGTCAGTAATTGCTGCACTTGTGTCTGAGTCTCGCCGACATAGATGTAGTGTAGACGCTATAAATAATAAATTAAAAAAAAATAGATTTTATTTTATGATTTCCTTTTTTGCAACACAATAATATAACTTTTACATCGCAACTCGAAAACGAGGACCGTTAGACAGGGTGTAACCAAATAAAATTTTAGACCTCTCTAACTCCACCCCTGACTTTTCTTTCGAAAACTGTAAAAGATAGTTATTCCTTATTTTATTCCAACTTTAATATTAAAAATTGGTGCCATTCTATTTAAAATTCTTGAGAAACCGGAACTTTTGTTTAAAAAATACCTTTTCCGGGGATCGAACCTGGACTTTACCATCACCAAAAAGCCATTCGGCCATTGGCTATTCAGCCCTAGGATCAATCGAAATTCAAAAAATCCAAGCTATTCAAATGTTACAGGGCCTCCGCCAGGACTTCCGGGACATACATCGTATACAGCGTGTATACGATGACCGGTCAACACCACCCCCTTAACTTTTGAACGGCTTGGAATTTTTTAACTTTGAAAAGCTCTAGGAATGGGAAAAGTTTCGACCACCAAAAGTAACTTTTATTGACAAAAAGTGTCGATTTCTTTAATTTGAAGAAAAAATTTAAAAGGAATACTTTTTGTTAAAATAAAAGTTCAAAATAAAATAAAGAAACCTGTCTAGAAGGGTATAAAGTTTAATTTTGTGTTACACCCTGTACAAAGGTGTAAAATTTTGATGTAAAAGTTCCATATTTGTTTTCCAAAAAAGGTTTCTCATCTACCTAAACCATCAAAAGCGTACATTTTTATTTTCAACAATGTCGTAAGAAGACAAAGTTAAATCCCAGGAAGTTTAAAATTGGACGTAAAGCCATTTTCGGATAGAAAGTCTGTAGTAAGGTGGTCATTTAGGACAAACAGTGATAACCAGTTATTTCCGATGTGATTGCATTCAAATTTTCTCATTCCTCTGGCAACGATGTGAAAGAATTGAGAGGGTGAAAGTTTTTCTTTCTTGACCAAAAGGTTATTTATTGTCTTTTTCAAAAAGTCCAATTTTATCTTCCAGGAGAAAAGTGAGATTTGACTTTATCCGTGTCTTGAGTTTTTCGCAAACAAGAACAACAACTTGCCAAGTAAATGTGAAAATTTTCACTAAATTTCTTAAGATAGTAAAATTTAGAATTTTTTGATAGTTGGACATCTGATTTTTAGATCATTAGACACATTAATTTGAGTTTATTTGGAAACAAGTTGGTCATATAATTTTAGATACATTAATTTCTGTCCATTAAAAGCTTTTGGCCTCATTGTAGATTTCAGTACTTTTAAAGACAGAATTTTTTGGCCTCCGGCCCGTTGGGAGGGGAATCCGAAATGGGTGGTTGCCCCGGTTGCTGACCAGCCTAGTTGCAACCTTGGGCTAACATATCGTTCCTATCTAAGTCTACAGGTCCACCATACGGATCCATTGTACCCATCTCCATGCAAAGTTTGACTAGGTACTTATGAAAATAGTTCATCCTTTTTGTACAAACCTCAGGCATTAGAAACATAGCACTTGCAAAATTTGATAGAAGATAACTTTTTGTCAAATCCAATACGCCTCTATTCGAAAATGAAGTAATTTTAAAGAAAGCTGCGGCAGGATTTTGAGGTTTCAGATGAACAGACAATCTTAATTTGGGATAACCTTCCCTGTTTCTGAATTCTATGATAAGATCTGAGGTTTTCAAAGATAAAACTTTCGCTGTTTTTGTTACAAATGCACAATAAGATCTTTGCACAAAATAGACATTTCTTTTGATAACTTCATTATTATTCCTTTTTACTTCTGCTACAACAAATTTAAGAGGATGTCCTTGAAGAGGTTCCATTACCACATTATTGCCAATGTTGGAATATTTTGATATTCGACCAAAATCTGAAAAAAATCACGATTTAAAACTCTTAACAATTTACAGGTTAAAAAAAACCTGCCCCCAAAATTTGATTATAATTTAAGGTACGTAGAATCTAGAAATCGAAAAAAAATATCCGCCGCGCCGCACCCTGAACACCGTTCGCTGGTTCTTTTGTCAGCGTTGACCAATTTCGATGAAATTTCGTATAGAGGTCCCCTTTGTGGCGTCTAATTCTTGTGCCTCAAACTATCGAACTTATTCAATCATTTACGACTTCGAATTTCAAAATGCTGCCATCTTGTAACTATAGCAGATCATTTAACCTATAAAATTTGGATTTTAATTTTTTAATTTCCAACGCAACACAACTAAATTCAGCGTTTTGCGATTTATTCACCCGTCCTGAGACTGACTTAAAGCCTGTAAACAAGCGCTACTCTTTACAAAACACATGTTTTAAAATGACCACCCTGTACAAAAAATTTAACAAATGCTGTAAAAGTATACTTTGAAAACAATTGCATACTATTTTTACCTTTCGTTCAATGTGTATATATATTTTTAATAGGCGCCATCTTCTAATGGAGTTTGATGCGAGTCAACGGGCTCCAGGTTACGAATCCACTACCTCTACAGACTGAGCTACTGAGACAGTAATCATCTGAATCGTTTTCGAAATCCGGCGTATATTTCTCTGAGAAAAAGCGACCGCTTAATAAAACTGGGGGGGGCACGTGCCCCCCGGGCCCTCTCCTATATCCGCGCTTGATTCGAGTACAAATTGGCTGCATTCTTCTACTCTGTCGGAAAACTATCAGACGTTATTTTTGATTTAGAAAACCTGGTGGATATGAATCGAGCGCTCTTGCATGATGTCACCTTGATCAGTAGCTACCAAGCAGTGCCCAATGCAATGAATTCTATCAAACAGTGTCCATGTGGAGTAATGTGCAATGCATTCTATCAAGCAGTGTCCATGTGGAGTAATGTGCAATGCATTCTATCAAGCAGTGTCCATGTGGAGTAATGTGCAAAGCATTCTATCAAGCAGTGTCCATGTGGAGTAATGTGCAAAGCATTCTATCTAGCAGTGTCCATGTGGAGTAATGTGCAATGCATTCTATCAAGCAGTGTCCATGTGGAGTAATGTGCAATGCATTCTATCAATCAGTGTCCATGTGGAGTAATGTGCAATGCATTCTATCAAGCAGTGTCCATGTGGAGTAATGTGCAATGCATTCTATCAAGCAGTGTCCATGTGGAGTAATGTGCAATGCATTCTATCAAGTAGTGTTCATGTGGAGTTATGTGCAATGCATTCCATCAAGCAGTGTCCATGTGGAGTAATGTGCAATGCATTCTATCAAGTAGTGTCCATGTGGAGTAATGTGCAATGCATTCTATCAAGCAATGTCCATGTGGAGTAATGTGCAATGCATTCTATCAAGCAGTGTCCATGTGAAGTAATGTGCAATGCATTCTATCAAGCAGTGTCCATGTAGTGTAATGTGCAATGCATTCTATCAAGCAATGTCCATGTGGAGTAATGTGCAATGCATTCTATCAAGCAGTATCCATGTGGAGTAATGTGCAATGCATTCTATCAAGCAGTGTCAATGTGGAGTAATGTGCAATGCATTCTATCAAGTAGTGTCCATGTGGAGTAATGTGCAATGCATTCTATCAAGCAATGTCCATGTGGAGTAATGAGCAATGCATTCTATCAAGCAATGTCCATGTGGAGTAATGTGCAATGCATTCTATCGAGCAGTGTCCATGTGGAGTAATGTGCAATGCATTCTATCAAGCAGTGTCCATGTAGTGTAATGTGCAATGCATTCTATCAAGTAGTGTCCATGTGGAGTAATGTGCAATGCATTCGTCGGGTAAAATGACTTGAACGGCGCTAATGCATCATATTTTTGCCAGAAATGGAGCAACATCTATGTGAAAAGATCTATCTGACCATGCCATGGTCATCACACAGATTCAGTAGTGGTACCATCGGCATCGGTTTAACCGAAGTGACCATGCTTTGCACTAATTGTTTGGCGTAATACCAAACCCCTCTGGTTTAACAGGGAATAGGAGCCCCCTACGATTTCTGACGTTTCGCCAAAGTCATTGGAAGGAATGTAATTTCGGAGGAGAGGGCCAAAGGAAACCCCATTCCGAAAGAGGTTTTGCTTCAAACAATTTCAAGCACAGCTGGTAGAAATGTGTGGAGTCCCAGTGATACTACTTCGTGGGGATTATAGGTTTTCAGTTTCCTGCGATCCAGTTATGCCAGTTTTTTTACAGGTAATGGTTGAATATTTTCCTAAACGTTTTTCTTTCCTTATGAAAGTAAAAACATTGAAACTTTCGATGTCCAGTTTTCAATGCCAAAACACGTTTTGGGGTCTCCAGAGCAAAAATGTCGAGTTTCAGCCATTGTCTGTCTGTCCGTTCGTCTTCCTGTGAAGAAAATATCTCAAGAACGTCAAGTGCTACAGACTTGAAATTTGGTATCTATGTCAGTTTTATGCCATGAATGGCAAAATAAGCTTTTGGTAGAAATCGAAAGTACCGTTGGTTGTTTCATGCCGCTTTTTATCGGTTTTCGCATATCCTGCTTAAAAGGAGAACGGTAATAGCTAGAACTTTACACTTGGTACCCATTTATATCAATTTCATACAAGAAATTGAAAAATTTAGGTTGAAGTGTAATATATTATTAGCCGCTAATTAGCAGTTGAAGACCGCTTTTTGGCGGTTCAGCCTAAAACCAGAAGGAAAGAGCTAGAAATTGAAAAATACAACTTAGGTTGAAGTATATCAAGAAGTGTAATATATAATTGTATTTCCGCTCTGGGGACTTCATAACTTGTTTTGGCATTGAAAACTCGACATCGAAAATTTCAGCCCGTTGCAATACTTTCTTCTTTTTTTATAGATAAGGAAAGTCGTGTGATGTTCACACCAGATTTTTTTATCATTTCTTTAGAGATGGTATCTAGGATCTTTGTAATCATTATAAAATATACATTTCAATATGTTTTTATATCAACTACAAATTAATTGAGAATATCATAACATCGCCTGTTCTCGTGCCTCGCAATTCTAATTGTAGTTTTTTATTAATTATAGCGTCTACACTGCATTTAGTCACAAAAGCACAAAAGCAGCAATTACTGACGCTTGAGAGAGCCACATCTCCCTAGATTTTTTCAGGCTTCACCGAAATACTGTTGTAGAGGAACATAGCTTTTATTATAGGGACTAGAACTTATAAGTTCCCTACTATTGGGGACCCTGAAATTTTTTTGTTATTTTATTAAAAACTAACTTGTAAAGCCATCCAGGACACCGCCATCTTCCATCACAACAACGGGAGATGATAATCCCATACCAGGATCCACGAATACATGCCCAGCTCTTCCATTGATGCTGAAGTACAGAACACCTGGAAAAATAAATTTTATCAACTGTTCCTAAACCAATTAAAATTCACGATTTTAATCTATATATATAAAAGGCACGTGGGAGACCGAGCTTATCACATTATTTAAAGTTGATGTCACCGCGTCCTCATGATGACGGGAACTACGCAATAAGACGACCTGGAACGCATATCATCACAGATTTTGATGTGGAAATCTATATATATGGCAGTATAGTAGATTTGAAGAGGAACATCGTACTAAAACAACAACAACATCAAGAAATTACACGCACTGGTGCTGTAAAACAGGTTATGGTGTTCTAATCCTGCAAATGTAATGATGTTAAAGTATTCTCCATTTGATGGAAAAGGGGCCATGGCCATTCGATTGGTGACATTAAAATCCAGGTTCGATTCCCGGAAATGGCATTATTTAGACAAAAGTTTTGGTTTCTCAATAATTTTTAAATGGAATGGTACCGTTTAAAACTTCATTAGCTCTATTGCCACTCTTAGAGGAGTGACCGAATTAGAGGTTTGGTGCCCTCAAAGCCCCAGATGACGATAGCCCCATGAGACCCAAAATATGCAAATGATATGTTACAACAACTGGTGTTTTAAATTTCATCAAAATCGGGCATGCCGTTTGTGTTCTAGAGGGTCCAAAATGACCCCTTTTGACCCATAAATGAACCCCAGGAGGGGCTATCTCCGATGTTAGGAGAAGTGACCTGAATTTGAGGTATGGTGCCCTAAAGTGTCCCCAGATGAAGATAGTCCCATGAGATGCAAAATGTATTCATGATATGTTACAAAGGGTCACTGTTTTAAATTTCATCAAAATTGGAGCTTTATTGCCACTTTAAGATTATTGACCCGTAATTCAAGTTTGGTGCCCTTTAGACCTCCAAATGAAGATAGCCCCATGAGACGCAAAATTTGTCGATATATCAAAATCGGGTTTGCCGTTTGGTTCTAGACGGTCACTCAAAATGACTCATAAATGGATCCCAGGCGGTGCTATCTCTAATGTTAAGGTTTTGGCTCGAATTATGGGTTCAAGGACTATTGTGTCCAAATATCATCAAAATCACACCAATAATGAAAGCTGTAGATGCGCGAACACGACTTTTGCTGACGGACGGACTCACATTTTTTCTAGACCAATTTTGGTTTATTATTTTCAATAATGAACCGAATCGTCACGAAAAAAAAAAATACGCCCCCTCAAAATTTGATATACATTTCAAGGTACGTAGAATCCAAAAATCGAATAAAAAAAATCGTTTGTCCGCCGTACGCCGTGATGGGCACTTTTACCACTTGGCGTTGACCGATTTGGATGAAATTAGGCCCCATCTGGGTTTTAATTGTGCCCCGAAACTTTTGGGTGCAATCGAATACACCTTGACGATTTTTGCCGCTTTTTAGCGGTTTTCACTATTGCTGTCTAAAAGAAGAATGGTAAGAGCTAGAGATTTGAAATTTTGTATACATGTCATATTTCTCAGTTAGCTCCGAAACTTTTGGGTTCAATGAAATATACCGCTGGCGGTTTTTACCGTTTTAAAGCGGTTTTCATTAATCCTGTCTAAAAAGATAATGGTAAGAGTCAGAGACTTCAAATTTAGGGTCTAATTACGCCCCAGATTTAGAATTGTCACGAGAACCCCCCCCCTCCAATTTTTTCGTACCTCCCTAATCTTTTTTTGGGTGCTACTGCAAAAAAAGTTTTATAAGGTAAACCTATGTGTCACATTGGCAGAGGTTTTTACATTGATACTGTTTGGTATCGTCACGAGAACCACCCCTCATTTTTTTTTTTTTTGAAACATAATAAACCCATGTGTCACATTGGCAGAGTTTTTGGTATCTAGTCGTCATTCGTCTAGAAAAGCAAAAAAAATACATCGAAATTTTTCACAAATACAATACTTTACTTTACCTACACTTCGTATATGGGAAGATAAAGTAAAAAATATTTTTCTATATAAAAATATAGAAAAATTGCACCCAGTTAACGAGGACAGTAATTAATGGGCTGATTCCAGATGCCAATACCTACCAAAAATGCTCCCTTCAACTTTTTAATAAAAGTTTTGTTTTTGAGTTATTCGCATTTTTCATCTTTTTTTATACGTGCACGACTGACGTCACAAATATGTTCATAACTTTCTTGGACATACTTTTTTTGAAATTTTGAAGATATTTTTGGAACACATGGAAAATTTCTGTTCAGATAAAAATACTTTCATGACCAGAAACATTGACTTAGTGCCTCGTTTTTGAGCTAACTTGATTTTTTTTNTTTTTTTTTTTTTTTTTTTTTTTTTTTTTTTTTTTTTTTTTTTTTGATATTTTTGTAAACTTCGAAAAAAGCAACGGGACTCTCCCACGGTTGCTCAACATTATTTTTTGGGGACAAAAACGGAAAAATATACTGATGTAATTAAGGTTTCAACTTTTTCCGTTAACTTCTGTATTCGCAGAGACATTTCTATTTTAATATAACAAAATCATGAAAAAATATGCTACTAAATTAAATATTAGTATTACAATTTTTAAAAAAATTAAAAAAAAAAAAAAAAAAAAAAAAAAAAANAGGTAAGAAAAGGAAAAATTATACTTGGAAACTTATGAAATAATAAATGTAAAAAATTTTTTTTTTTTTAAATTTAAAAAAAATTCTAAATATAGGCATGATTTTGTTATACTCGTAGTAAAATAGAAATTTTCTCATTAATACGGCTCTGTTGTGAATGAGTGTGAGGGTTAGTATTTTTTTTTTNTTTTTTTTTTTTTTTTTTTTTTTTTTTTTTTTTTTTTTTTTCGCTAAAATGGTTCATTATTGAGTCCAATCCCCATTTTAAGTCTTAATTCATATTCTTACTTCAGACCTTCTACCACAAAATGGCCGTTTTCTAAAAGTCGTCATTTTAAGCTCTGGTAGAAATACGAGATTTGGTTATCTAGTCCTACGGCACTGATAAAACTTAGAAGTTGTTGTTTTTATCACTTATACAGGGTGTAACAAGTTTTGGATTTGAACCCCTTTGGCTCCGCCCCTGATTATTTTTTTTTTTTTTAAAAAAAAAATGGTAATATTCCTTATTTTAT
This sequence comes from Pachypsylla venusta, assembly GCA_012654025.1. Taxonomy (NCBI): domain Eukaryota; kingdom Metazoa; phylum Arthropoda; class Insecta; order Hemiptera; family Aphalaridae; genus Pachypsylla; species Pachypsylla venusta. The sequence goes on along the minus strand of CM022878.1, from coordinate 7,002,014 downwards.
TCACACTTTTATTTTTCAAAAAAATATTTGTACCATTCCATTTAAATTTCCCGAGAACTTTGTGTCAAAAAAAGCCACTTCCAGGATTCGAACCTGGATACTGATATTACCATTCGAATGGCCATGCGCCCTAATCTATACCTGGAAACAAACAGAATTCAAAAATTCCAAGCGGTTCCAAAGTTATGGGCACCGGGCAGGACTTCTGAGACATACTGTATACATACTATATCTACGAGTATATCTATACATATTATAAATTAAAGTCACTTTTCGTGTCTGTCTGCATGTTCGCGATAAACTCAAAAACTAGCGAACGGATTTTAATGCTATTTTCGCTAATCGAACAAGTGACTTTCGAGGAAGGTTTTAGTGTAAAAAAAAATAACAATTGAACGGCCGTTTTTTAGTTCCGGCCACTTTCCCGGCCGATTATTAAATTTTTTTCACGAAATTTCCCTAATTTTGGCCAATATGTTAAGATTTGTCGCGACAACATATCAACTCAAAGCGAGGAAGTTTTAGGTAACATCTTTATCCTTCATTTAGGATATATTTTGCAAAATTGTGACTAGCCATTCGGGGGTTACAAGTTCGAATTCGGGATCGGGCCCCTCAAAAACCATAGACTGAGACCGCAGAAAAATTTTTGTATGGGAAATTATAGAATACTATTAAAAACGGTAAGGGTATAGAACAATTGAGGGGAATGGAAATCCCCCCCCCCCACAAAACCAAAACTGGGACTCCAATGAAATTATCAGAATTCAAAACTCTACCAGGTCAACCGGCCAAGTTACGGCCCATTTTTCGATTTTTGTATGGAAAATCATTTTTGTAGGAAATCCCCCCCCCACAAAACCAAAACTGGGACTCCAATGAAATTATCAGAATTCAAAACTCTACCAGGTCAACCGGCCAAGTTACGGCCCATTTTTCGATTTTTGTATGGAAAATCATTTTTGTAGGAAATCCCCCCCCCACAAAACCAAAACTGGGACTCCAATGAAATTATCAGAATTCAAAACTCTACCAGGTCAACCGGCCAAGTTACGGCCCATTTTTCGATTTTTGTATGGAAAATCATAGAATACTATTAGAAACGATAAGAGATATAGAACATTTCATAGGAATGGACACCTCCTCTTCAAAAAAAAAAAAAATACAGGGAGCCCAGAAAATTATCAGAGTTGAAAGCCCTCCAACCGTTTTCGAGTTACCGCTGATTTTACAATTTTTTTTGGAAATTCAAATTTTTGATTGATTTAAATACAATTATGTACAAAAGCGGTTAGTGCCGATAAAATATAATAGAATTGAACACCAAGTTTGTTGGGTAGAACGTGTTGGGAGTGGTATTGGGTTAGGTTCCAAAAAATAATAAAATGCGTGTTGAAGTCTGCGCAAGGTTAAACTCAGCAGACTTTAACACGCATTTTATTTTTTTGGAACCTAACCCAATACTACTCCCAACACGTTCTACACAGCTTAACAACCCGTTACTACTCCACATGTTCTACATATTTTCCCATGTTCTAAATAGAATTGAACACCAAGTTTGTTGGGTAGAACGTGTTGGGAGTAGTATTGGACTAGGTTCTGAAAAAAATAAAATGCGTGTTATAGTCTGCGCAAGGTTAGGCTGGGTCGCGGACCCAGCCTAAACTCAGCAGACTAATTTATTATTTTTTAATCTGTTCTGCATATTTGAATATTCATATTTATCCTCATTCTTCTTTCAGCTTTTTCTGCGACTAGAAACTTTTCCTTTCATCTAATTATCTTCATGCGCGGATATAGGTAAAAAATTAAAGAAAAAAAAAATCAAATGAATTCTGATCCGCTATGTCTTTTAGCCCATTCAGTATTGGGGGGGGGGGGACCGNGGGGGGGGGGTGGGGCACCGACCTATAAATCATACCCAATCCTGCGACTAAATAGAAATACGTAAAGAAAAATCGTCAAAAATTCTGTCATCCGTCATGGCACTTTTTTTTGGGTCGCACACCGGAGAGATGTCTTGAGGCAACTTTTGGAAAAAATATAAATTTTTTTAAAAAAAAACTCGCTTTTTTATTGGCCGTCATTGGTCCATGTTGGACGTTTGTACATACGCAATAGAGACATGGCCGTAAAAACGTTTCCTAACCTCTTTAATTGGGTTAAAATTAAATCTCCCCGGTGTCAGACCGGTTATTGAGAGAGAGAGAGAGAGAGAGAGAGAGAGAGAGAGAGAGAGAGAGAGAGAGAGAGAGAGAGAGAAAGAGAAACTGCAATCGAAAAATCTCAAGGTCAACGTTCAACAAGGTGCTTTAATATTCCCTAGAATGCATGTTGTATATTGTAGCCATGAAAGGTATTTGTGGTAAGCTTTACAGCTTTTAACAAATTAGGTATCGTACCTCGATAAACATTGCATTAAAAAGTACCACCCTGGACTAAAACTAATACTCCAGGTTACAAGTCCAAATTTCCTATTAGGTATATTGTGCGATTGTACCCCCCAAAACAAGAGGGCTATATCCGCGCATGATTATCTTTTATGTTTACTGTACAATACCTAACTAACAAATACTATACTTTTAAAACGCACCTCCACGATGGCTAAACCTAGAGACTTGAAACTTGGCACTCCGATCTCTTTTAGTATGTAGGTGCATAATAGGAAAAAATCGAAAGTGCAAGTGGGAGCAAGTTACCCCCAAAAATGACGCTTTTAGCGGGTCTTTTTGTAATTTTTTTCTGGGCAAACTAAAGGAGGTAACGAAAAATGTCTGAGAATGGCCCCCCCAAAAAAAGACTATATAAAGCACCCATAAAAAATATAAAAGTTAAAATTTTCCGGTTCCCCCCCCNTTTCCGGTTTCCCCCCGATTTATGGACAGTTTTCACCACCAGTAAATCAGAATTGAGAAGTACAGAATAGAGATACAAAGGTGTTCCGCAGTACAAAAAGTCATATCCTAGCTTGAATAAAATATTGAATTTTCTAAATAGGAGCGGACTCCATCAATTTCAAATTTACATCGTTCTTTTTTTTATATTTCATTCATTTGTAATGTGTCGCAAAAATTTAGTATACAATAAATATAAAATGTATACATACAATAAAAAAATGTAGGTATACTTTTCGAGATTGCTCTCAGATCGATTTGGTTGCTATTACCTCGAAACGCATTCAACGGAGGGTTAACCTTAATCTTGGGGAGAGAAAAAAATAATAGCAGGAGGCCATAGCGAGGCTTAAAACAACTGGTTTCGAACTATCGAAAGTAGACTCTACCTGCAACATTGTCGTTGGTAAAAAAGTCTGGAAGATTTTCATCGAAGCCTTGGAGATTGCCGATTTGTTGCTCTGACATATCCAATGATGACGTCACCAGATAAATATTATGTATAAAGAACGGAAAATATGACTGAGTAAATCTGTCGAATATTTTAATCACTTGTGAGTAACTTTGAATGCCTTCTCCAAATTTCGGCTGGAAGAACTCATAATAATTTGCCAATACCTGATCGTATGGTAAACTATTATATAAACTGAAACATAATGGAAACAAATATGGTGTGAACATTAGTGATGGACGCGAGACGAGAAATTTTTCGTCTCGTCTCGAAACTTTCGAGACAAGGCAAGAATCTTGTCTCGTCTCGCGTAAAAAATACGAGAAATTTCTCGTCTCGTAAAAAATAAGACTTTTCGGATGCTCTTTTCCCCTCATTATCATAATTGTACATAAGTATCTACGTGTTACATTTTCTCATCATAAAATACCTGCCAACGGACATGAACGGTAAAATCAGCTTTTGATGGAAATCGAATATACCGTTGGCGGTTTTATGCCGCTTTTTAGTGGTTTTCGCATATCCTGCTTAAAATGAGAATAGCTAGAACTTTAAACTTGGTGCCTATTCATATCAATTTCATACAAGAAATTGAAAAATACAACTTAGGTTGAAGTGTGATATATTGTTGGCCGCTAATTAGCGGTTGAAGATGGCTTTTTGGCGGTTCCACCTAAAACCATAATGGAAAGAGGTAGAACTTGAAATTTGGTGCCTATTCATAAAAATTTCATACAAGAAATTGAAGAATACAATTTAGGTTGAAGTGTAAAATATTGTTGGCCGTTAATTAGCGGTTGAAGTTCCGCCTAGAACCAGAATGGAAAGAGCTAAAACTTGAAATTTGGTGCCAATCCATATCAATTTCATATAATAAATTGAAAAGTACCACTTAGGTTGAAGTGTAATATATTGTTGGCCGCTAATTAGCGATTGGAGGCAATTTTTTGCGGTTCTGCCTAAAACCAGAATGGAAAGAGCTAGAACTTAAAATTTGGTGCCAATGCATATCAATTTCATACAAGAAATTGAAAAATATAACTTATGTTGAAGTGTAATATATTGTTGGCCGATAATTAGCGGTTGAAGGCTAATTAGCGGTCGTGTCCGTAGGATTAATGTTATTTTAAATTTACAGTTGTGAAAGGATTGGCAGGGTTGCAAGTTGCTAGCCCCTGGATGCCCAGAAATGGGCTTCCTTCGTGTTGGAACTTGTCGCTAAATTTTTTAGTGAGAGATTTTTTTAGTGAGATATAGTGATAGTGAGAGTTTCAGTAAATTTTTTAGTGGCGAAAACCAAAGTTTTCGTCATGGGAAGTTTATTTCCATTCGTTACGACTTATGGTTGGTTCTGGAGGCACAACCCTTAAAACAGACAGTCTGAATTAAAATATATATATATATACAGGGTGTCCATAAAGTCTCACCCCACGCCCCGTATCTCGAGAATGGCTGAAAATGTAAGAAAACGCAAAAACACGTATCCCTTAGATTTTAGGGTCATTAATTTTAGACTAAAAATTCTTTGACCTCGTCCAGCCGTCTAGGCTGGGCACCGGCTGGATTCAAAATCTTAAATGAGAAGGTATATCAAATTACACCTTGTTTTGAAGGTCTCGTTAATACGAGTTCATTACACAAAACCGGAGCTCTCTAGGATCTATCGTTCACGAATTATAGGGTGGAACATGTGAAAATCGACCTTTTGCAGCCGCACATAAATGGTAGGTAAAAATGCATAGAAATAAGTTTTTATGATCCCAAATAAGTAATATTTCGTAAAAAACAAGATGGTTGTCCCACCCACTTCAAACACAGAGTTCGAACCTTCTTAGAACAAAGTTTTCAAAATAGCTGGATAGGTAGATGTTCTCAGGATTCTCAGGAATAGACTCTTGAGTGGAAGATAACCAACCGCTAGGCGAGATTAATGCCTGGGGCATTTTCTACCATCTAACCCTTAGAGCTCTATTTTTATGTGGTCAAATACTCAAAGTAATGAGGGAAAATTCCTGCCTCTACTGGGGGATCGAACTCACGCCCTCCTGTTTACCCGACGAGCTTTTAACCACTGAGAAACCGAGGCAGGAGTGGTGTCCCCGCTCACCGGACTTAGTTCCAAGTAACTATTTTTTTAGGGGGGGGGGGGTATTTATAGTCGGTTGTTTATCGAGCCCCACCTGCTCTCTCGAAGATCTCAAAGACCGTATCAAAAAGGCCTGTGGGGACATTACCCCTGATACTTTTGAAAAAGTAAGGCGTGAATTTGAGGCCCGCCTATGCCATTGTATGGAGGTCAGCGGGCAGCACTTTGAGCAGCTCATAAAAAGAACGATTTAGTTTTCATGAGAATTTTGATTAATTAATAAGTCAGGGTGACATTTTTGGGGCAATTCTCATTGCAGAAAACTTTTCAGGATAAAAAATGTATGAGCTGCTCAAAGTGCTGCCCGTTGATCCCCATACAATGGTATAGGAGAACTCACGCCTCACTTTCTCAAATGTATCAGGGGTGATGTTCTCCCAGGCCTTTTTGATACGGTCTTTCAGATCTTCGAGAGAGGCAGGCGGGGCTCGGTAAACAACCGACTATAAATACCCCATAAAAAATAGCCACATGAAGCCAAGTCTGTTGAGCGGGGACACCGTACCTGAGGACATTTCCTACCTATTCAGTTGTTTTGAAAACTTTGTTCTAAGAAGGTTCGAAATCTGCAGTCGAAGTGGGCGGGACAACCATGTTGCTGGAACATTATTTTTTACAAAATTACTTATTTGGGACCATAAAAAATTATTTCTATGCATTTTTACCTACCATTTAAGTGCGGCCGCAAAAGGTCGATTTTCATATTTTCCACCCTATAATTCGTAAACTGTAGATCCTAGAGAGTTCCGGTTTTGTGTAATGAACTCATATTAACGAGACCTTCAAAACAAGGTGTTATTTGATATACCTTCTCATTTAAGATTTTGAATCCAGCCGGTGCCCAGCTAAACGACTGGACGAGGACAAGAATTTTTTAGTCTAAAAACATTTTCAGCCATTCTCGAGATACGGGGGGTGGGGTGAGACTTTATGGACACCCTTTATATACGTAACTCTCATGTATCATAATACATATTATGTATCTACACTAATACATATATTGCTAATATAATATAAAAATAATATATTGTTAGACTCTCCAGGAAAAGGTATCTGGTACACCCAACAATTTTAGAAGTCGGATTTATCAAAGTATAGGTATCTATTTTCACGAGAAGAGAAATTTCTCGTGTTTTTACGAGACGAGACTTTTTGCTTTCGAGACGAGACAAGGCCTGGTCTCGTCTCGTCTCGCATCCATCACTAGTGAACATCGCACAACTTTGCAATAAAGTATTGCAATGGGCTGAATTTTTTGATGTCGAGTTTTCAATGCCAAAACGGGTCAAAATCTTTTTTTTTTTTAATTAGGCTTAACATCTCTATTGGTCATTCAAGACGGGGGTTTCACCTTCCATTCGCTGGAAACTTGCAAACCAGCTACCCACATTGACCTCACCCAGCCTGGGTTGGGCCAGAAAAGTAGCCAGCATCACGAAGGCGCGAACCCACATAGACACCCACATAGAACAACCTCACTGGACGTTGCTTAACTTCAGTGATCTAACGGGAACCGGTGTATTCAAGGTGCCAATAGACGCTGGCTAGAGGTCAAAATCTATTTAGAAATAAAAACATATACTGTTTACGTTGGCTGGTTAGTAATTTGTAAAATGACACCTTTAATAAATTATGGCAAAATAATTTGATAGCAAATTGCTGAAAAATGCAAAACAATTGATTATGTAGCCTGCGTGGTAGTCATGTACCCTCCGTGGAAATCAGCACTTTTATATAAGTACCAAACCACAGAAAGTAATCTTGAGTAAAATGTGAAAATATAAAATTATATTCGCATTGAAATAACAGATTTAATAAATGGCAAAATAATTTTATACCAAAATGATACCACGGAGGGTTGTCATCTACCCTCCGTGGAATAGTCAAATTCACGGAAGGTACAAAATGGAAAAAACTAAACTATTTACTTAGATTTAATTAATAAAATAGAGAAATAAAATAATGTATGTTATCAATTATAATTATCATATGATGAAACAATAATTAAAACCAAAAATTATCTATTTGCAACATCTTCCACGCAGGGGCGGATACGCGGTCTTCAGTTGAGGGGGTACGATCAAGCGTTGAGCTCAAATCTGATATATTATTCGAGTATAGTAGGTACTTATTAAAAATGATTTTTATAGGAAACTAGCAGAGTACCCGAACTTCGTTTCGAGAAGATGAGAGAAAAAAATGATAATAAATCTGACTCTTACATTAATAATCATATCACCGAGATACAAACGTTTAATGCCGATCAGAACATACGACACATAGAGTACATATTACCTACACGTTTCTTAACCTAGGGGAGTAGTAACGGCTTTTTAAGCCGTGTAGAACGTGTTGGGAGTAGTATTGGGTTAGGTTCCAAAAAAATGAAATGCGTGTTGAAGGCTGCTAAGTTTAGGTCACCCAGCCTAAATTTATTTCTAGGTATTTTTACCTACCATTTCGGTGCGGCCATAAAGGGTCCATGTCACATGTTCCACCCTGTAATTCGTCAACGGTTGATCCTAGAGAGCTCTTGTTTTCTGTATTGTACTCGTATTAACTAGACCTTTAAAACAAGGTGTCACTTGATATACCTTCTCATTTCAGATTTTGTAGCCAGTCGGTGCCCAGCCTAAACGGCTGGCCGAGGCCAAATTTTTAGTCTAAAATTAATCCCCCTAAAATCTGAGGGATACATGTTTTTGCGTTTTCTTATTTTTTCAGCCATTCTCGAGATACGGGGGGTGGGGTGATACTTTATGGACACCCTGTATATAAATAATCCATAAGTCTATACAAGATGTTCAAGGAAAATAGCTCGACTACTGGATTATCCCAAAATGAGGGTTAATTCAGTATAATACTCGTCATGATTGGATCAGAACTATTCCTCTACTCTACTAGATAACCCCAAAATGAGGGATGAGGGTTAATTCAGTATGATACTCGTCATCATTGGATCAGAACTATTCCTCTATTCTACTAGATAACCCTACAATGAGGGATGAGGGTTAATTCAGTATGATACTCGTCTTCATTGGATTAGAACTATTCCTCTATTCTACTAGATTACCCCAAAATGAGGGATGAGGATTAATTCTGTATGATACTCGTCTTCATTGGATCAGAACTATTTCTCTATTCCACTAGATTACCCCAAAATGAGGGATTAATTCAGTATGATACTCGTCATCATTGGATCAGAACTATTCCTCTATTCTACTAGATTACCCCAAAATGAGGAATGAGGGTTAATTCAGTATGATACTCGTCTTCATTGGATCAGAACTATTCCCCTATTCCACTAGATTACCCCAAAATGATGGATGAGGATTAATTCAGTATGATACTCGTCATCATTGGATCAGAACTATTCCTCTATTCTGCAGATTACCCAACAATGAGGGTAATCTGTTCTGGGGGCCCATGTCAATTATTAGTCTCCAAGAAAAGATGTATAATATGACAATTCGAAATTTCAGCAGTAAACTAAATTGATCTAGAGCTTCATCCGTCCCATCTGGCCACTATGGGAAACGATGATGTTACTATGGATTGATTGACTGGGCTGCTATATTGTCCATTTTTAGTCAGTGATGTCTGCAGTTCACAGAAATACAGAATATAGTTTTTTGTGAGATTGTTTTTTACTTATTTTATCGCTTACACGCGTTAGCGTTCCACATATGTTTCACAATAATACCTATTTCAAGTAGGTCTTTCAATTAGGTCACGGGAATGTGTTTTTCTTCCATGACGTCTAATCAGGCCATAATGAGAATATTTTTCAGCTTCAACACGGGGAACTCTGTACAGAGGGACTCATAAAAGCACAGGTTATTATATACAGGGTGTCTTATAGACTAAATGGGGACTAGGGTGGTTCATGTTACTATGGTAAAAACTGTTGAAGTAGGCCATCCCCCTAATATAGTTCCATTTAGTAATATAAACAATTTCCTAAAACTTCAATTAGAAGGCAGTGCTCACTTCTCACTAAGGTTAAAAAAGTTTTAAAAAACGTAAATTTTAACATGGAGTTAGGTAAAAAAAAATCACAATTTATACTTATTGTTTACCAATACTTATTTTATAACTTTTACATTTATATTCCTAAATAATAGTATTATTATCATTTTGATTACGAATTCAATCACTATTCAATAAATTCTCATGACTAGAGATCACACTCAATTCCGCTGTTGGGCCAATGGGGACAAAAATCTGCTAATTCTATGAATATAATGGATGTTCATACCAAATTTCATCAAAAATGTGCAGGAGTTATCGTGGTAAAAGGAGATCACGAAAAATGAGCGACAATAGACACTCCCTCCCCTCCCCTCCAAATAGTATATAAGGATTCGATAAGAAATATAAAAAAATAAATTTTCCTATTTTTAATGCTGGTTTGGTTTTCACCACCGCAATATCGGAATTGAGAAGTATCAATTCGGGATGAGCGCATGCGCGGATATAGCCCTCTTGTTTTGGGGGGCACAATTGCACAATATACCTAATAGAAAATTTGGAGGGGGGACTCTCAACCTAGAAACCGGGGGTTCGAGTCCTAGGCAGTACTTTTTAATGCAATGTTTATCGGGGTACCATACCTAATTTGTAGAGATTACTACAAATACCTTTCATAAGAGTGATAAGCGATATTATAAGCGTGATGACGAAAAAAAAGTGCCATGACGGATGACAGAATTTCTTATTTACGTATTTCTATTTAGTCTCAGGATTGGGAATTATTTAGGGGCCGGGCTCTCCCTTTAACCGCGCAAGTTGGTTCCTATTTTTGGTGGTAATATTGAGCTGGCTCCATTTCTCATTTCTCTAATCGATCTGTCTTTAATATTGTTTTGGCCGATATTCAATCTATAATAATAAAACTCAATGTATAGACAATGTGTAGACAAATGTGTGTGTGTGTGTTTTGCAAGCAGCTACCCACATTGACCTCACCCAGCCTGAGTTTAGCCGGAAAAATAAACACCATCACGAGGAGCGCGAACCCACGTTGACACCCAAATGGCACAACCTCACTGGACGTTGCTTAACTTGAGTGATCTAACGTATTCAAAATGCTATAGACGCTGGCTCACCTCAAATATGCCTAACATACGAATATACCTAACACCTCAAATATACCAAACATAACATGAAAATTGAATTTGTTGTTGGCTTATTTTGACAGTCAGATGGTTTCGCTGGATTTATAGTTTTTCTCTAATGAAGCAATATTCTGCTTAATTATCACAAAAGATAATCAGGTAATTAGTTTGGAACAATAAAGCTTATGTAGGTATACATAATTTAACAAAATAACAAAACCTTCCATGATGGTGAGCAACGCGTGTCTTCACTAAACTGGTCCGGTATATAGTGACAACCCATAGGTACCAACAAGAAGTCTAGGTTAAAACCACACCCATGCCCAATAACTAACTCGTAGTTTGGTGAAGGGCACTCAATGAAAATGGACAGGAAGAGTTCCCGGGTGACCCAATCAGGTGATTCCATGGACGTAATAAATATGTCTATTCCAAGTTTCACCAAAATCTGACAAGGCGCTCGATGGAACAAGACGAACAATAAATTTAGTCATAGAGGAAAATCTCTGGTTTGAGATTTTACTTGTTCCGATACATTAGCTGTCATTGTCCTCTAGCTCTAGAGGACAATTTTTCATTGGGATTTTACTTGTTCCGATACATTAGCTGTCATTGTCCTCTAGCTCTGAAGGACAATCTCTGGTTTGGTATTTTACTTGTTCCGATACATTAGCTGTCATTATCCCCTAGCTCTAGAGGACAATCTCTGGTTTGGGATTTTACTTGTTCCGATACATTAGCTGTCATTATCCTCTAGCTCTAGAGGAAATTGTCTGTTTTGGGATTTTACTTGTTCCGATTTATTAGCTGTCATTGTCCTCTAGCTCTAGATATGCGCGGATATAGCCCTCTTGTTTTGGGGTGGGCACAATCGCACAATATACCTAATTGAAATTTGGAGGGGGAAGGGGAGGGACTCGTAACCTAGAGACCGGGGGTTTGAGCCCTGGGCAGTACTTTTTAATGCAATTTTTAAAGAGGTACAATAACTAATTTGTTAAAAGCTGTAGAGCTTACCACAAATACCTTTCAATAGTGCCATGACGGATGACAGAATTTTTGACGATTTTTTATTTACGTATTTCTATTTAGTCTCAGGATTGGGAATTATTTAGGGGCTTGTGCCCCCCTCCCCCCATCAATGGGATAAAAGAGACAGCGGATCACCATTCATTTGATTTTTTTTTTTTAAATTTACGTGATTAGGTATAATGAAATTAGGGAAACACCGCCCGCTTAAAAAAAACTGGGGGGCACGTGCCCCCGGGCCTTCCCCTTTATCCGCGCATGGATGAGCGAGAAAACTGAAATTCGATACAAAGGTATTTTGCAGTACAAAAAGTAATATCCTTGAGTAAAGTTTTTATTGAAAAATTCTGAAGTTTTTAAATATTAGCCATTCTCAACCTGGGGGTCAGTTCCACCAAAAATCCAAACTTGAGAAGATTTAATGTTGCAATCTCGAAATTGTAATTGATGAATTTCGTAACCGTAGCGAAGCGCGGGCAAACAGCTAGTGCACTATATATCAATTGCGATATCAGATAAACGCACTGGGCACAACATCTATTTGTCATTTTCATTTCAGACGGGTGTTTCACCCCTCTGTCGCTACAAACTTACGAACCAGCTACCCACATTGACCTCATCCAGTCTGGGTTGGTCCGGAAAATAGCCAGCATCACGAGGGGGCGAACTCACGTGGACACCCAAATGGTAAAATCTCGCTGGACGTTGCTTAACTTCAGTGATCTAACGGGAACTGGTGTATTCAACGTGCCATAGACGCCGGCTGGCTATTAGGCACATTAATTGACATCATTTGTCATTTTGTGGTAATTTTTTTAAAATTTATTTTTTTGTTTAATTTTTTTTTTTTTTTTTAAATTTATTTCTTTATTATTAGTGAAAAAAATCCGCTGGGCCAGGGCCCCTTGAGGAGCCCGGGGCCGGCACATTTTGTCCCCCCCCTCTGAACGGCCCTGGATAAAAGTCAAAATGGCGGATGGTTCCACAACTTTCCTGCCTCACGACTTTTCATAATATTGATGAGGGGGGGTGATCTAACATTTTCCGCAAAATTTAAAATTTTATATTATTTTTTTTTTTTTTTTTTTTTTTTTTTTTTTAATTTGGCTTAACGTCCCTTTAACATCTATTACTCATTCAAGACGGGGGTTTTACCCTCCATTCTATGGTAACTTGCAAACCAGATACCCACACAGACCTCACCCAGCCTGGGTTGGGCCAGAAAAAAGGCCCAACGATACGTAGTGTTCCGAAGCAGTCACCCATCCAAGTACTGACCACGTCCGACGTTGGTATGATCGTTGGCTAAAAAACTTTATCTTAAATGATGAAAACGATTTTCTTTACCTTGGTAGGCATAATTAATATTTCGTGCTTACTCGCAGATTTCGAAAATTGAGATAGTTCTCTTTCAGAGAGTTGGTATGACGGGAAAGAAAATTGGATACCTTTAATGAAAAACAACACTGAAGGTAAAAGGAGTTTGCCGCAATACATTGTGGATCGAACTACATTTATGAGATACATTTTTTACTTTCCTCATCCTATAAAAAGGAAAGTATTGTAATGGGCTGAAATTTTCGATGTCCAGTTTTTAATGAAAAAAGGTCCCCAGATCCAAAATCTCGAGTTTCAGCCATTAGTCCTTGTGCGTGTCCGTCCGTACTGCGTCTGTCTATCTGTCCGTCTGTGAACAAGATATCTCAAGAACGACAAGTGCTAGAGACTTGAAATTGGGTATGTATGTAAATTTTATGCTATGGACGGCAAAATATGCTTTTGGTGGAAATCGAATATATCGTTATCGTTTTTATGCCGTTTTCGAATATCCTGCTTAAAATGAGAATGGTAGAACTTTACACTTGGTGCCTATTCATATCAATTTCATGCAACAAATTGAAAAATACAACTTGGTTGAAGTGTCATAATATATTGTTGGCCGCTAATTAGCGGTTGACAGCTGCTTTTTGGCGGTTCCGCTAAAACCAGAATGGAAAGAGCTAGAACTTTGGTGCCAATTCATATCAATTTCTTACCATAAATTGAAAAATACAAATTAGGTTGAAGTGTAATGTATAATTGTATTTCCGCCCTGGGGACTGCAAAACGTGTTTTGGGATTGAAAACTCGACATAGACTTTCTTCTTCTTTTTATAGATAAGTCGTGTGATGTGCACACAAGTTTTTTAACTCATGTTCTGATCTAAAATTCCTGGGCTATATTGAATGAATGAAAACGCATAGCACAAAAAAAAAATTTAGGGGGGGTAATTTTTTTTCCGTGCCGATTCCAAAGGTTCATTATTGAAAATAATAAACCAAAACTGGTTGCCAAAACTTACTCTATTAATCGGTCCAGATTATTGATGGGATATAAATCATATACATCTGCCATACAGTCACCCAATGTTTGGACTATAGTGCTTAGAATGGTTGTATTATATAATTCCCATGGAACCATATCCTCCCCTTCATAGCCTGGATAATATGGCAGATCAGTGGTCACTTCATAATTATCGAAATTCTCAAAGGGACATCCATATCTTTCCTCATAGGCTGATGTTAGACCTGAAACAATTAATTCATTTTATCTACAGGGTGTCCAAAAATACGTACCCCCATCTTGTGATACATTTTCACAAAGACAATAGAATTAGAAGTACTTTGCAAAAAAAATCACACGTCTAACTTCTTTGTTTTAAAATGGCGGCCATTTGAAATTTCCAAGATATGACTTCCAAGAGTGTCTAAAACTAGAAGAATTATTTCTAAAAGTAGGCGAATTGTCTAAAACTAGGCGAATTATGTCTAAAAAGCAGGTTCCTCAACATTGGTGTCCTATGCAATCATTTAATATCCCATTGCAAAAAATTCGCCCAGTTTTAGACATTCTTGGAAGTCATATCTTGGAAATTTCAAATGCCGCCATTTTGAAACCTTTTTTTTTAAACATCCAGATACGGAGATTTTACCCTCCATTCGCTGGAAATTTACAAACCAGCTCTACCAATATTAACCTTAACGACCTGATGGTGTGCGCTGAGTTGGACCAGCATCATGAGAGCGCGATCCTGCGTAGTTTCTTACTTAACAATACTTCGCTGAACGATGCATAAATTCAGACATCTTACGGGAACTGACGCTGGCTACAAAAGCTGTTTTCTATCACTGTGACAAGGTTTCTTACGCTGACCCAAATACTGTTGGTTCAGTCATCGTTATACTTACCAAACATGATCAGAATCATAAGCATCAAAAGGGTTCTAGCCATATTATTTTAACAAAATACTTGCTGACCTGAAATGCTGACGTGGACTGTTGAAATGATAATGTGTACCAACTGCAAAGGTGTACTGAATAGGTTAAAGTACAAATGGAATTTTCTACAATGAATAGGTTGGTTGATTAGATTTTTTTTTTTACTTTCACTTCCTCTAGAAGTTAAAGTATTGTATAATCGTGCAGAAAATTTGGACATTTTTTGGCCCAAAAAATCGTCTGACGGGAACCCAAAACCAAAAATAAAGTTCAAATATGTCATTTCCTATTGCTTTTGGGACATATTTTCACTATTTCGGGTTTTCATTTTTGAAGTTTGGAAATATTTGGAGCCATGGGGTCCAAAAAACCGATATTTCCGACGTGGGACGTACGTACGGAATCGTGTGCAGAGCTCTGGAAGCCAAACCGCTTTTGATGAAATTTGGCAAAGGTCATCTTTGGGCAAAGAATACGACCCATATTTTTCTTTTTCTCAAGCGGGTGTATCTCTGTCGAGGGGCCGCTAGGAGTGCCGCCAGGGGCCAAACGAGGTCCATAAAATGGAAATCCCTTTTAAAATAAAACTGATCAGTAATTTCACATATCTTTTTAAAAAAAATAATGTCTAGAGCCGACAGGGATCATTCAAAGTATTGGAAATTTTATTTAACTACTGTTTTTAAACTTTTATTCAGAGTTACCCCATCGGTTTAGGACCAAGAACGTCGCAATTGAACCAAATCTCTAAAATGAAAACTACATAACCAATTTCAATGAAAATTAAAATGGGTAACTATGACATATCTTTATGAAGAAAAAAAAAAATTTGGGCCCATTTGGGTGCGTCTTTCTCAGGGGCCCCGTCTGTGGGGCCCAATAAGCCCCTTCAATTGACTATCGCTTCTAAAAGAAAACGGTCCCTTTTATTAATTAAAAATTCAAAACAATTTATGTCTGGAGCCTAAAGGGATTATTCAACTCATTATATTTACTGTTTTGCAGTTTTTAGTCAGAGTGTCCCCCAGCCCCCACCGATTNGTCCCTCCCCCCCCCATTAAGGACCATTAACGTCGCAATTGGACCAAATCTCTAAAATACAAACCACACAAACAATTTTGATAAAATTTAAAATGGGTAGGTAAATAGAGCATTAGTTTTGTTTATATGTTTATATAAACTGGACCACGAGGGTGCTTTTTTGACAGGGGCACCGCCAGTGCGACCCGGTGGGGTCCCACAAATGAAAAAAAAAAATCGTCTGATTTTGATAAAATTTGGTATGCACAGCCACCCAAATATTATAATTGACAATTTTCGTTTTTCGTAGATTCTCTGCTTTTGGCGCCCCGGTTGGGCCCCATATATGATAAAACATAAATTTTGTCTGATTTTGATAAAATTTGGTATGCGCAGTCGTCCAGGTATTATAATTGACAACTTTTGGTATTTTGTAGATTTTTTGCATTTTGGCCCCCGGCAGGGTCCCACAAATTGAAAAAAACATAAAATTTGTTCGATTTTGATAAAATTTGGTATGCACAGCCACCCAAATATTATATTTGACAATTTTTGGTATTTTGTAGATTTTTTGCATTTTGGCCCCCGGCAGGTGCCCACAAATGGAAAAAAACATAAAATTTGTTCGATTTTGATCAAATTTGGTATGCACAGCCACCCAAATATTATATTTGACAATTTTTGGTATTTTTTAGATTTATTGCTTTTGGCGCCCCAGTAGGGCCCCAAATATGAAAAAACATAAGTTTTGTCTGATTTTGATAAAATTTGGTATGCACAGCCACTCAAATATTATATTTGACAATTTTTGGTATTCTGTAGATTTATTGCTTTTGGCGCCCCTGTAGGGCCCCAAATATGAAAAAAACATAAATTTTGTCTGATTTTGATAAAATTTGGTATGCACAGTCACCAAAGTATTATATTTGACAATTTTTGGTGTTTTTTA
>CM022878.1:6962374-6982836 GCA_012654025.1 Pachypsylla venusta | reverse complement strand
TGCAAGTTTCCAGCGAATGGATGGTAAACCCCCCGTCTTGAATGACCAATAGATGTTAAAGAGACGTTTAGCCAAATAAAAAAAAAAAAAAGTAATATTATTCGAATAATTCAATCTGGCTATAAAAATTTGGTGGATAATAACAGTAAGCTGGAAGAAGAATGGAATTAATTACTAAAAGAAAACCAATGCATTGCTCAAGAAAAAGAAATTAACAAAATTTCAAATACTAAAGCGATGAAAATAAATTCAGTAGCAACAAACAATACCCTTTGATGATCAAGGAACAAGACCCAACAGAGGAAAATCAGAATTTTAGGAGATAGTCAAGTCAGAGGATTGGGTAGTATGTATAAGGCCGGCCATACACGCACCGATAAGTCTGTGCAGACTTGTCTGTACAGACTTGTCTGCACAGACTTGTCTGCACAGACATCGGTGCGTGTATGGCCGGCCTTATAAAGGGCGCGACCTGAAAGTATGATAAGGATATGTACAGACTTGGGAAATGTGTTGCCTTGAACTATTATCACGTACCCGAACGCGAAATTCAGTACGTAATTAACATCAGGATGGAAACTGAAAATCTAACCGAAAAAGTTTTTCTCAACGTAGTTGCAGGTACGAATAATATTTATAATCGATATAAATATAATTCATATATTGACATCCAAAGTCACTCTTTATTTAACATCTATAAAAAAATATATAAAATTATTTAACATCTACAAAAAACGAACACCCCATATACATGACAAATTCATGGTACTTATATAACTGAATAAATATATGGAGATTGAAATGGTACGAGATGGCTATGCCTCCCCCGGAATTTTTCACGGGTACACATATGCTTGGTGATGAAAAAAAATTCTTTTAAGCTTGGTGAGCCGAAGTAAAAAAAGCGGACACCCTGTATACATGACAAATTCATGGTACTTATATAACTGAATAAATATATGGAGATTGAAAGCGTACGAGATGGCTATGCCTCCCCCGGAATTTTTCACGGGTACACATATGCTTGGTGATGAAAAAAAATTCTTTTAAGCTTGGTGAGCCGAAGTAAAAAAAGCGGACACCCAGTATACATGACAAATTCATGGTACTTATATAACTGAATAAATATATGGAGATTGAAATCGTACGAGATGGCTATGCCTCCTCTGAATTTTTCACGGGTACATATATGCTTGGTGATGAAAAAATCTTCTTTTAACCTTGGTGAGCCGAAATAAAAAACTCTGCCAATGTGACACATGGGTTTATTATTTTTCTGGCAAAAAAATTGAGGGGGGGTTTTGTGACTATTCCAAATCTGGGCGTAATTAAAACCTAAATTTGACATACCTACTAAATTTGAAGTCTCTGGCTCTCACCATTCTGTTTTTAGACAGGATGAATGAAAACCGATTTAAAGCAGTAAAAACTGCCAGCAGTATAATTGATTGAACCCAAAAGTTTTGGAGCTAACTGAGACTCCAAATATGACATACATACAAAATTTCAAATCTTTAGCTCTTACCATTCTCCTTTTAGACAGCAATACTGAAAACCGCTAAAAAGCGGCAAAAATCGCCAAGGATGTATTCGATTGCACCCAAAGTTTTGGGGCACAATTAGAGCCCAGATTGGATCTATATACAAAATTTCATCCAAATCGGTCTACGCTAAGTGGCAAAAGTGCCCATCACGGCGTACGGCGCGGCGGACAAACGGATTTTTTCTATTCGATTTTTGGATTCTACGTACCTTGAAAAGTATAATATCAAATTTTGAGGGGGGGTTTTTTTTTTTTTTTTTTCGCGACGATTCCAAAGGTTCATTATTGAAAATAATAAACCAAAACGGACACCCTGAATACATGACAAATTGCATGCTACTTGAATGGCGATATAATGAGTACAAGATGGCTTCGCTCCTCTGATATTTCTCAGTTATCCACATTTCTTCCTGGGAAATATATTTTTTATTGTAGCCTTTACCAAGTATAGCCACAAAGTGACAAATTACTTCGTTTGGAGCAGAAACAACATGTCTTTTTTAATACAAAAATGCACATTTATGAAGAATTCAAAATCGGCACTCCCAAATAATTGTTACAGTCAAGGCAAGTGTATACACTTTGTTGCAATTTTTATCGTAATTGTAAAAAAAAAATCATATCGCTAATATTTCAAATACTTTGAATGTTAGTTAATGTTTGAACGATTCCCATAAAATATGGCAAGATAGCAGATAACATTTTGATCAGAACAGATTTCATGAGGAACCCATATTGAAGTGGAACTTCAATATTTTGTATCAGGATTAACTTCTTACCGCGGAGAAATATCATTAATTTGTGTTACAGAAAGATAGAAAAATAACTCGAAGAGTTGTCGGTACACGCTGCTATGGCGCATGTTGTAAAGGACTATTTGTGATGATTCCAAAATTTTGGCACAATTTTTTTTGAATTTGTGTGTTTTGCATACTGCATGTCCCAAAAGTACGAGATCACCTGAATATCTTCTGAACGGTTTTATGAGGAGTTTGAAATTTTGCATGGTATTATATCGTATATTAAACCACCTGATGGTGTGACCATGTGACCCCAAGGGGTCCAACTTTTGTTTCTTAAATACGAACCCCCATCTTGTGATACATTTTCAGGCAGACAATAGTATTAGAAGTACTTTGCAAAAATTTTTACACATTTAATATATTCATGGAATCAGCTGATTGTTTTTTGGGCCCAATTGGACTACCAGGGACCTCATAGCGGCCATTTTAACTGAGTGAGATCTAGATACTCTTAACGGAACTACTATTAAAATATGGAAAACCCCTAATCTTTTAGGTAATTTTTAGTACTAGATTTTTTCTCCCTTTCCGTTGGTATCAACTGTTGTTGTGATGGAGTTGTAATCTGGAGGCTTTTGGTTCGAATTTAATCGTGGATATCTTGGGGTCCTTTTGCGCCACCCGGCCTCAAATTATGATAATTTCACGTGAGTGGGGTCTACAGTTCACAGAACTACTAGTATAAATTTGCTTTATTAACTACTACTCCAAATTCCAAAAAGTGGTTCAACTCTTGATTGATTTTTACTGATATTTGTCAAATTGAGAAAGTCATTAACAAGTTCAGCCACGCCTCCGGCAAATACTATACTTAGCTGTTATATTATAGTATCTACAAGAACATTAATATTGACGAGATAATAGGATATAGGATCTCCGAATAATGGCTAGTAAACACTACCTACGGGTTAGTGATGCTGTCCAAGCCTTAATATTTTTGTTTACATTAGAAATTTCTTAACAAAACAAATTGAAATGTAACACGTCATGTCACGTGGTTTGAATAATTTTAATCCTTTTCATAGGTTCCAGATAGGTACCCACTTATACTGGCTTGATATGTATTTTCTATTGAGATCTTAAACAAATATGATCTCTTCACTTCATAAAGAATTTATTCAAGCATCTATTCTCTACGAGGAGGACCTCCTAAAAAGAAAGTTCTTATTCAGAATGAGTTCTGTGATCAGCGCATCTATAAGAACTGTCCAGTCCAATTGGTGCATTTTT
Source organism: Pachypsylla venusta (assembly GCA_012654025.1). Classification (NCBI taxonomy): domain Eukaryota; kingdom Metazoa; phylum Arthropoda; class Insecta; order Hemiptera; family Aphalaridae; genus Pachypsylla; species Pachypsylla venusta. The sequence goes on along the minus strand of CM022878.1, from coordinate 6,979,260 downwards.
CGGTTTTTAGAGAAGGTTTAGAACGGTTGTTCAAATAAGAAAGCAACTTTTGAAATGACCTGACACATTTCAAAGCTCAATACATGAGCCAAAATGCATTTTCTTTGTTTGAGTCATTCCCTGTTTTGCGAAGAGCATTCGTTGACGAGATCCTGCAATTCAACTCCTTCGGATTATTTTCCGAATATCTGAATTTTCTGGTATTGATATCAACAACCATATTACCGCCTTCATTCATTGAAGGCGAAAATTGGACCTTGTATCATCGAAACACCACCACTTATCTTCAAAACTGATTTTATTGAAATTTTCCACAAAAAAATATGCATGAGCAGCAAAGCCATTTGCAACTGTTTTCTGTATGGAACGGAATTTTGAACAATGTGCATTTATATAAATAAAATTGGAAACAATAAAAATGCCAATAAACCGATAAAATACGAAGTAAATATATACGCGAAAAGTGAGAAGATAAAGGAGCAGAAAATTAAAAGGTATATTAAGTAATAAAATAAACGATACTCGAGAAAAACAAAGAGGAAGACCAAGAAACTCAAAATAACAATTGAACAAATTCTGAAATACAAAATCGCACAGCAGAACTTAGACTTTGATTAAATTTATTCTAGTAGGCACTTTTTAATTGTTTTAAATATTATGGTTGAAATGAACCTTTTGTAACTTGTACCTCTCTACTAAGAAACCATATCATATAAATATTCAAATTGATGAGTCAGACAAAAACCAACAATAAAATCTTTTAAAGAGATCAAGAGACAGCACAAGCAGAGAATTGATTCTTCAAACCGCTTTGAGCCACTCAATCTTCTATCAATTGTTATAGCTTGATCACTTATAAAAGAAATTCTCCCAAGTTCAGACACTCCAAAGTTTTACGAGTATACATACCTCAGCAATGGTTTTATTACGTTCAATACGAAATCATTTAAATAATCTGCAATCTGCATTGTTCAGTGCTTACATTTCTGCGAATGATAGGATAAAATAGTTTTGATCATTGGACTTGTTGATTCGTAGGATGCAAATATTTATTTTTATCGCAGAAGTTCCCTACGGCCTGAGAAATTCCAACGATGATCAAGCGATATGATAAGTACGAGAAATACAAACAACAACAGCAACATGAAGCTTCTACTGTCTCATGCCTACCGTATTATTTGTTATGAAGAGGGTTAAGTGGCACTGCCCAGTCATTGATCTGGTAATTCTTCTGGGATTTTGGATTTAGAAGGATTGTCTAGTAAGTATGGTGGATCAGGATGGTACTAATCTTCTTAGAAGAGTTTCAAAATGGACTTGACCTTTTCACAAGTTTAACATCCAACAGTCTCGACTGGATGTAATACAATACAGAGTGGACCAAAAAATGGAGAAATCGTAAAGTGCGTCATAACAAAGAGATCAATTGGCTTGTCGAAAAAAATTTTGTTATTACATAATACTACCTTGCTTGATTACACAGTCGGTAATCAATTTAAAAGTTAATATTCTAATTTTAATTTCTCAAAAAATGGTAAGGAAAAAGAATAGTCTGGATTTGCATAGAACAAGTTGAAAGGCAAACAAGACATCCAACGTAAATCAGGCCTTATTATATGTATGCAAAAAAATATAGAGTACAACCTACGGAAAATAGCTTGAGAGTAACCTAGAAGACAATACAGAAGAATATGCAACACAGAGATCAGGGGAAAAACCAAAGTGAAATTATTTATACTATAAAAGTACTGAAGGACAATAGATTTCAGACAAGAGAAATGAATTCATATCCCAGAGTAGTATCGACAATTTTGGCTATCTCCAAGGCTATTGTACAAATTAATGGTCATAACCTGCATGAGAGATGCACAAGAGAGTTTACGATCTGCAACAATAATGACACTTCAAAGACCATATCACAATCCATCCAAGTTATTGATGGCTCTTCCAAAACGAACCTTCCTGGTTGACCTGGGTGAAATTAGATTTTGTGACTTACATAGCAATCCTTCATTTTTTTATACTCGTATAGAAGTAAAGGTATTTATAACTGCACACGAAGAGAAGATATCAGTAAAAGAACATTTATCATATCTTTCACGCTTTGTAATTAGGTACAAATATTACAAAAAATTCAAAAATTAGAACTCATTTTAAAAGAAATGACTCCCTTCTCAAGACACCAAACCACAGGACAATTCTTTTTTTGTGTGGCTTTATGAAAAATTAGTTCCGAGCTTTAAATGTTCAAAATGAAATATGGCACAAAGCGTAGGTACCTCTTTTCATTTCTGATGGAACGCATCATATTTTGTAATTAAATTTTTACTTTGTAATTATTTTTATTTGCACTAAGACAGACAGACACTAATATAATTCTATTAACAGAATGTTTTAATACTAAAGCCGCAAAGTATGAAGGCCTGTTTACACACATAAGAGCAGTGACCGATCCGACATTCCGACATGACGCCGACCATTTGGATTAATGTTTCGTCCAACATCTGAGTCAAGCACAAGGCTAAGTTTGCAACGCCAAGTAGCAAACGACTTTACGAATACCTCAATGAATACGCACTAACTGAAATTAAGCTATCTATAACACCCGTCTATAGACTTCGGAACCTCTTAGGTACGTGATGTACGGTACACCACGTGTTGTGATGCCTGTTTATCGATGTACTCAACCTCATGAGAACAAATGAGTTGTCGTTCGTTGGTAATTGCAACGAAAGGGGAAAGAAGGCTTTAACTCAGTTATAAAAAGAATAAAAAAAGGAAGCTTCCGAGAGCTGCTGTAATCGGTTTATTAAATTACTGCCACATCAAAGAAAATGACCTAAACTTATTAGGTGGGTTTTGGGTTTCCTTAGATGGGTGCAAGCTCTAGGAGAAGCTTTAAAATCTTTAAATAAATGAAAATATGAAGAACTTCTATTTGAATATTCATGTTTTTTAGTATTTATATTATTGTTCTATAAAATTGTTATTCGGCCCAGTCAAAATCTAAGTAAAGATGGGGCTTACCAGTAGACCATTTGTCTTTCAACCCATAGACTCATATCTTGCCCTAAACTTCCAAAGATCATACATAACTCAATAATTCTGACCCGTCCTGACACACACACGGCGTCGTCAGTGTCATACCAATTTATTCGTTACTACCTAGCTTCATTCTGGATCGAGATATTGAAGGTTAAGTGACGCTACATTTGTTGTTGTTTAAAAAATGGAGAAAAATGAGTTTCGTGTATTGAACAAACATTGTATTTTAATAGGACAAATACTGTGCATGCAAAGCATTGGCTTGATAAGCGTTATTCAGACTGCGCTCAATCGACAACAACAGTTAAGGTAGTATGCCGATTTTAAACGTGACCGAAGAACCATAGACGATGCTGAACGCCATGGTGAAGACAATAGAAGGCAGTGTATTTACCATTTTGCATGCATGAATATTTGTCCGTGAGAATATTTGTCCTTACCACAGTTGCGCACCGCTGATCAAAAAAGCAAACTCGCATCGGCGCCGGCGCGGCGATTCAGAACGTGTCACAAATCGATGAACACCGTAATCAAATTGAACGAATCCAATTGCTTGGCCACCCAGTGTGTTCTTCAGATCTGGCTTACAGTTCCAGGGAAAGAGATTTATCTCCAATGAAGTAGTGATTGCCGAGGTTGAAATCCCTTTTGAAAGCAAAGACAAATCTTTCTACAGAAAAGTATTGAAAAGTTAGAGGAGCGGTGGTAGTACATGTATCACTCTTGAAGGTGACTATATTGATGAATAAAGTCGATTTTTTAAGAAAAAATGTGTTTTTACTGACTAGGCCCGGATTTAGTCGCACATAGACAAATGGAATTTTCTCGATCTGCTGTACATAACAAAATCATCGTTCTCAAACGGCTTCTCAAAAAAATCTAGTGCGAACATCACACGACTTTTCTTATCTATTCGGCCTTCAACCGCTAATTAGCGGCCAACAATATAACACTTCAACCTAAGTTGTATTTTTCAATTTCTAGTACCTATTTGAATAGATATGAATAGGCACCAAGTTTAAAGTTCTAGCTATTACCGTTCTCATTTTAAGCAGAATATGCGAAAACTGCTAAAAGCGGCATAAAATCGCCAACGATATATTCGATTTCCACCAAAAGCTCATTTTGCCGTTCATGGCATAAAATGCATACCAAATTTCAAGTCTCTATTACTTGCCGTTCTTTAAGATATCTTGTTCACAGACAGACACACACACTAACCAAAGGCTGAAACTCGAGATTAGGGCTCTGGGGACCCCAAAACGTGTTTTGGCATTGAAAACTCGACATCGAAAATTTCAGCCCTTTACAATACTTTCCTTTTTATAGGATGAGGAAAGTAAAAAATGTGTCTCATAAATGCAGTTCGATCCACAATGTATTGCGGCAAACTCCTTTTACCGTCAGTGTGGTTTTTCATTAAAAGTATCCAATTTTCTTTTCCGTCCTACCAACTTCTCCCTGAAAGAGAACTACCTCAATTTCCGAAATCTGCGAGTAAGTACAAAATATTAATTATGCCTACTAAGGTAAAGAAAAACGGTTTTAATAATTTTAAAGCTCATATATCATATACTTCTATGAAGTTTAAGACTGCTATTACATCACGTGACGAAAATCAATTAAACAGTGAGGGAATGCTGCAAGCAGTGATGGGTACAGTGCCGCATACCCGCACCTTGGATGAGATATTTTACATACTATAAGGTATATTATAAAATATTGCAGCAGTGATGGGTACAGTGCCGCATACCCGCTCCTTGGATGAGATATTTTACATACTATAAGGTATGTTATAAAATATACCTTATAGTATATTTTATATACTATAAGGTATATTTTATAATATTACGGCACTGTACCCATCACTGCTGCATAACCGCTCCTTGGATGAGATATTTTACATACTATAAGGTATATTATAAAATATTGCAGCAGTGATGGGTACAGTGCCGCATATCCGCTCCTAGGATGAGATATTTTACATACTATAAGGTATATTATAAAATATTGCAGCAGTGATGGATACAGTGCCGCATACCCGCCCCTTGGATGAGATATTTTACATACTGTAAGGTATATTATAAAATATTGCAGCAGTGATGGGTACAGTGCCGCATACCCGCCCCTTGGATGAGATATTTTACATACTGTAAGGTATATTATAAAATATTGCAGCAGTGATGGGTACAGTGCCGCATACCCGCTTCTCTGATGAGATATTTTACATACTATAAGGTATATTACAAAATATTTCATCTGACGAGCGGGTCTGCTGCGCTTTTGGCTGCGGACGGGGTGCATTGTTTCGGAAAAGAACTCCAATCTTTTTGATGGGATCTTTCTAATCGCTTCACCTTTTATAAATTATTTTTAATTTTGTTTAATAAAATTGTAAAAAAATTAAACAGTGTCTACGACATACCAACATGTGCAGTGTGTACTAAACCAATCCTAAAGATTCACATGAGAATTTACGGTTGGTTCTACTTTATCCACTTTAAACTTCTGTTTAGCCTTAATTTATATTTTTAATGCAAGGGGGGGGGGGGCATATTCATTCTCAATATTTGTAAAATGTCAGATCCTGGTAACCCCTGAAGAAAAACACATAATAGACATTTTTAAAATGATTAGGATTGTGTGCAATCTGCTTGTTCGGTGTCTTTTATTAAGATCTGACCTCGGTCATCAATAGCCTTTCATTGGTGGTTATTTATAATTAGAAGAGGGAAATGTAGATCGTTAATGTTGCAATGATCATTGGAAAGGTTTCTAACTCATATCAAGCGTGTCGGTATAGATACGCGTACGTCAAGACTAAGCAACTACCGACTGTATTAAAACCAACCAGAATTTATAGGTATGAAAACACACTTTTTTCTGCCACTTCCAGATGATTTTTGAAACATTTTAAATCATGCGAAGAAGATATTAGTGTAATCTCTCGATAATTTTAAACTTTGGTAATTGAAAGCAACTGCCAGGTTTTTGGAAACCTGTCAGTTGCCAGGTTTTTGGAAAAACTCTTAGTGAATCCTATGAAAACAAAAAATTAAGTACACCCAGTAAATCGAAGGAAAAAAACGTCGACAAGTACTTGGGAATTCTAGAAAACAACGTGCAAATGAAATCTGCTCACACAAAATGCAACACTAGTTCAAATCTGTAGCAATCTCTGTACAGGTGTAATGTTTTGTGTTAAAAGAGATGAAATTTAGCCAAGGATCATACCACGTTGAATACACCAGTTCCCGTCAGATCACTGAAGTTAAGCAACGTCGGGCGTGGTCAATAATTGGATGGGTGACTGTTTGGGAACACCACGTATCGTTGGCTTTTTTTTCGCCCAACCCAGGCTGGGTGAGGTCAATGTGGGTAGCTGGTTTGCAAGTTTCCATCGAATAGAGGGTAAAACCCCCGTCTTGAATGACCAATAGATGTTAAAGAGACGTTAAGCCAAATTAAAAAAAAAGAGATGAAAAAAGACTGCTATGTCAAAGGAAGAAATATCCTCTCAACCATAATGAAGGATAGGGGACACTATTTGCGCGGCAACATCAGTCAAAGGGATAAAGTGACAATTAAGAGTGCATTAACTCTCTCTTCTTATTTCGAAGTTTTTTTCAGTTCCCTTGAATTTGAAACTATCTACAGTTGACTGTAATAAAAATATTTGAATACAAAGCTACCCTATTTGAAACTTTCATACATTCTCTTGAAATCAGGCGAACAAATAATGTTGGGTAAACAGTGTTAGGTCCATACAAGAAAATAATAATCCAACGGTTCATGCCTGAAGATGTGGGATAGAGAGAAAACATTGACACTTCTGCAAATATCAATTTGCTTTTATTATTTTTACAAAGAACATTATAAATTGGCAAACGACCACAGAGCATGCATCACGACTTTGCTAGATAAAAATAAAAAAACAATACATCTCAATAATGCAAATATTTGCATTTTGCATTTACAATAATGCACTTCCCATAAATAAATACAGTGATATTAATTTAATTGTGTTAAGGTAATGTTTCTCATAATGTACCTACCTTACACACAATTTTTGTTCATGATTAGACTCGAACCAATAGCCCCTAGATTGAAAATCCATCACAGAGAGATAAGGATTGTTACATTATTTGACTAGTAGTTCTGTAAGCTGTAGATCTCACTGAGCTAAAATGACCATTGTGTAGTCTTGGTTGTCCAACTGGGCCCAATTTACCACCAAAAAATACGATAATGATATTAATGAATGTCCATGCCAAAATTTTATCAAAATCGCACAACGCTTTCGAGAGTATTTTTTTTTTTTTCAGTCTCTTTATGACTTATTACCCTCCATTTGCTATAGAACACGTTAGACGCCTTTACGAGTTTTAATATAATTTTCTTTTCTCGTTTTTTATTTTAATAATTCTTTCGCTAAACTAAATTTTTAGTAAGTTTTACGAGAGTTGAGTCATGAGCCGCAAGAAATATTGTATAGGTATACAATATGGGAGGAGGCGATGTCGCCGTTTCTTTTCAATTCCAATGTGTAGACTGTCAGCAGGATGCACTTGTGTTCTAGCATCATTTACAAGCGTTTTTTTAAAAATAAACTGTCTTGCCTAGTGTTTGCAAATGTAATGAAAATATTTTTTCATTTCCCGTAATTGGAACTACATACATTTCCTGCCAGATCACTGAAGTTGAGCAACGTCAAGCGTGGTCAATACTTGGATGGGTGACCGCTTGGGAACACCACATATCGTTGACTCTTTTTTCCGGCCCAACCCAGGCTGAGTGAGGTCGATGTGGGTAGCTGGTTTGCAAGTTTCCAGCGAATGGAGGGTAAAACCCCCGTCTTGAATGAAAAAAAAAAAAAAAAAAAAGAGCCGAAACCTGTCATAAAGAATGTCTAAAATCTAAATACCAACGATATACCACATAAGATGCACCAGCTCCCGTCAGATCACTGAAGTTAAGCAAGGTTGGACGTGGTACGTACACAAATGGGGGCCCGTCCGGGGATACAATCTATCGTTGACTTAATCGGGGTGCAAACTGAGTAAATGTTGTTGACCCACGTGGACATTCACATGGCACAACCTTGCTGGATTTTGCTAACCTTAAGTGATCTATCGGGAATTTGTCAACGTGCCATAGACGCTGGCTAAAATCTATTTATTTCTTTTCGATTTTTCGAATTCTATTTCAGCCGTGTTGTCCTCAGTATTTATTAATTTTTTTTTTTTACTGTAATTAAGATCAATCCACCAACGATCATACCACGTTGAATACACCAGTTCTCGTCAGATCACTGAAGTTAAGCAACGTCGGGCGTGGTAAGTACTTGGATGGGTGACCGCTTGGGAACACCACGTATCGTTGGCTCTTTTCCGGCCCAACCCAGGCTGGGTGAGGTCAATATGGGTAGCTGGTTTGCAAGTTTCCAGCGAATGGAGGGTAAAACCCCCGCCTTGAATGACCAATAGATGTTAAAGAGACGTTAAGACAAATTAAAAAAAAAAAAATGATCAATCCTTAAAAATTGCAGCTAACCTGGTAGTTCTGTTTAGAAAATGTAGGCTTATAATAAACATCAATTAAAACAAAAAGAATCAAAATTAAGAACAAAATCAACATCTTTCAAGAGAATTTTTATTGATTTTTTTTTTTTTTTTTNTTTTTTTTTTTTTTTTTTTTTTTTTTTTTTTTTTTTTTTTTTTTTTTTTTTTTTACAAATTGGAGCAACACAGGTAGCTGCTATAATATTTCTATTATTTAGCTCAAGATGCGCATAGAACTTACTGCGCAACAAAACCAGTTGTTTTGCCAAGAGGTCATAGTCAGTTCTCTTCTTGCTCTTGCTTAGTCTCTTGTGTTGTGTTCACGTTTACGGATTAACTATACATTTTTTTGTTCAGTGTAGTTTTTGGAATTTTTATTTTTAAAAAGAATTTGTTTAATAATTTATTATTGTGCTCGCAAGAAAAATAGATTGTTCTTTATTTTCATAATTGGAATATATTACCTCTAATCGAAAATGTAAGTACTTGTGTTTGAATTTAATTAAAGAAATCGATTTTATTTTGAAATATATTGAACATACCCAATAATTGCTCTTTTCCATATTGTAATTATCAATAAGTGAAATCAATCATTAGAAATTTATTTTGATATAATTCCTACATAAAAATTAAATAGGTACTTATATTTTATTAGAAACTAAATATTTTTTTCTAAGATTTGAACCACATTCAGTGTGTTTGCTTAACAAACTTCTATTGGTATGTCTGTATTTATCATGATATGAGTGGTAACCAGAAGGAAACAACTTGTGGCCCGGCCTGGTAAGAAATACTTTCTACTTTCTTATCAATATATTTTTGTTTAAAAAAAAAAACATCATGTGAGAAACAGAATTGATAACTTGTAGATAATGTTGGTACAATAACTTGTACATAATGTTGGTACACTATACGTATAATTTATAGCCTTCTTTTTCCAAAATATATAAATGTTAGGGATTGTTAGGGTCAATAGATTTATATTATAGTTAGGTACTATATTTGTGTGCATTTAGAAGAAGAAAATGAATCCAGTCCATACATTGGTCGTAATTCTCACCTGTTTCGTAACCTACCGTAGACTGGCTCACGGACTAATTACCCCCGGGCCCGCACTTCTCAAGTGACTTCATAAAATAATCATTTTAATAATCTTGTGACTTCATAAAATAATCATTATACTAATGGGTTGATTATTTAGTGGTAAGACGCTCTCACTGGTAAACAGAAGGGCGTTGGTTCATACCCAGCCACCCCATGGAATTTTATCCTCATTAACCCACTCAGCCTCGTAACGATAGTAAAGCTATTGAGCCAGCATTATTTGTAAAATAGAAAAATTCAAAGAAATTGGATAATGATTGATATTGGAAGCATTTATATATTTTATATTATTATAAACTCCTTCTACACAACGATTACTGATAACGGGGGCGGATTCAGGGGAAGGGCGAAGGGGCGATCCCCCCCNTTTTTTTTTTTTTTTTTTCATTGAAACAAGAAAAAACAGATTTTATTCTGGTATCATTTTCCTAATAATTTGTGAATAAAATTGTACGAAAATACAAAAATATGGTCTACGCCACATAAAAATTATTAGCTGAATCGTGGTCGACCGTAATTCCCCCCCCCCGTCACCGAGAGCCCTGTATCCACCCCTGACTGATAATGGCTGCTAACTCCACCGTCCATATGATAATAGTTATTGATAAACTCTTTCTACATAACGGTTACTGATAACTCCTCCGTCTACATAACAGTTATTGATAACCCCATTCTTATTAACGGTTACTGATAACAGTTGATAATGCCTCCATCTACTTAACAGTTATTGATAACAGCGCGAACCTACGTGAACATCCTCTTAGTAAAACCTTGCTGAACGTTTCGTAGCTTCGGTGATCTGGGGGGAACTTATGTATTAAACGTTACACAGACGATAGTTTTTTTTTTTTTTGGCTTAACGTCTCTTTAACATCTATTGGTCATTCAAGACGGGGGTTTTACCCTCCATTCGCTGAAACTTTCAAACCAGATACCCACATTGACCCCACCCAGCCTGGTTTGGGCCGGAAAAATAGGCAGCATCACGGGGGCGCGAACCCACTGGACACCCACATGGTACAACCTCGCTGGACGTTGCTTAAGTAATCCAACGGGAACTGGTGTATTCAACGTGCCATAGACGCTGGCTATACGAGAGTTTAAATTGGTTTCTAACGGTTTGAACCGATTATAATATTTAATTAGTTGTTCATTACCCTTGGCCATCATATCTGTTGAAACTAAAGAATATTATCAGTGAAGACAATGAAGAAGTAACCAAAACATTGGTCCGAAATTAGTGGATTATTCTCATAACTTCTAAATGAGGTCTGCTCAAAAAGTATCTGACCTTATTTTTTATGTGATTTGAATTAAGCGTGCTCACATGAGCCTTCGTGTGCAGGTGTGAATTTTTCCTGCCTGTCAATAGCGTCAGTTGTTAGGGTCATCACACAAATTGAAGAGTCGTACACAAGGTTTAAAGATGGTCAAACGTCGCGTCGAATGAAAGCGAACCACACTCTGATAATGAGCGAGCCATCCTACGCTAAAAATTACGGATGATGTGGCCAATGAACATTAGAATTTTTTCACCGCATTTAATTGTGACTGAAAATTTAGCCGTGAAGACAGCGACGACGAAATTGGTTCCGTCATTTTACTTGCTGTGGAAAACTAACGATTGCATGTCGTTAGGCACAGGCAGGAAAAAAACACACATATGCACGGAGGTTCAAGGTTGGCTCATGCAAGCACGCATGGTACACATGTTACACTTGGTACGCAGGTTTTCTAAATAAAAAGTATAGTCGGATCTAACACTCCTCGTGGATGTAAATTGAAACTGGCTAACTTCCGAGTTATTTAATTATAAATAATCTAATTATTTGTTCTTGGGGAATCAAGAACCAATAATTAGAGGTTCGCATTATCAATCAAGTCAATAGTATAAAATCATTGATTATAGCCATATTCATAACCACAACAACCTATGTCGTATTTTTCCAAATGCCAAACCATTAAACCTCTTTTCTAAAAGTCTTCTTTTGGAATAATAATATATCTAATTATGATCCAACCCGTACTGAGCAACCAACAATCTCTTGACATTTAAAACTCAAAACACAAATAAATCACTTCTTTTTATTAAGATTTTGTCTCAGGATCTCACAGGAATGTAGATCAAATCAGATTAAAATTGTTCAAAAACTAACTGTGACACAAGTTAAGAGTTTGTTCTTGAATACTTAGTAGTTAGAAATACCAACTGACTACTAAATAAGTATTCAAAATTATTATCTTAATACAAAATGAAGGCAGTCAAAATGTAAATAATTTAAAAATATAAAATTTAATGTAGAGGAACATTTCAGGGTTTTAATCTGTAGATACCATGTCAGATCGACAGTATACATTATGGAACTAGGTACTGAAGAGGTCGAAGTATTTATCTACCATAATTATTATAGCCTGCGGACACAAGATCCGTTCAATCGATTCTTAGAAGTGTGACTGAAAAAGATTAGGAAGGAAATAAAATATTCAAATAATAGATGACTAGGACTGAGCTCAATTTTCTTTGTCAAAATTTAATCAACTTCTTTGATAGCATTCATAAAGATGCTGGTCACTAGAAAGAGGATTCCAATAATTTACACCTTTGGTCCACTCCAAATATTATTTTTTCATAAATTTGACAAGCATATTTATTGTGTGTCAAAAATACAAGGTCCAATTAGGGACACGAAAAAAATATCGATACTTTTGCATCGATACTACTAGCGATACTTTTTTCGATATTTTAGTGGTATCGATGATACTTTTCCACCGATACTATTTACTGAGTATTTTTTTCCATACCTAACAAAACAAACCTTTTACCGAAAACAATTTGAACAATTAGTTTCTGAATAATTAATACGCCTAAAATTCGTTGTTAATAAAAAATAAAAAAAATCCGGCTAGGGATTTGAGGCACTCGCCTCGGGCGCCGTCATAGGGGGGGGGGGGNAATATTTAAGATCAACTATGGGTCAGGAAAGATTGACAAATTTCACAATTCTGTCTATCGAATACGAGGTCAGGAATCACATTATAACTTTAACAATTGCTTTGTAAGATTCAAACAAATCGATATGGAAGATTTTGTAGTTGTAGGTTTCATTAAGAATAAAGGCATGATTGTTTTAATACGTTTTGCTGTTGAATAATTAATACGAGTTTTTTTTTTTTTTTGGCGGGGTGGGGGGCGCTAATTTGAGAATTTGCCTCGGGCGCCAGTAAAGCTCGCTACGGCTCTACCCTATGGTTCAGAACATCACAATCTCACCTACTGAGCCGTGAAATATCAAGAATAAGTGTTTGAAGAGTTCCCCGCTAGGAGAAGAAGCGCTAACGCATTTAGTCAGGCTTGCACTTTGCACAAAATAAATAAATAATTTGACCTTAGGCCACAGATTAATTTGATCCTCGGAACAAAATCTCGATTCCACAAAATAGGGAGATTGAGATTTCAATTTAGAGTGTAGAAAAAAATTAAGCACTTGATAATTGATTCGCGATCAACGCGTCTAAAGCGATACAGTTTTTGGGGCACTTAGAGTAAAAAAGTTCAAATTTTCGGATTTTTCCCTTTACTGGGATGACAATTGCTAACTTCATGCAAAATTTCAGCGCTCTAGATGTACGGGAAGTGCCTAAAACTTTTGATGATGAATGAAACTCTTGAATACCCCGAGTATTTCAACTTTATACAAAATGCTAGAAAAGTATCGATACTTTTTTGTCGATACTTTTCTGGTATCGATATTTTTCTATCGATACTTTTCTGGTATCGATATTTTTCTATCGATACTACTTTGAAGTAAAGTATCGATACTTTGCTATCGATATCGTATCCCTAGGTCCAATCGGTTGTACAGTAGATCTATCAGCGTTATCATTGATATTTTATGACTGCACTACAGAAAAACATAACGAAAGTATATATAACTAGTAGTGCTCGTACTGTGATCTGTAGAATTCACTCAGTTAAAATGTCCCCTCTTGGCTGGGGTTTTCCTTGTACGCATGAGTAATCATCTTTCCTGTATTGTTGAAACTAAACCCTTACTTCCAAGCCATAAATTTAAATTTATAGCACGAGCCTATTGCGTTGCATTCTGTGCAAAGATTGACGCCTTAAAAACTATAGAGATTCTGTTGAAACAAATAAGATTTAAATGTTAAGGAGGATTTCATATTAGAGGATACTTATCTGAGTCCGTTTCAGAAAAAGAAATCTGTTAGTGTTCAATATAACTGGATACTGTCTCTCATAAGTTAATGCAATTTGTCATTTAAATTTTTAAATAACATATTAATTATAAGTGTCAAAAAATATTAACTTTTAAATAAATTAAAACAAAACACCAAAAACACTATATATAATTATCGAAAGATGGAAGTCAACTTCCATCTTTCGACTCGACTAGACTGATGATGATCGAATGATTCGAAACTTGTGTCTTCAAAAATAATTATAAATACTCGTAGTGTTTTTGCTAAGTGTTTTGTTTTAATTTAAAAGTTAACAATTTGTCATTATGCTCCTTCAATCTTAGAAAAGGTATTTGAGGATTACATCCCCCTGGGCCCAGTCTGCCTAGGATGATGGTGTGAAATATTAGCACCCAGGACCAGCATAGAATAATGAAAACTGATTTAACTGAAAGGGTTAATGAGAAACATATGAGAGTCATGTCATATTCTAAAATCATAAAACATCATCAACAGGAGAGCCAAAAAACCAGTTTTTAAAATGATTCAGATGAGAGATAGTATAAGTTCAAAATGATACACCAGTCATGTGTAAGGACGACCTGTGTCCAATGTCAGATTCTAGCACAAAATAATCAAAATATTGAGACATGAGGACAGGCTATCAAGTTTACGGAATATTCTATTCGTACTAAATGTATAATTCAAAATGTGTTTCATACTGTTCATTTAGAAGATCATTCTAGCACAAAATAATCAAAATATTTACTGTTCATTTAGAAGATCTAGGGATGGGCTAGTCATCCACGAGTCGATCATCTTTTTGAAATGAGTCGACGTAGCTTTTTTTTTTTTTTTTTTTTGACTGATAAAGATCATAAAGGGAGAAATATTTTTCCGGGTGTTTGTTGTTTACCGAAGGAAAATGTTCTTTTGTCCTGGTGACGATTGATTGTTTATCAATCAATCGTTTATTTGGTAGATGCCTCTTTTGTCAATCGGTTTTATTATGTCTTTCTGATCAAATAAGGTGTTTTTGAAAATTGTCACTCGATGCGAGTCGAGTATATAAGTTGAACGTGTAATGCCCTCTTGTTTTGGGGGGGGGGCACAATATCCCTAATAGAAAATTTGGAGGAGGAAGGGAGAGGACTTGTAACCTAGAGACCGAGGGGCAGTACTTTTTATTTAATGCAATGTTTATCGAGGTACGATACCTAATTTGTTAAAACCTGTAGAGCTTACCACAAATACCGTTCATAAGGGTAATAAGCGATTTTATATTCGTGATGACGAAAAAAAGTGCCATGGCGGATGAGAGAATTTTTGACAATTTTTTATTTACGTATTTCTATTTAGTCTCAGGATTGGGAATTATTTAGGGGCTCGTGCCCTCCCTCTCAATGGGATAAAAGACACAGCGGATCACCATTCATTTGATTTTTTTTTTTTTAATTTTACGTGATTAGGTATAGTAAAATTTGAGAAACACCGTGCCCCCCTTATATCCGCGCATGGACGTGAATTTTTATTTCTATGTTCCCCTCCCGTCTCTATTTCTCTTTTTAAGTTACAACAGAATAACGCTAATTGTAATATTGTCTCATAATTATGTTCCCTCTATTACATGGTATGTAATTTCTTCCAATCCATATATGACTTGCTATCTAACTTTCCATGAGGAAAAGTAAATCATACTGGAGATTGTAAGAAGTTACTTGAGGGTGACATCCTAGAGCTGCTGTCTCATACATCTGGCTACCATCGGATACGATGATGCCACATTGAATGAATGGTGTAGTTTTGGTTTATAACCTTTGGAATCGTCACGAAAAAAAATTTACCCCCCCCCCCACTCCTAAATTTTTTTTCTTTACAATTACCTAGAAATAAGGATTGTAATTAGGACAAATTTCTTTGCAGACAGCGTCTATGGCACGTGTATTCAACACCAGTTCCCGTTCCATGTGGATGTCCACGTAGGGTTTTGCCCTCGTGATGCTAGTTATTTTTCTGTCCCAACCCGGGCTGGGTTAGGTCAATGTCGGTTTCTGGTTTGCATGTTTACAGCCAAGCGAATGGAGGGTAAAATGACCAATATAGATGTTGAAGAGACGCTAAGCCAAAAAAAAAAAAAAAAAAAAAAAAAAAAAAAAAAAAAAAAAAAAAAAAAAAAAAAAAAAAGGTTTTTGCAAGAATTGGAAGGGTTTAACCGCAACAATGACAGACGGGTGTCTGTCGTTGTGGTGAGGGTCATCTTCTTGTTGTCCTCTTACAACAACCTCAGACATTCAGTCGCAGTCAAAATATCTTTCGCCGATGAAAAATATTGGATTTTTTTTTTCAAGATTCCGAGCGAAAGAAATTGACTTTGACTTTGCCATTTATGAGTTTGCAGCCATAAAATCTCGACGAACCACATTATATCTTTGACAATTGCTTTGTAAGATTCAAACAAATAAACAAATCGATATGGAAGATTTTTGATTTTGTATTTGTAGGTTTCAGTAAGACATGATTGTTTTAATACGTTTTGCTGTTGAATAATTAATATGAGTTTTTTTTTGACGGGTGGGGGAGGGGCGCTAATTTCAGAATTTGCCTCGGGCGCCAGTAAAGCTCGCTACGGCTCTGTTTCTAGCTGCAATTTTCAACAGAAATGATAGATGACATTTTTTAAAGTTTGTTGTTCTTGAATTATTGTTCATTGTTCCATCCACAATAGTCGCCTCTTTGTTTTCCGATATATCATCGTTACTAATTTTGTCTTTCAAATTAATTCTTAATATTTTACTGTGACAACAGACAACAAGGATTTACAGTGCAAAATTGAGATTTGAGTCAAAACAAAAATGTCAAAACAACAGACAACAAGGATTTAAAGTGCAAAATTGAGATTTGAGTCAAAACAAAAATGTCAAAACAACAGACAACAAGGATTTACAGTGCAAAATTGAGATTTGAGTCAAAACAAAA
>CM022878.1:6943362-6960774 GCA_012654025.1 Pachypsylla venusta | reverse complement strand
ATAGATTGGCAGTACACAACAACTACCATCGAAAACAATGATACCAATATTGATTGTAATGGCTCTGAGGAGCCATGTCAATTATTAACCTCCAAGATTATATGTATGAGATAGATTGGCAGTACACAACAACTACCATCGAAAACAATGATACCAATATTGATTGTAATGGCTCTGAGGAGCCATGTCAATTATTAACCTCCAAGATTATATGTATGAGATAGATTGGCAGTACACAACAACTACCATCGAAAACAATGATACCAATATTGATTGTAATGGTTCTGAGGATCCATGTCAATTATTAACCTCCAAGATTATATGTATGAGATAGATTGGCAGTACACAACAACTACCATCGAAAACAATGATACCAATATTGATTGTAATGGTTCTGAGGAGCCATGTCAATTATTAACCTCCAAGATTATAATATGTATGAGATAGATTGGCAGTACACAATAACTACCATCGGAATCAATGATAACAATATTGATTGTAATGATTCTGATTATATGTATGATGTAGATTAGCAGTACACAACAACTACCATCGGAATCAATAATCAATGATAACAATATTGATTGTAATGATTCTGATTATATGTATGATGTAGATTAGCAGAACACAACAACTATCATTGGAATCAATGATAACAATATTGATTGTAATTATTCTGATTATGTGTATTATGTAGATTAGCAGAACACAACAACTATCATTTGAATCAATGATAACAATATTGATTGTAATGATTCTGATTATATGTATGATGTAGATTAGCAGTACACAAAAACTACCATCGGAAACAATGATACCAATTTTACTTTTTTGTGCTTAACGTCTCGTTAATATCTAAAGGTCATTCCAGACGGGGGTTTTAACCCCCATTTGCTGGAAACTTAAAAACCATACCCACATTGACCTCATCCAGACTGGGTTAGGTCGGGAAAAGCCAGAATCACCAGGACGCACCCCTACCTGGTCACTCATGGTCGGCGACCTAAACAAAAAAGGTCTAAAATAAGCCTTAAACATGTTTTTTTTCAAAAGTTAGGAAAAAGTAAATTCGTGATGAACTATAACAGAGAAGACAAGTGTTAAAATAAGGTTTGCAAATATTTCTTTTTTCCGATCCGACAATTCCTAGTATTCTACAGCTTTCTGATCATTTGCAATTAAAAATTATTCGAGTCGCAAACTTTTTCTTTTTTATTATCGATACTTAAATAATACTCGTAATCTTCTCAAAACGGGATACTATGTCAAGTAGTATTATAATTATAAAATTAAAAACTATGGTTTCACTTGACTTGAGATTTTTATTTGCAAATTTTACAAAAATAAATTACGAAATCTATCTCTATCTCCACTATCAGAAATCTATCTCCACTCGCATCGAGTGGCAATTTTCAAAAACAGCTTATTTCATTAGAGAGACATGATAAAACTAATTGACAAAAGGGACATCTATAAACAAACGTCCCCAAATTCGGTGAATACATTAAAAAGACATCACAATCAATGCGTCACAAGAATAAAAGAACATTTTCCTTCAGTCAACATTTGCAAATATACGTCCCGTAATGCTACACATGTTAAATATCCTTTAATAAGAGCAGGCCAAGGACAAAATTATCTCGAAAACTGTAAGCCAAATCGACAATTTTTTTCAGCAAAAAATATTTATTTTCAAATACAAAATTCAATACTCAATCAAAAATAACAGAATTACAGTAAAAAAAAAATTGACCTTCAAATAACCCTGAATGTGACCTTCGAGAAAAATATCAAGGTCACCATACACTGTATTATAACCATGAGGAATACATATTAGGCAAAACAACTAAAGCCATGAACACCACAATTAAGGTACACTATGCTTCAGCTGGTGCTGGTATACCAATTACATGTTGGAGAAGAAAATTTTCGAAAACAAACCTTCCTAAACCAGGCGCGGATACAGAGTGATCAGTGAGAGGGGGGCGATTACGGTCGGCCACGATTCAGCTAATATTTGTATGCGGTGTAGACGATATTTTCGTAGCTAGCTACAAAGCTAGATTCCTTCAAAGCTTTGTTTATAAGAATAGCGGCTAATAGCAAAAAAGTAATATTTAAGTCTCAATTGGAAAGAAAATATAATTGGAATTGCGATCATGTATACACGGCTTACTCTCAAAATATATATGTATATCTCGAAATATATATCTAATATTTACTTTTGACATAGTCAGTTGATCTGAGGATGTCTCCCGGAGAAAGGAGGGTCAACTCCGTTATAATGTGTATCTATCTTTATCTTCTGTGCAAATGTACAATATGTTTATAACTAACTAGCTGATACCCGACGAACTTTGTTTCAAGAAGGTGAGAGAAAAAAAATAAGAATAAATCTGACTTTTACATTAGTTATCATATTACCGAGGTACAGCCGTTTAAACGCGATCAGAGCATACCACATATAGATTACATATTACCTACACGTTTGTTAACCTACGTAGAACATGGGGAATAGTAACGGGTTGTTAAGGTGTGTAGAACGTGTTGGGAGTAGTATTGGGTTAGGTTCCAAAAAATTAAAATGCGTGTTGAAGGCTGCCATTCACAAAAGAAGATTGGTCGCTACAATTTAAGTGGTTCTCAAAATATTGAGGAAAAACCAAATTCGAAGATGGCGGTCACACATGGCCCTGTCCACAAAATATGTGACTCCATGTGATCAAAAGCCGTTTAAGTCAGACGTATAGCATCTCACAAAAGTTCAGTTTCAATAACTTAAACAGTTCTCATAATATTGGGGAAAAGCGAAATTCCAAGATGGCGGTCTAACATTGCCCCGCCCACAAAATATATGACTCAAAGTGATCAAAAGCTTCTTAGGATCAACCGTGACACATCTCACAAAATTCAAATCGCCATAACTCAAGCGGATCTCAAAATATTGAGAAAAAACAGAAATTCAAGATGGCGTCCGCACATGGCCCCGCCTACAAAAAATTATGATCAAAGAGATTTATGGGTCAGGCGTATAGCATCTCACAAAATCTTGATCGCAATAACTCAACCGGTTCTCAAAATATTGAGGAAAAGTGAAATTCCAAGATGGCGGCCTCATATGGCCCCATCCACAAAATATATGACTGAAAGTGATCAAATGCCATTCAAAGTCAGGCGTGTAGCAACTCACAAATGTTTAGTTGCAATTAGTTAAGAGGTTCCCAAAATATTATGGAAAAGCAAAATTCCAAGATGGCGGCCTGACATGGCCCGCCTCCAAAATATATGTTGTTGTTTTTGGACCGAAACCATCACAGATATAGGCCCAACAACTCACGAAAGTTTCATGGTAATCGGATGTGCGTGTGTGCAAAAGAGGAATGCATAAAGGGCATACACATTCATTTTTATATATATAGATTGGAAAATTTGCAAATAAAAATTATTAATTCAAGTGAAAACATAATTATCAATTTTATAGCAAATATCTATTTAAATAATATTTTATCATCTTTGAACTTCGGTAGCTTTGGATTTCGTAACTTGAACATATAGGGAAGGGTTTTTTAACAAGTTCTTATTTTTAAGGAGGAATGGACCGTAAAAAATTATAAATCGGGGGGGGGTCGCTAAATTTAGTCAAATTAACTTTTTATTATGTCTTTTCGATATTCTCCTGGAATGTTTTCAGTAAAAAAATCTGTTAAAAAAAATATTCTTCCGATATTCTCTCTGCAAGTTATTACATTCACAGATTGAAGTGATCGACTTTTCCCACACTGTATAGAACGTATCATCCAGTTGTACAACATATACCTTTGTGGGCGTGAGTGTTCAAGGAGTCATAGTTCACAATTCACATCACAGTAGCTGACACTTAGCTTCTATAAAGAATTGTTAGGAAACTCCTTTTACCAACATTTGTTACGATAGTAATAAAGTTTGTAGTAATACCAATGCCAGAACTGAATATAGAACGGACTTCAGACAAGTTTGATTGGACAAATATTTGAGCTCAAAGAAAAAAAAGTTACCATACGTTTTCAGCGCTCTGCTAACCATCTTTTTTTTTTTTTTTTGCATTGAATATAATAATTTATGATAATAATCTTTCGAGATTTTGGCTGAAATTTGCTTGAAATCGTGAAGGGTATTTTGGTAACACTGTTGTTGTGTGCAATATCTTGCATTGGTAAGATACTATCTATATCAACTATCCTGCATTACTAAGATACTATCTAAAAAGCGCATTCCTGGTAATAAACATCAGTTACCACTGAACTTTTATACGAAGGGTATTTTGCATTAGCGGCGTTAGGGTAGGGTG
Source organism: Pachypsylla venusta (assembly GCA_012654025.1). Lineage (NCBI taxonomy): Eukaryota > Metazoa > Arthropoda > Insecta > Hemiptera > Aphalaridae > Pachypsylla > Pachypsylla venusta. The sequence continues at coordinate 6,956,447 of CM022878.1, read as the reverse complement.
CCTGTCGCTCATTGAGCGAGGCCTACTTACTCGTAAATTCCCTAAATTTAGCGCAAAAATCGTTATGTTGGCAACACTAGAAGCCGAAGAGTTAAAAGATTGGTCGTTTGTTATGAAATACTTTTTCAAATTAATGTCGTTAGTAGATCTCTGCAATCAACAGACATAGATCTCGGTAAATGCACAGAAATGTTGAAAAAATGCTGCACTTGGCACAATATATAAATAAACCTGTATTTAGAGCCACGACAAGAATTCGATATGTTAAGCGTCAAGGTGTTGAAACTACCCGCGATGAGACTATAGCTTCTCTGGGGAAAAAATTGAGGTTGATTTTTTCAACTTTCTTTGGAACATTACATTAGTTTCAGTCAATGAAAGATTTGAACAGTTAAATAAGTACTCGGAATATTGGTCTTTTTTGTACAATATAAAACAGATTCCGGAAAAACCTGACCTTGTCAAACTCTGTGGTGATCTACAATTGAGATCACCACATCAAAGATTGTATCTTACAAGAACTGTATCCAAATGTATGGATAGCACTGCGCATATTATTAACTATACCTATAACGGTTGCTAGTGGGGAGAGGAGTTTTTCTAAGCTTAAGCTCATAAAAAAACTAACCGCGGTCGACAATATCTCAATCTATATTGACAAACTTGGCAACTTTGTCAATCGAACATGAAATTGCTGAAAACCTCGACTTTGATTACACAATAAATTGTTCGCCGATAGAAAGGCTAGAAAAGTAAAATTTTATTAGTTTTTTTTATAAATGGTAATTTCATTATATCGTTTTCCTTTTTTCATATGGGTTTGAATTGCAGTTAGGGAGCGCCGTAGAAATCTCGCCCAGGGCGCTTGTAGTGCTAAAACCGGCACTGGTATTTTGCTGACACTGTTGTTGTGTGCATGTTAGTATGTTACGACTGTACCTTTCCTTAGGGTGTTCTCAGACAACCGCTTTCTTACTAATCATATAGCATATCACACGCTTTTTTTATAAGCAAGGAAAAAACAAAACACTAGTTCTTATGGGAGTCCACAGATATAAGCAAGGAAAAAGCAAAACACTGGTTTTTATGAGAGTCCACAGATCGAACAATGAGCATATTCCCATAAGAAGATTTGTTATTTCCTTGGCTGTCTGAGAGCATCCTTATACAAGTTCAGTGGTACTATTTTTTTTTTTTTTTTTNCGCTTTCGCATTACTTCAGGGCACTCCTTTTACAGCCATGCCATTCCGAAAACGAGAAAATTCGATCAGAAAATTTTCGCTCCGGGCGGGATTCGAACCCGCAACCTCCGGACCAAGAGTCAATGCTCTCGGCCACGGAGATCGGCAGTTCAGTGGTACTGATGTTTATTACCAGGAATGCACTTTTTAGATAGTATCTTTACTAATGCAAGATAGTCATAATTAGTTCTGAAATCTTAAGTTCGGGTATATGATAAGATTAACAACCAATTTGGCGTTCTCACTTAAGTTTCACATTTTTGTAAAGCTATTTGGTTTATTGCTCGTTGGTCGTCCAACATAGCTAACCTGTCATTTTGGTGAACCTGTAGACTACCTAATATTTTGTGATGGTGTTCTGATCAAAACGACTAAACAATATTATCTTAATGGATATCAGACATACACCAAACTGGTTTAATTTATTAATTTAATTACTTTTCTTTTTTAAAAAAGCGCATCTCATTAGTAGTTTTAACGTTCATAATTTCTTTTTTTTAAAAAAAACATGGAATCCAAAATAATCTACTGAAACATTATGCTGGTGATTTTAATGGCACTTTAATGTTTGTGGATATGTTTTGAAAGAACCCATTTAAATAGAATGATTGTGGACCACTGATGCCATAAACATATATGTCACTCTCGTACGCTGCAAGGTGCACGTTTTTTATTCATGTTTAGCAATGACAGTATGGGCCTCAAACCTACAAGTTTGTTCTAATAAATGTAAATATATTACAGAGACAGATATAGTCGATACAGGCCTTCAGTCGAATGTAGGGGGAAGGGGGATCATCTTTTAAACTCTGAATATGATCTATGGAGTCAATAAAATGAATAAATGATTAATTAAAGAAAAACATGTAACTTACATTTACAGTAATTTACCTTAATGAAGAAAAATATACTCTCTGAAAGCACTTACTAATTCTAACGGTTTTTTGAATTATCTGCTTTTTCTGGTTGTATTTAGGGGAACCAGAGGATACCTATTGAGTAGTTAAGATGATGATAGCGCCAAATATTAGCATTATAACGTAATCTTTATGAAGCTTATAGCGTAGAGGAGATATTGAAATTATTGTAAAAAAAAACTCTTCTAATGGGTTTATTATTTTTTTGGCAAAAAAAAATCCCCCTCCAAAAAAAATTGAGGGGGGTCTCGTGACGATTCCAAATCTGGGGCGTAATTAGACTCTAAATTCGACATAACTACTAAATTTCTAATCTCTAACTCTTACCATTCTCCTTTTAGACAGCAATACTGAAAACCGCCAAAAAGTGGCAAAAATCGTCAAGGGTGTATTCGATTGCACCCAAAAGTTTCAGGGTACAAGTAGATCCCAGATGGGACCTATATACCAAATTTCATCCAAATCGGTCAACGCTAAGTGGCAACAGTGCCATCACGGCCGACGGCGGACAACTGGATTTTTTTTTATTCGATTTTTGGATTCTGCGTACCNATATTTTTTTTTCGTGACGATTCCAAAGGTTCACTATTGAAAATAATAAAATGTTTGACATAACACAGTGAAATATCACTGTTGGACATTGTTTTTGCTACCGCAGTTTATAATAAAATTGTCATACACCTAAGGGAGGCTAATAATTGACATGGACCACCAGAACCATATTAATCATCGCAATATAGTTACATCAGTAACTCAAACATAACAATATTCCAGAGTTGGTTCCTCTGTTATTTTACACCATCAGTCATCAGCTCAGACATTTAACATATTATGTAACACCATTCACCAAGGAGTCACTCATTTCAAAAGAGCGACACGCCTCTTTAGTGTAAAATAAATTATCACATGCCAGTATGTGATCGCATGATACTAGGGGCCCAGAAGTTCCAATATTTAAAATTCGATATTATTTCTCAAGAAAGCTTCTCAAAGTTCAAAAACATGATAATTACAAATTCCTCAGTTGATAATAACACATTTAAATCGGATTTAAATTTTAAATCCGGCATCTTAATCCTGTAGGATTCTTTTTTAAATAAGAAACAAATTAAGAGTTAAAGAGAATTATAATATTAATAGCCCAGGCAGTTGGCAGTACTGTATTATTATTACTATTTAGAGGCATCTTCGTGTTCCAATACATGCATTGAAAAGAACAGCTCCCAAGGCTCAGTGTTCACTGCACTAGTCTGGCACTCGGAAGATTCGGTTTCCAATCCTGCCAGGGGCAATAATTTTTAAATGTGGTTTGGACGTTACGAGGCCCACTCAGCCTTGTGCGAAGTATTCCTAGCTATGGATGCACATCAATGCACATAGCGACCAGGTGTCAGCATTTTAACTTTGAAAAATTCAAAGTTATTGAATGCTAATAGATCTCACAAAAAAATATCATTGAAAAAAGGCCAAGTTCCTACCACCCTTCCAAAAAATTCTGCCTATGAACGTAGTGATATCTATTATTGAGGCCAAGTTTATTCTTAATGTTGTTCATCCCACACTTAAATTCATTACTGCACTTTTTTCTATATCAATTCTCTTAAAGCAATACCGACTTTACAGTTGGTTTGTTTTTTTAGGAGAATCGCAAAATACTATCTAACTAATTACAAATGGGCTAATTGTAAAGTCGGTATTGCTTGAAGAAAATTGAGACAGAAAAAAGTGCAATATGTATCTTTAAAGATTCCCATTCTCGCGCGCCTCCTCCTGTTGTTAGGATGTCAGGAGGGACGATAGATAGAGCAGATGGAAAAAGAAGGGCTAATTGTTTCATAAAAAAGTTATTATTATTCTTTGAAAAACTTGAATAGTAAATAATCGGCTGGAGGAGGCCTTCTGATTTCTGAATGTTTGACTCTTTGTTGTTTCTTCTTGATTATTTCGTTCTGAATCTCTTTAAATATTTAAATTTATTTTGTTCGAATATCTTCAAATTATTAGAATTATTTTGTTCTAAATATCTTCAAATTTTGGTTGCTCATCTTGAAATGCAACTAGTAACTCTATTCTTATTTGATGTGAATTATTAGATATCTTATATTGACTGGACTGTTGATCGTGAAAAGAAGATCTGCCCAGAAGTTAAATCTCTACTCTCTACTTCTAACAACTTACTCTAAGATTTACTAGTTGTTGTTTTATGGCCACTTTAATATGATAATTTTGAACATATGTGTTCTTATCTATAAAAACATAAAGGATAAATCACTGTGAAATCTTCCTTATTTTGATATTGAACTTTGTCAACAAAAACAAAAATAGCTAACCCACTTTTCACATCCCCAATGTGTTCTTTGAGGAAGAACACATTGCAATTGTACAGAGCATAACAATCAGTATTTAGTTGCGAGGGCTGATCAGAAGCTTCTGGAACTTTTTTGTAATTTATTTTTTATTATAACTAGAAATTACAAAACTGTATCCCCTTCAACTGCAAGGCTATTTGTATCTCTGTCTTGCGTCTCTTCTTTCTCACATCTACAGGTACATGGTTTAAAGGTAACAAAAACAATTACTTATCTCAACTCCAGGAAGAAATTTGTGGCAGATGTGTCCTTCCAGTCATTGAAAACCGTTGCCCTCTCCACCGTTCATCATGACGAAAACCACGAAAGCAGGAAAAAGTGTGATCACGATAATAACTGTTCCTCCGCTTCGGGACGTCTTATCAATTCTCTTAACAGCTGCCAATGCATCATTTGGGTGCTATTCAATCAGGTCTCATGGATATTTATAGATCGCTGAGATTTTTCAGATGGCTGCGGCTCTGTGTAAGCTTGTTCACTAAAAATTTTGTTATTGTTCCAGCTGAACCAAACCACAATGAACTTGTATGTTCGAGTTACTATTTTATATAAACTACAAAATTTTGTTGGACGTTACAAATGTTTTATCTTGTTCTTTACCTCTGTTTTGTTGCATTCACTAAAATGTCATCTCCTCCGCCTATAACTTCCTTTTGTGTCGTTTCTTGTTTCATTTCACTTCTGAACAATACCTACCACTGACTTCATAATATATTTTATTATTGTAACAATAATACCTACCTATAGGTATAATAGACTATTTCCATGATTATGAAATAAAACAACGAAAATCACCTTTATGGTTCAATTATCTAAGCAACACCTTTATGGCATTTATGTTTCTTCTATCTTTGTATTTATTTTTCGTAAAACAATTTCAGAAACAAAAGGTGTGTAACCTAGGTGATTTTACAATGTGACTTATCTAACTGGAATGAATTATGACCTTATGTGAACGTACAAAACAGTGATACCCTGCCCTCCTAGTTTGTAGTCAATTGCTAGATTAGCCTGAGTATCTCTAACACTCAAAATTTTTTGGTAGCTGACACAAATTTTTGAATATTTTCATAGAATTGTTGCTGTCGACTCGTCCATCATGATTTAAATACCTACTATAATTTTGACATTCTACAAAGTTTGGTGAACATGGGCTGCTAAAGTCTCTCCCTATGAGGTGTCGATAAAGAGTAAAGGGTCATATTATAAAACTCCACTTAAGTGTGAGTTGTCACTCCGACTACAAATTAACGAAGTGACCACTCGCACTTTCAAAATTTCTGTTTTTATATTATAATTAAACTAGCATCAGCCAGTGTCCATGGTACGTTGATACACCAGTTTCCGTTAGATCACTGGAGTTAAGCAATGTCCAGCGAGATTGTACCATGTGGGTGTCCACGTGGGTTGGCGCCCTCGTGATGCTGGCTGTGTTTCCGGCCCAACCCAGGCTGGGTGAGGTCAATGTAGGTAGCTGATTTGTGTTTCCAGTGAATGGAGGGTAAAACCCATTGTCTGAATGACCAATATGTTAAAGAGACGTTAAACCAAATTTAAAAAAAAAAAAAAACTAGCATCCCCCGATCGCGGCTCTGCCCGCACATATTTTAAATGATGTATCATGATATTTCTTTCGCTCCAATGTATTTGTCTTATGGGGATTGTTTACTTTTCCCGATTTCCACCCCTTAAAATAAAAATTTTGCAAAATCCTTTCTTAGTGCACACTTACATGGTACAACGAAGGCCCCTGCCAAATTTCAAGCCTGGAGCATTAATAGTTACGGCTCTACGTTGATCAGTCACTCAGGACATTGCCTTTTATATATATAAAGATAATGAAATAACTTTTGACCTAAATTGTCGGGAAATATTTGACACCAGGATCACTGCAGCTCATACCCAATTAGTCCCGTTTGACGACACCAGAAGGCAATCATATTCTAAAATATAAAAGAATCTCAGCTTCAGACGCCCAATTTGTAAAAGTGACAGATCTGTTGGTTTAACCGGGAGTCTGTTGGTCGAATCCAAGCAAAATAGTAATAATTTGTGATAAACATTGGCTTTAACACAAATAACTATTTGAAGAATCACCTTCATTATTTCTGAATATGGATGTATGTTTGAAAGTTTGGAGGAGATTGTCGGGGAAGATGAATTCCATTCATTCAGTGGTACCTTCATTATGTCTGACTATGGACATATGTTTGAAGTTCGGGGGAGGTTATCAGGGAAGATGAATTCCATTCATTCAGTGGTACCTTCATTGTGTCTGAATATGGATGTATGTTTGAAGTTCGGGGGAGGTTGTCAGGGAAGATGAATTCCATTCATTCAGTGGTACCTTCATTATGTCTGCATATGGACGTATGTTTGAAAGTTCCTACGCTTTGCTTGACCACATTAATGAAATACTTGAGGCACAAACATAATTATCCCACTCAGACTCCAATAAGTTTTCCAATGAGGAAGTGTCATTTAGCAGTCACATTGCCAAGTTAGAGACAATTTATTTTTCCATTCTGGACATTAATGTAGATGATAATTCTTTTTTTCTGGTAAACTAACCTACTATAGTCCATCTGTTTAAAGGCATAGTAAGCACACATGAAACATAAAGTATCAGTCAATCAGACAGGTGTGAGACTTTCATGTCCCCAGATTAATTAACACCTAAAACAACCTTCAAGTTACGACCAATTTGAATGTTTTTAAAGATTGTTTAAGATTTTTCCGCAGTTTCTCCAATGCTATCTGTGTTTCCATATTTATGTAGGTGTAGAGAAATACAAATTTATTATTAAAAAAGTAGAGCTGCCCAGTATGGCTCCCTGTTATTGTCTTATGCGTTGTTTCCTTTGGTTGTACAAATACTTTTGGACAAAATAATTCAGTCTGTTTTTTTTTTCTTCTTAAATATCGGAAAATCTACAATAGCTGGGATACGAACCAAGATAGAGCAGATTTTATATTTCCTCTAAAGGTTTTAGGTATAGGATTTTTTTGAGGTCATTTTTTCATATCTCTTTGTGTGGTTGTACCACTAAAAGCATTTTATGGCGAAAACTCACTTCCAGTTGAACTTCCCAAATTTCAAGTCTACGTTTAGCCATTGTTGAGCTACTTTAATTATGAGACAGTCATTATACACACGGCGCTTTGTGTTTTATGAGCATACCTAGATTTCCTGGATAATGTTTTAATTTAAAGAAAGGAAATATTTACTGAAGGTTTTTGGCACAGACCGATTTTCCAAATGTTTCAGCGGAAAAAAAATCCACTGCCACAAATTCCCAGCATTCAGTTTTGTCATTTATCATTTAATTAAATATTTTTAACTGAACTTTGGCGCATAAATGAAATGATTGAATGTGAAGTACTGTTATCCGTTAGAAATCTAACCTCTACAACCGTAACTAAAAATTACGGTTGTAGAGGTTAGATTTCCATTTAATCATTTTACAGTGCGTAAGAGCCAAAGTTGAGTGTTTGAAATTTAATTAAATTTCAAACCGTTAAAACAGGACCCTTGTTTAAGGGGTAATTACTTTCTAGGGGTAAAATAGTTTTCACTTCATATTTATGATTATGAACAGTTATTTTATTTTTCAATTTCCTGTTATTTATTGAAATTTCGTAAAATAAACTATTGGTTTATTTTTGTTAACTATTCTTTCAAAAATTAAAATATTTACTAAAAAAAATAAAAATAAAAAGGCATTGAATATTTTCTTCGCTACAACAGTATTTTTTAAAATTTACAGCTAATAAAATTAGTGGAGACGGCAAAACTCATTTTGAAAGGTATGGTCTAGTATTAATAGTTCTGCGATAAAATCCATATCCATACTAATATATAAATGCGAAAGTAACTCTGTCTGTCTGTATGTATGTATGTTACGCTTTCACGCTTAAACTACTGAACCGATTTTGATGAAATTTGGTATGGAGATAGACTAAACTTTAGGAAAGGACATAGGCTACTTTTTATCACGATAAAAAGGCGTTGAAACTATAAACGGCCATGCCTATAAGGCGCCAAGCGAAGCGGGCGTATCCTGCTAGTATTCTATAAGCGTTAAGGGTTGCTAGGAGCCCAGTGGATCCCAAAATTCCCCAAAAACAAAAGCAAAGAAACATTATTTTATGTAAAAAATATTGAATTCATTATTCACGTACGTAAACTAAATTCTTTATATTTAACAAATTTCTTGGGGAAAGCTGAAATTTACATGATGCATGCCATCTTGACAATGACTCGAAAACAGAGCATATACTCAACAAAGTCATCCTGAAGATGGACGGTTCTACGCAACGGTAAATCAAGGAATGGAGAGAATAGTTGATTTAAGAGGATTCTGCGTTATTACTATTTCTCAGCANATACCGGGGTCAAAAATAGAGTTCACTAACGTTCACAAATATATAGACTTTTGTACATTTTAGCATGCTATATGTATTTTTTCTTCAAAACATTCATTTTAGGGGCCCCGCGCCCAAATGTGCCAAGGGCCCCGCGCATGCTTGATCCGGGCCTGCTGTAAAAGCAGATATTTCTTTGCACAACTGAAAAATAATTGAAATATAATAATGAACAAAATTATGCACGGACAGGATCCCGTGAACATTGAACATCAAATGAGCAGCAACTTCTACAATTACAATACACAAACAACATGGTTGACGCAGTTTTCTATTATTAAAAACAAGTTCAATAACTTTAACAAATAATGAAAAGACTTCAACAAAATGATTTTTTGAAGAAAAGAAATCAATTAAAATTGGATACAGAGATTCAGGCGAAATTATTTTCCTGAGCAATGACAATATCATATGATGATGATTGACAGGTGTGCTGTGTGCTATCTCTTACGTTTACTTTTAATTGTTTATTATTTTGAACCTTATGAATCGGCACGACAGAAAAACTCAAAATTTGATATTTTACATTTCAACAAAGAATCCAAAAATTAAATAAAAAATATCGTTTGTCCGCCAGGGTACTGAGGGCGGCAACCGAACCTTAAAACGTAAAATACCAAATTTTGAGGCAGTATTTTTTTTTTTTAATTTAGCTTAACGTCTCTTTAACATCTATTGGTCATTCAAGACGAGGGTTTTACACTCCATTCGCTGGAATCTTGCAAACCAGCTACCCAAATTGACCTCACCCAGCCTGGGTTGTCCGGAAAAAGGTACAACCTCGCTGAACGTTGCTTAACTTCAGTGTTCTAACGGGAACTGGTGTATTCAACGTGCCATAGACGCTGGATATGGCACGTTGGGCAGCAGGGTGTATTTTTTTAGCCAGTAAAATAATTATCCCATGTGTCGGATTGGCAGTTTTTATCTTTTCAAGGTTGCGTAATTAAGGTCTAGGTCAGAAATAGAAAATTTCCATTTCCTGAGTATTAGGCTTAAGGAAATTACTGTGTTATTTCCCCAAGTAATGCGATCATGTAATTCGGTACGTAGTTCACATTTGGAGTATACTCCCAATCACATATGTATTCCGTACTCAAAAAATACATAATTATTATTCCATTGAATCCGACCTGCAGTAAAATCATATTTTATTCAGAGTTTGGTAAAACTGTAATTTCATTTATCGGCTTCTTATCAGATACTTCAATGTCAATAGTTTATGACTCCGGGAAGAAATATAGGGTAGTCTGCAGACAGGAATAGTAGTGTCGTTTAAACTTGAGTTATACATACAGGGTGTATGTCTATAATGGGGCCCCTGAATATGGTGGTTAGTTGATATCAAATGGAAATTTTTTTACGGAATTCGTTAGTGAGCCAGACGTTCAACGTCGCTTGGTGGGTTCTGTGTGAGAGAACGAAAAGTGGTTGGACACTAAATCCTAGTTTTTGATGGCCATATAAAATGTGCGTCCCTTTCTAAGACTTTGTACCTATGTAAAAAAAATTGAAATTGGTCCGATTAGTAATAAACTCCAATTAAATTCCTGGACACAACTGTCAATTTACAATTACAAAAAAAAAGTGTGAACCAAAATGGTATCCTTCCTAAATCTAAAAAATATTTGTTTTTCCTTCATTTTTCTTTTCTTATTTTAAAAATTTTGATGGCATATTTGAAAAAAAAAATCTGTGTCTGAACAAAAACCTGTTTTACTATAGTACATAACCCATCTTTTTTTTCATGTTATCTAGTGTAAGACTAGAAAACTTCCGGGGGACCACAAACCCGCGAAGTTTATTCCAACTCAAACATCATGAGTTGGAATAAAAGATTAAGGTGGTAATGTTAGGTTGCATGGACTACCCTGTATTGGAAAGTCTGAATGTAACATCATGAGTTGGAATAAAAGATTAAGGTGGTAATGTTAGGTTGCATAAGAAATTGGCAGTCTCCTATCAGATATAAAATTTATATTGAGACAGACCTTCAAACTTGAACACTCAAGGAGCCAGTCTGACTCAACTTTGTAATGCGTTAATTGTTCACCAAAACATGGCTACGGGGTACAGGGTTCCAATGAGCGGTCCTGACGTAGTCTTATGATTCAGGAGTACTCTGACCACAAATATTTTAAATGAAATCAAGCATATTTCATACCCGTATATAAATAAATAAAAAACATTTAGGCTGTCCCAGCAAAGAATGTCCTCTGTCCCACCTAAAATACTTCAGAATCTACTGAGCTCTAAAAGCTGAAAATGTTTTAAAGGACAGAAAAGTTTTCTGGTGTTTATGATATCTATTAAGCGAACCCGGTAACAGCCGTTTGCGATATTTAGATCTCACTCAATTAAAATGGCCACCATAAGGACCATGGGTGACTCAATAGGGTCCAAAAACGAATAGGTTCAGCAAATTTCATGAACATAATAAATGCCCACCATACCAAGTTTCGTCACAATTGGAAAATGATAGATCTGTTTTAAAGAAAATCGTGAAGTTGATAAAATCAAATACTTCTTCTTTATCCCAACTAAAATATTTCAGGATCTGCAGAACCTATAAATCTGAATTTTTTAGAGGTAACATTATTCTAACTCATAATCTCAAAAAAAGCGAGATTCGTTTTTTCTTTTTTTCTTTTTTTTAATTTGGCTTAACGTCTCTTTAACATCTATTGATCATTCGAGACGGGGGTTTTACCCTCCATTCGCTGGTAACTTGCAAACCAGCTACCCACATTGTCCTCACTCAGCCTGAGTTGGGCCGGAAAAATAACCAGCATTACGAGGCCGCGAACCCACGTGAATATCCACATGGTACAATCTCGCTGGACGTTGTTTAACTTCAGTGATCGAACGGGAACTAGTGTATTCAACGTGCCATGACGCTGACTAGATTCAGGTTTAACTTTACGATTTGAGAGAACTCCTTGTCCGACATTAATTTATTATCCTGGGCCTCCTTATGGTCATTTTAACTGAGTGAGATATACAGTTCACAGAACTACTAGTATAAATTAATATTTGTTCTAATGATGTCCTCAGAAGAGAACGATGTTAGTCAGCTCTAATTAACATCTTTAAACGCTGACTAGATTCAGGTTTAACTTTACGATTTGAGAGAACTCCTTGTCCGACATTTATTATCCTGGACCCCCTTATGGTCATTTTAACTGAGTGAGATATACAGTTCACAGAACTACTAGTATAAATTAATATTTGTTCTGATGATGTCCTCAGAAGAGAACGATGTTAGTCAGCTCTAATTAACATCTTTAGAATTTTTATAGTCAAATGAAGATATTTTATCTCTTCTGGAATGAGAGATATTTATTCAAATCCACTGATTTAGATATATTACCAAGTTTGCCAACCATCAACATCAACATAGATAAATATTAATTAGAAATTCTTCGTCAGACCTTCTACTATGTATACTCAATCTAGAATCGAACTTACAAAGTTCGGATCCTTTTTGTTATTTAACAAATTTATATTAGACATCATATTGGTAACTTTAAAAAAAAATATTATTAACACCCATCATGATATGAGAAATACTGAGATGTCCACCGAGGTAATCGTCAAATGGAAATCCTACTCTATGAGCAAATAAATTAATTAGAAATTCTTCGACAGACCTTCTCCTATGTACACTCAATCTAGAATCGAACTTACAAAGTTTGGATTTGATAAATGCATCAACGCGATCGTCGACAATGTTCCAAAATTTGTGTATGAGAGAAATCAGCTGATTGATCAGCTCAACGTCCTGAGTTACCAACGGACACCCAACAACAACACCAAACAGTCAGTTTCCTTGAAAATGTCTACGAAGTAGACGAAACTCGAGTCGGAAGTGAAAAAGTAAGTCAATCCTCGTCATAAATAACGGTAGTGTTTTTTAAATCCTTTTTGTTAGTTGTCTAAGTAATAGTAAGGCAACTCGCTCTTAATAAGACTTACATCTGGTGCGTTGAGTCATATTTATTGAAGCTTTGACGGCTCCCACTATATCCGCCGTTGTCAACTTTTGTCTTAATAAGACTTACATCTGGTGCGTTGAGTCATATTTATTGAAGCTTTGACGGCTCCCACTATATCCGCCGTTGTCAACTTTTGT
>CM022878.1:6901637-6929900 GCA_012654025.1 Pachypsylla venusta | reverse complement strand
GCTGTCAATCCTTCGAACCCCCCCCCCCGAAAAAATCTTAGGTACGGCCCTGACTACACATATCGTTTCGATTTAACATTAAGTTGTCATTTCTATAACCTCATAGAGAGGAGAGGGAATTTCAATATTTCAAAAATGTCTTGTTAAAACGAGCCTGAGATAGCACTCTTGTGAACAGATATCGCATGGATTAAAAAAGCAATTGTTCCCCTTACTTCTATTTAATAAGGGTAAGATTAAGGAGAGTCTCTGAACAAAATCAAATTTCCGTACTAAGTTGCATTCCTGCGTTCGAAAGTTATCACCTTACAAAAAGACAGACAGATATTGCTGAAAAATTGGTTCATTGGAAAAATAGAGATAGACAACATTTTGTTAAGAGAAAGCTAGTAGCTTAAAGGTTTCAGTTTTTTTTTTTTTTGTAATATGATTGATTGGTAATGAGTTTTTAGAAAGAGATTTTAAATTGTTTACACTTTATTTTTCAAGGATTGCCTCAGATTCTATATTTTTTTATATCCAACAAAATAAATGTTCTAATTTAAAGTAAAAATTAGAGACGTTAAGCCAAAAAAAAAAGTAAAAATTAGCGGCCCAGAATTCCGCTGATCATTTTATATTTTTAGTTGTCCATGTTTTTCTTCACGTTTTCATATAACAATCAATCTTCTCCGGTTATTAACAGCATTGAAGATTTTGATAACAAAATGGAAGCTGTAGGATTGATCACTACGAGTTTTTGTAAAATAATTTCAAAGATTTTGTATATCAACATATCTAATAGAGGCGATAGGCTAATAAAGAATATAATTGAGTAGGCGCAAATGAGTAGGCTGATATGTCTAGCAATCGTTCAAAAATAATTTAAATTGTTTCCACGCTACACGAGAAATATTTCAAATGAACTCACAAGATCAAGTCTTTAAAAGAAGCCTAAAACTGTCAAGTACAAAGTTAAAACTGTCATACAGACCACGGCAACCAAAAGTTTGTAGTTCGCAACGTTATGTGTACTACATGACACAAAACCGGGTTGTTTGGAATTCTGTGTACAATATGGCAACCAAAAGTTGGTAGTACACAACGGAACCTTGTCCGTAACAAAACGTCAGAAAGAGTCTTACAATCATCCGAATATAAAATATTTGGAACCATGAGCTAAACAAATAATGAAATCTGGATGTTACCACAGCAGGAGACCAAAGAATTACCCACCAAACAAAAGAAAAAAAATAAAGCTAGTTAGAGCAGTTTCACCAAAATAGCCATATTCACATGCGCGGATATAGCCCTCTTGTTTTGGGGGGGGCACAATCGCACAATATACCTAANTTGGACTCGTAATCTAGAGGCCGGGGGGGGTCGAGTACTGGGTTATACTTTTTAATGCAATGTTTATCGATACCCAATTTGTTAAAAGCTGTAGAGCTTACCACAAATACCTTCAAAAGGGGTGATAAGTGATTTTATAAGCGTGATGACGGAAGAAAAATGCCATTACGGATGACAGAATTTTTGACGATTTTTTATTTACGTATTTCTATTTAGTCTCAGGATTGGGAATTATTTAGCCCCCCCTCCTCGTCCCAATGGGATAAAAGACACAGCGGATCACCATTCATTTGATTTTTTATTTTAAATTTTTACGTGATTAGGTATAATGAAATTTGGGAAACACCGCCAGCTTAAAAAAACTGGGGGGGCACGTGCCCCCCGGGCCCTCCCCTATGTCCGCGCATGCATATTCCTAGGGGATGAAATTTGAAGCTTCGTGAATTTTGTAACTTTGAACCTCAAGTACAGATGAGGTTTCAGTATTAATTTTGAGATCACTTGGAGAAGTAGGTGCTCCTTAGACCGAAATATTTTACGACAAGAGAAGTGAACAAAACTTGGTGTGTTGCTGAAAGGGATGGTCCTTACTTGGATTTGGTGCTGAGGACAATTTATTGGTTTGTTGCTGATTCAGTAGGAACATATCTGTGAAACATCTCCATTTGTTGAGTTCACACGGTAGAGCACCTACCTATAAAAACTTTATTTCACACTGCCCAACTGCCCATATCTTGTCTTCTACAATATTTTCTAGTTGTTTTTTTAATACACCGTGTAGAAACAGTTTTACGGTTCGTGGTTTGTGCAGAATTAGGTGAATCTTTTAATTGACAGGATGGTATGTTGCATGGCGGATGATAACTATTGATAAGCTCTGTGCCCAACTATTTCAATAAAAGCGGAGGCGTTGTAAAGTTATAGGTGGCTTAGGTAGCTTGCTGTGTTGTTGCATTAAACCAACACATCATGTTAGACATTACAACAGGAGAATAAAAAAGCAACTCTGAATTTCGGAATAAATATTATTTGGAATATTTTTGAAGATAAACCGTAGGAATAACATCCCTGGGGACTTGATTCCAATGTTCGGCCGGGTCAGAATATTTTGAAGGTCCATTAACCCTCAGTAACAGCAAAGTCGCAAGAGATCATTCGTACAAAACGAGCCCGGCTCAATAATGTAAAATTATATCAATTCATAGGATTTTATTGAAATTGGGTTTTAATTATTTGGTGACGAATATATGAATTATTTTAGGTTTACATTCTGGAAAAACTGTTTAAAGTGTAAAAAATATTCGGATTAAAATAATAATTTAAAAAAGAATCTGAAAATAACAGATAAAATAACTAAATTAATTATCGATTCGGAATGGTTATAAGTTGCGAGTTTTCAATTTCTAGTCATTGTTAGACCGATGTTGACTGTACTCTGAACACCGTACGGTCAACATCGACCTGACATTGAAAGTTTTTCGGAGTCGATTTTATCTTCTTTTTTTTTTCTTTTTTGGCTTAAGGTTTCTTTAACATCTATTTGTCATTTGAGACGGAGGTTTTGCCCTCATTTCGCTGAAACTTACAAGCCAGCTACCCACATTGACCTCACATAGCCTGGGTTGGGCCTGAAAAATAGGCAGCGTCACGAGGCGCGAACTCACGTAGACACCTACTTGATAAAACCTCACTGAACGTTGCTTATTTTCAGTGATCTAACGGGAACTGGTGTATTCAACTTGCCCATGCTGGCTTCGATATTGTCTTAATAATTTGATTAGAGAATTTTGCTTAAAGTCCCTTTAGCATATAAAGGTCATCCGAGACGGGATTTTACCCTCCATTTGCTGAAAACTAACAACCCAGCTACCCACATTGACCTATCCCAGCCTGGTTTGGGCCGGGAATAGCCAGTATCATGAAGGCGCGAACCTATACATAGTCACACACTTAGTAAAACCTCGTTAGATGTTGATTAACTTCAGTGATCTAACGGGAGCTGGTGGTATTCAACATACCATGGACCAAATCATAACTGAGAATAAAGACTAGTAAAAGCCAGCCGAAGTATTTTATTAAAAGCCGCCAGAATGCATGTATGCAATATTCCTTACCATGTTTGTGTGGATCTGACACTAGTCTACAACAACATGGTACACTGTACTTTTATATTTGAAAAACCCTTTCACATCCTCAGAAAAGAATTTATTTTATATTAAAAAATATTTTAAGAGTGAAAGGATATGTTTAATACATAATACCTATGAAGACAAACACAAGAATGAACATAGAATCTGTTTGGGGGATCATAGTCAGAATGGGTTCTTACTATACTGACCGGACTATGGTAGCATAAAATATAGGAAACTTGGAATTTATGTAACCAGCCATTGGTTATATGCAGCTGAACCAAATATAATCATCTACAGGAATGTTTTTGTGGGTACTGTCGATAGTCGCTTCCTATTCATCTCCACTGTTGGTGGTCAGCATGGTAATTCGGATATTATTGGTCGCGATTGGCGATACTGAATATGTAAAACTTCGTCCAAACCACAGAGTTCGTACGAATTAAATATGAATATTGAATTGGTGACACAGTGGTAAGACGAGCTCGTTGTTAAACCAATAGGGAACCAGCGTCTATTGCACGTTGAATACACCAGTTCCCGGTCGATCACTGAAGTTAAGAACGTCCAGCGAGGTTGTACAATATTGGTGTTCACGTGGGTTCGCGGCCTCGTGATGCTAGCTATTTTTCCGGCACAACCTAGGCTGAGTAATTTCCAGCGAATGGAGGGTAAAAACCCCGTCTCGAATGACCAATAGATGTTAAAGAAAGGTTAAGCCAAATTAAANAAAAAAAAAAAAAAAAAAAAAAAAAAAAAAAAAAAAAAAAAAAAAAAAAACAGTAGGACGTGAGTTCAAACCCAGGGGTATTTAACACTATCGGAGAGCATAGAAGGGGCCATGATTATAAGCGTCAAGTCCGGCGGAGTAGCATCATCAATCCTGCCACCTCTCCATGATGGCATGTAAGTGTATTCCAATCAACTTGATTGAATGATCTGTTTATTAATATAATTAAACACGTTTTCTCATTCGAATATTAACATAATTATTCCGCATAGGTTTTGAATTTGGAATGCATTGTCTTTATCTCAAACCATACCTACTAAAAAGGACATACCAATGGCATTTCATGTACAAGGTGGGTATGGGTATGACATTGGTTTATGGCATTTGAAACGATGGTAAATAGTGCTTAGTTGTTTACGGACACGGTTTTAAACATCTGATAAGGTATGTTGGGATTGTATTAAGCACAGCAATATCATTTAAATGTCAAATCAAATTGGGAAATCAAAGCACATAATACCGTACTCAATCAAAATTAAATAAATATTTCAAACCATTTTTATTTGGGGTCTTGTAGTTTGTTTTAGAATAGTATTATCAGAGCGAGCTCTAATGTTTGTCCGTCTGTCGCGGGGCTCTATTTCAAGGATAATCAATGGACAAGAATGAACATAGGATCCGTTGAGGTATCCTATTGAAGCATTTCAATGGATAAAGTATGGGAAACTTTGACACTTATGAAACCACCCATTGGATATAGTTGAACCAAATCTACAGAATTGGAGCAAAAAAAATTTTGTGGTTCAGCATAATTTGTTCAGCGAAGTATTTGTAGGTTTAGCGAGAGGCAGAAAAAGATATCGTCGAAGCAGTGGCGGCCCGTGAATATTTAGCCTGGGGGGCTACATGCCCCCCAGGCATTGCTAAAATGCAATATAAGTTGATTTTTTGGCTTACCTGACTAATATATCGAAATTTGAGTCATATTTAGATTTGGTTTCCATTTAATTCCTCTTCCAATGATAGACTTTGAATTTGCATGTTAAAAGGTTAGGTATTTATTCAGACACGATCTAAATAATTGCCTATATAATTTATTGTAAAGGAAATATGGTTAAATTAAACTTTAAGATTATTTATTTAATAATTTCATTTAAAGATATAGAATAACTATTCTTGTAAAAAAAAAAAAAATAGATTCCAAAACAAAATTCATTCATGCCTTAAAAATTGAATACTACAGTTCCCGTCAGATCACTGAAGTTGAGCAACGTTTGCATTGATTTTGATTGATTTGATACTCAAAAGTAAACATGAATAAAAATATTTTATTGTTAATACAATTTATGTTTATTACCAAAATACACTGAATGCGACGTTTATTTTATTGAGAAAAGACTCATTTTCCAACAGAATTTAAATTAATAAACACTTTTTATTTAATTAGGGTTATTTCCAAATAGGAAAAAAAGTCGAAATTGGCTTCAAAAAATAGATTTTCTATAAAATAAAAAACAATTTATCAATAATTATATTTTACAATCAACAAAAGCAATCAAACACTTTGTTTATAAAATTTTTGAATTTTGCTGATACGTTATCACAGTGTTGCCATATTTTAAATAATGTTTGGCTGATGTTACATCAAATATTATTTGAGCCGTATTACTCAATATAAAAATAAAATTAAAGATAATAATGTATTATCTATCTATCTACCTACCATGAAAATTGTTTGAATTAATTAATTAAATTTTTCCAGCTTAATTTGGAGCCCTAAGCAAGTCGTGGGTTCGATGAATATTTTTTTTTATAAATTTGCATTTCTCCCTCTATGCTCTATACTTCTTTATTTTCTGTAATTTTTTGAGGGGGCTGTGCCCTTTTGCCCTTAAGGAGCAGTCGCCACTGCGTCGAAGATTTATTGATGATTAATTACTCGTATTACACTTGGCATTTAAATTGAAAATTAGGGGTTATAGCCCAGGCATTTTAGGAAATAAAAAAATAATAAATGACATAGTTCAAAATTTTACTGAAAGTCCTGAGGTCGGGCGGTTGTGGAACCTTCCGCCATTTTGACTTTTATCGGCCGCAATCTTGGATTTTNTTTTTTTTTTTTTTTTTTTTTTTTTTTTTTTTTTTTTTTTTTGCAAATAACTCGAGAACGGTTAACTTTATCGAAACAGTTTATGAGTTATGAACGACAATTAAATTTCTGACAAAATTATCCGTAAAGGTTTTTTGCCGTTTTCGAGATATAGGAAAAGCCCAGGAATTATAGATTTAAAAATGGGTTTAAAAAAATTCAATAAAGTTCTAAATTTTTCTGAAAATTTTAGATTAAGTTTATCGAAACAAGGCGTCCTTTATAGACATTATGAAAAGTACCGAGTCGAGAAAGTAGTGGAACCGTCCGCCATCTTGAATTTCCAGCTTCTTCATTGTTTTCTTGCAAAAATCTCGAGAACGGTTACTTTTATCGAAAATGTTTACAGGACTTATTTAAACGATAGCTAAATTTCCTACTATTATTATAATTTTGTTTTAATATATACAGATGTAAAACTTATTCAGTTAACCAGTCCGGTTACAGCTGGAAATTCAAGATGGCGGCCTATAAAGCTCAAATGGCGGACGTTTCTACAACTTTCCCGAGTCTGTGAAGTTGTGTGAAAGTTGTCAAGCCGACTTATATTATTGGTGCTGAATAGTTCTGTAAAGTTGTGTCCGGGATGTCAAGCCGGGAATTTTTTCTATGTGGCAATTTTTTTCCATCTATTTATCTTGCAGATTATTTTGCAGTATCTCGTATCTGTTGTGTTGATTACGGCTGATTGAAAATGTATATATTTTTACCATGTGGATCAATTCAATAAGCTTTTTTCATTTTCCGTAAAACATTGGGATTTTCTACAGGATTGTTCTAGTCAGTCAAAGATCGAAGTCTTCAATTTTGCTGACGGTTGACTTAGTTTGAGTCCAGATATCCACTCCGTACTGGTGACCTGACTCGTCGGTTACTCTCTGTTTTTTTGATTTTTTAATTACTTATGCAAAAGCCAATGAGAAACCCTTGCATTGTTTTCCCAAGGATAGCAGTCATGGAGTCATCAGGAAGCTTATCTCTGTATAAAATAGACCATAGATTGCAAATAGAACAATCAACCCTGTAGAATCAACTTTTTTTCCTGCATATTATTAATATAATTTTTTTATATGTATAAAAAAAAATAACAAATTTCTCATGTGTGGGAAATTTGCATCCATCCACCTACTAGTGTATGCAACTTTGCATGCATTTTGATGCAACAGAGGAAAGAACATGCAATGTGTATACTTTCTATTAGTTTTATTGTTATTAAATCAGACTGCGGCATATTATTGTAAAATAAAATCACAGGTAGGAGGGCGCTGTATTTGGCACAGATTCTACTCATGCTTCTGGGAATATCATTTTGATTTTTTGAGCCTCAAAACGATACCTATTTGTATGCACACACCACGCCGGTGTGCAGTCAGGGAAATAAAAATCTTTCGCCCAGCAGTTCCAGGAAATAAAAATCTTTCATCACCAACTCATTTAATACTTTCTTCATCTCATCTAATATTGTCTACGAAGGTATCTTTTTTGGATTGTAGAAATTGGAAGCTTTTTGAGGTACCGGAAAGTATGTAAAATATAAACAATGATACAAACAACTCCAATGGTGAGTTTCAGTAGGGTTAAATCTGTCAGGCTATGATAGAGAAAAACTAGACAGACGTTGACGGTCTGAGTACTGCTAAAAGCTCACCAATTTAAACTATACAATAAATATTTAAAATTTTAATTTAATTTGTTAACTCTGAATCGACTGTAACCCCCCGTGATGCTGGCCATTCTCGCCATAACCCGCCATGGTTTGCAGCATTCCAATAATTCCGAAGAAAGGAAGGTAAAAACCCCGTCCCGAATGGCCTTAGCTATTAAAAGAGACGTTAAACCAAAAAGAAAAATCTAATATTATGTTTATAATGTAGAAATATTTTATTCTAATATCAAGTTCGTTGAAAGATCTTTCATTTTTGATAAATACACATTTTCTCTATGATGCTCCAAGGTAGGAAAAATGAAAAAATGCAGTAACATATCTATGAAGGCATGCAAGTTAATTGCTAATTTAAAACAAACTATTATTTTACAACGAAACCATTGAACAAAAGACTCGTCTAGTATAAAAAGGTATTGTTATTATTAATATCGTCATTGTTGATGAATTCTGGTGAATCAAAAGAAACGATGACATAGTTTGTATAAGATAGTGATCAGAATAGATGGAGTGCAATAAAAACAATGACGAAGTACCTAGAGTGAATAACTAACTCTTTGTAGTTCTATTATTTTTTATTGAATTCGTAGAAATAATCAGTGGCCACGGCCGAATTGACAACGAGGCAAAGGCCTGGGCCTCGCGCTTTTTAAACTCACACTAGGGATTTTACCAAGGTTTTTTTCAAGTAGGCAACATACTTGTAATTATCTAGGTTCAATCTAATTGATCAGATAATGCAGGCGTTCGGGAAACGATGGAGTTCGGAATGTCTTCATCAGATGCAAGTGCGTCAGAAGATGACTTGATAAGTAACAATAACTATACATCTCATGTATAGTTCTTGCTACTTATCAAGTTATGTAGAGTCATCTTCTGTCTACAGAACTGTTCTCTAGCATAGTTCTTGCTACTTATCAAGTCATATGTTGTCATCTTCTGTCTACAGAACTGTTCCCTAGCATAGTTCTTGCTACTTATCAAGTCATATGTTGTCATCTTCTGTCTACAGAACTGTTCTCTAGCATAGTTCTTGCTACTTATCAAGTCATATGTATAGTGTCATCTTCTGTCTACAGCACTGTTCTCCACCATAGTTCTTGGTACTTATCAAATCATATGTTGTCATATTCTGTTTACAGCATTGTTCTCTAGCAGGTCATATACAGTTCTTGCTACTTATCAAATCATATATATAGTGTCATCTTCTGTCTACAGCACTGTTCTCCACCATAGTTCTTGGTACTTATCAAATCATATGTTGTCATATTCTGTTTACAGCATTGTTCTCTAGCAGGTCATATACAGTTCTTGCTACTTATCAAATCATATGTATAGTGTCATCTTCTGTATACAGCACTGTTCTCCACCATAGTTCTTGGTACTTATCAAATCATATGTTGTCATATTCTGTTTACAGCATTGTTCTCTAGCATGTCATATGCAGTTCTTGCTACTTATCAAGTCATATATATAGTGTCATATTCTGTCTACAGCACTGTTCTCCACCATAGTTCTTGCTACTCATCAAGTCATATGTTGTCATCTTCTGTTTACATCATTGTTCTCTAGCATCTCATAGTTCTTGCTACTCATCAAGTCATATGTATAGTGTCATCTTCTGTCTACAGCACTGTTCTCCACCATAGTTCTTGCTACTCATCAAGTCATATGTTGTCATATTCTGTTTACAGCATTGTTCTCTAGCAGGTCATATACAGTTCTTGCTACTTATCAAGTCATATAGTGTCATCTTCTGTCTACAGCACTGTTCTCTAGCATAGTTCTTGGTACTTATCAAGTAGATACTTTTTTCTTGTACTAATCACATCCATATATTTCTCTAATAATGCATCTCTTTTATCTGAACAGAAACTTGTTTCATTTTTTCTTTACACTTGTTTAGTTAGTTTTAATGTTTTTTTTTTTTTTAATAAAATAAAATAAAATCATTTTACCAGGAGACGATGATTCTTTATATGGCAAATACCTAGTTTATCATTTTTATTAGAAACCATTCAAAAAATTACAACACACAGCCATTTTGAAAATAATAATAGTACTTTTCAATTGAAGATTGAAAACACATTTACATTGTACCTTATAAAATATAATGAAATTATTGAAGATAGCTTCATCTCGTAAACATTACGATAGAAAATTATTCTAAAGATAAATCATTAGCATCGTTCAACTAAAATAGAATAAGGGTTAATTTTATATTTTGTTACGAATGACAAAAACGTCATCGTTTGAGGTACAACTAGACCTTTAATTAACATCAAATTTCATTAAAATCAGTCACTGTTAAGGCGCGAAACTGCAACTTAAGAAAGGATTCATTATTCACTTTCAGAAAGCAACAGTATATAGAAGAATGTAAGGCACCAAAGGATTCTTAATCACAATTAGGGATGGGAATTTCGACTCACTTAGGTGAGTCGACATGACTCGACTCACAAATATGAGTCGACTCTCGATCTCGACTCGCATCGAGTGACAATTTTCAAAAACACCTTATTTGATCAGAAAGACATAATAAAATGAATTGACAAAAGAGGCATCTACCAAATAAACGTCCCCAACTTCGGTGAATACATTAAAAAGACATCGTCACCAGAATAAAAGAACATTTTCTTTCAGTAAACAACAAACACCCGGAGAAATATTTCTCCTTTTATTATCTTTATCAGTCAACAAAGAAAAGCTGCTCTTAAGTCGACTCTTTGAAGAGTCGACTCATTTCAAAAAGATGATTCGACTCGTGAATGAGTCTAGTCGTGAGTTGATTCATGAGTCAACTCGTGCATGACTAGCCCATCACTAATCACAATAGTCAGTTATACCCATTCGGAATGCATGCCATCACAGTTCAAGGCAAGGATGACCAAACCTTTTCGATTAATTACATATCAACCTTTTTTTAAGGAAATTATAATTTGGGAAATGGTATAACCTAACTTTAAAAACCTGATTCAACAAATTGGAATCAACTTTGAGTTTAGAAAGAACATTGCGGTTGGTCGGACTTGTGGAAAATATTAAAATCTTTTTGAGTTTCAGGTTAATTTTCAACCTGGTAGCTACCTACCACAAATCATCTTGAGTTCTAGAAATTAAAACACCGAAAACATTATTATTATTTTGCTTTTAAGATTTGATTGCATTAAAAATAACCTTTTCATAGTGTAAGGTTACCTGAAAGAGATTAGTTCGGAGCTTTTTTTCTTCATAATACCACACTGATTTCTTTTGAAAAATATTATACAGACATGATGTACACATTTTAAAAACACAAACCATAGCAAAATCTGACAACTGACAGTTTGTTAAATCCCAAATCTCTCCTTTTAAAAGAAACTCAAAAATAATTCCATCTACTTTATAGAATTATTGATGAATTCAAATGATTTAAAATGAATTTGAAATAAAGTAACAAATTAATAAAATCTTTGAAAGACAAAGTAAAAACTATGGAAGTTTATGAAGATTTTATAAAACGCTGAGTGATCAGCGCACCAAAAATATTGGCATATGATTCAAAATCAAAAATAGGAAAATCAAATTATGTCGTTGCGGACGAGCAGCATGTTAGACGAGCAGCGTGTTACTAAGCAGACATGCGAGGAGATTTTGGGGCATAATATACAGGCAGTAACAGGAAAAGAGATTTCATACAAAATCACATGTTCTATCTATAGGCGAACACATCATGTTGAACTAACTATAGTGGAATAACCTTAGAAAGTATCCGCACTCCAAGGAAAACTCGGGAATTACCTACTGGTAGTAAACAGGAAAGGTCTTAGAATAATTGTGGCAATTGCAATTAATGCATTTTTTTAAGCGTGAACTCAAAAATGTATTAAATAATTATAAAGACAATACAAATAATTAAAAAAAAAATATTAATAAACAAACACGGCATTTTGGAATGTATTTTTCTTTGGTGATTGTGATGGTGGTAGGTACTATTTTCTAGATTTCTAAGGTCATATTGGTCCATATCATCCAACTCATGATATCTATGGGGCGGGTGGCAGGCACACTGCTCGGACAATTTTATGCATAAAAAACATATTTACACCCGCGACACGTATTATTTATTTAGCGATGTTACATTAAACGAAAAAAACGGAAATACGGTCACACCATGCGCGAATATAGGGGAGGGCACGGGGGGCACGTCCCCCCACAGTTTTTTTAAGCGGGCGGTATTTCTCAAATTTCATTATACCTAACCGCTGTGTCTTTTATCATATTGAGAGGGGGGGCACGGACCCCTAAATAATTCCCAATCCTGAGACTAAATGGAAATACGTAAATAAAAAATCGTCAAAAATTCTGTCATCCGCCATGGCACGTTTTTACGTCATCACGAATATAAAATCGCTTATCACCCTTATGAAAGTTATTTCTGTCAAGCTCTACAGCTTTTAACAAATTANTATGAAAACTGAATGTTTGAAACATTCTAGATTCATACGATGTGAGGTATGAAAACTGAATGTTTGAAACATTCTAGATTCATACGATGTGAGGTATGAAAACTGAATGTTTGAAACATTCTAGATTCATACGATGTGAGGTATGAAAACTGAATGTTTGAAACATTCTAGATTCATACGATGTGAGGTATGAAAACTGAATGTTTGAAACATTCTAGATTCATACGATGTGAGGTATGAAAACTGAATGTTTGAAACATTCTAGATTCATACGATGTGAGGTATGAAAACTGAATGTTTGAAACATTCTAGATTCATACGATGTGAGGTATGAAAACTGAATGTTTGAAACATTCTAGATTCATACGATGTGAGGTATGAAAACTGAATGTTTGA
Organism: Pachypsylla venusta; assembly: GCA_012654025.1. Lineage (NCBI taxonomy): Eukaryota > Metazoa > Arthropoda > Insecta > Hemiptera > Aphalaridae > Pachypsylla > Pachypsylla venusta. Next base: position 6,917,053 of record CM022878.1, on the reverse strand, counting down.
AACATTCTAGATTCATACGATGTGAGGTATGAAAACTGAATGTTTGAAACATTCTAGATTCATACGATGTGAGGTATGAAAACTGAATGTTTGAAACATTCTAGATTCATACGATGTGAGGTATGAAAACTGAATGTTTGAAACATTCTAGATTCATACGATGTGAGGTATGAAAACTGAATGTTTGAAACATTCTAGATTCATACGATGTGAGGTATGAAAACTGAATGTTTGAAACATTCTAGATTCATACGATGTGAGGTATGAAAACTGAATGTTTGAAACATTCTAGATTCATACGATGTGAGGTATGAAAACTGAATGTTTGAAACATTCTAGATTCATACGATGTGAGGTATGAAAACTGAATGTTTGAAACATTCTAGATTCATACGATGTGAGGTATGAAAACTGAATGTTTGAAACATTCTAGATTCATACGATGTGAGGTATGAAAACTGAATGTTTGAAACATTCTAGATTCATACGATGTGAGGTATGAAAACTGAATGTTTGAAACATTCTAGATTCATACGATGTGAGGTATGAAAACTGAATGTTTGAAACATTCTAGATTCATACGATGTGAGGTATGAAAACTGAATGTTTGAAACATTCTAGATTCATACGATGTGAGGTATGAAAACTGAATGTTTGAAACATTCTAGATTCATACGATGTGAGGTATGAAAACTGAATGTTTGAAACATTCTAGATTCATACGATGTGAGGTATGAAAACTGAATGTTTGAAACATTCTAGATTCATACGATGTGAGGTATGAAAACTGAATGTTTGAAACATTCTAGATTCATACGATGTGAGGTATGAAAACTGAATGTTTGAAACATTCTAGATTCATACGATGTGAGGTATGAAAACTGAATGTTTGAAACATTCTAGATTCATACGATGTGAGGTATGAAAACTGAATGTTTGAAACATTCTAGATTCATACGATGTGAGGTATGAAAACTGAATGTTTGAAACATTCTAGATTCATACGATGTGAGGTATGAAAACTGAATGTTTGAAACATTCTAGATTCATACGATGTGAGGTATGAAAACTGAATGTTTGAAACATTCTAGATTCATACGATGTGAGGTATGAAAACTGAATGTTTGAAACATTCTAGATTCATACGATGTGAGGTATGAAAACTGAATGTTTGAAACATTCTAGATTCATACGATGTGAGGTATGAAAACTGAATGTTTGAAACATTCTAGATTCATACGATGTGAGGTATGAAAACTGAATGTTTGAAACATTCTAGATTCATACGATGTGAGGTATGAAAACTGAATGTTTGAAACATTCTAGATTCATACGATGTGAGGTATGAAAACTGAATGTTTGAAACATTCTAGATTCATACGATGTGAGGTATGAAAACTGAATGTTTGAAACATTCTAGATTCATACGATGTGAGGTATGAAAACTGAATGTTTGAAACATTCTAGATTCATACGATGTGAGGTATGAAAACTGAATGTTTGAAACATTCTAGATTCATACGATGTGAGGTATGAAAACTGAATGTTTGAAACATTCTAGATTCATACGATGTGAGGTATGAAAACTGAATGTTTGAAACATTCTAGATTCATACGATGTGAGGTATGAAAACTGAATGTTTGAAACATTCTAGATTCATACGATGTGAGGTATGAAAACTGAATGTTTGAAACATTCTAGATTCATACGATGTGAGGTATGAAAACTGAATGTTTGAAACATTCTAGATTCATACGATGTGAGGTATGAAAACTGAATGTTTGAAACATTCTAGATTCATACGATGTGAGGTATGAAAACTGAATGTTTGAAACATTCTAGATTCATACGATGTGAGGTATGAAAACTGAATGTTTGAAACATTCTAGATTCATACGATGTGAGGTATGAAAACTGAATGTTTGAAACATTCTAGATTCATACGATGTGAGGTATGAAAACTGAATGTTTGAAACATTCTAGATTCATACGATGTGAGGTATGAAAACTGAATGTTTGAAACATTCTAGATTCATACGATGTGAGGTATGAAAACTGAATGTTTGAAACATTCTAGATTCATACGATGTGAGGTATGAAAACTGAATGTTTGAAACATTCTAGATTCATACGATGTGAGGTATGAAAACTGAATGTTTGAAACATTCTAGATTCATACGATGTGAGGTATGAAAACTGAATGTTTGAAACATTCTAGATTCATACGATGTGAGGTATGAAAACTGAATGTTTGAAACATTCTAGATTCATACGATGTGAGGTATGAAAACTGAATGTTTGAAACATTCTAGATTCATACGATGTGAGGTATGAAAACTGAATGTTTGAAACATTCTAGATTCATACGATGTGAGGTATGAAAACTGAATGTTTGAAACATTCTAGATTCATACGATGTGAGGTATGAAAACTGAATGTTTGAAACATTCTAGATTCATACGATGTGAGGTATGAAAACTGAATGTTTGAAACATTCTAGATTCATACGATGTGAGGTATGAAAACTGAATGTTTGAAACATTCTAGATTCATACGATGTGAGGTATTTGCGAGCTGTCCTAAAAAATGTGTACATTTTTAGGGACTTTATATATTTGAATTTGAATGCTTCATTCCGTTGCAATAAAAATAATAATGTGTTAGTTTGCAGTAACGATGATTTTAAAAAAATGTTATATAAACCTTCTTTGTAGTAATTTGAAGAAATGGACCAGCCAACCAGCCAAAACAAATTTTTAACAATATGGACCATTTTTGGTCCTCATTTGTTGATTTCGAAGCAATCGTCACAATATCAGGTAAAAAGGTTTGGCATTTGATTAATTGATGATAACAGGCTATCATCGAGCAGGGTGAGGAAGACAAGGAGGTTGTCAAATATTAGGAACAGGTTCTTTAGAATATAAATAGCATTTGATAAGTTGAACGCCAAAAGTGTACATAATTAAAGAAGTAAAATTAAGAACTAAAATTAAAAAAAAAAAACTATAATTAGTAATGCATGCATTAGAGCAGAGGTTCCCAAACTGGGGGGAGCGCCCCCCTAGTGGGGCGTGAAGGTAATCCAAGGGGGGCGCGAGACCAGTTGAATTATTATCATTTAGTTGAAATATATGTACACAATTTTTTTACAAAGGTAATTTTATTGAACATGATATAGCATTCAGCAACACATTAGCGTATTGATTGAGATAGCATTCAGCAATACTTTAGCGTTTTGATTAAGATAGCATTCAACAACACATTAGCGTTTTGAATGAGATGGCATTCAGCAAGATATTAGCGTTTTGAATTATATAGCATTCAACAACACATTAGCGTTTTGAATGAGATAGCATTCAGCAACACATTAGTGTTTTGAATGAGATTAAATTCAGCAACACATTAGCGTTTTGAATGAGATGGCATTCAGCAACATATTAGCGTTTTGAATTATATAGCATTCAACAACACATTAGCGTTTTGAATGAGATAGCATTCAGCAACACATTAGTGTTTTGAATGGGATTGGATTCAGCAACACATTAGCGTTTTGAATGAGATTGCAATCAGCAACACATTAGAGCTTTGAATGAGATAGCATTCAGCAACACATTAGCGTTTTGATTAAGATAGCATTCAGCAACACCCATACCCATTCATATATTATAATGTAAAGGGGAGGGGTTGCGTGGGAGGCTTTCATTTCAAGAAAGGGGGGCGCGGTAGCAAAAAGTTTGGGAACCCCTGCATTAGAGCATTACAAATTCTCTTCAAAGGGTTATCCAAAATGAAATCCCTGACAAAATTCTCAGACTTACAGGTTTTTAAAAAATGATTAAAGATCCTCAATAAGACACTGCCTTTGTTAATCATGTTTTTTTCTCGCGTGTCTTCTATGTATAATTTCTGATCATCTTATTTATTGTTGTAAAAAGAGAATAGGCATTATAAGCAGAATTCCATACGTCATGTCTTACAAAATAACGGAAACCTACTCGGAATAGAAAATGGCCTTTAAGTAAATCACTGGAACCTGGTCATTATCCAAATTATTTACCAAACCGTAGGGCTTTATTTCTTTATGATTCACTCAAAATGTCCTACGATCCAATAAAGATAGAATAACCCACAGCAAACACTGTGAATATAAAAGAACATAAAATTTTATAACTCCCTCTTTAAGATTAATAATGAGGTTTACCTATCTTTATTTGATATTAATGTTTGGGCTGCCGTTATTATTATTATTTCATAAAATCCAAAAGTTAATCGTGATTGCCAATGGGGCTGATCTAGATAAAGGAAATGAAAACACAATGAACAATGGAGGTGAACGCTTGATCTGTCTATGTGGTTTGTTTATGAACCATGCTCACTGGAAACGTTACAGCACTCTCAATAAACATTCAAAAAATAAATAAATTATACAAAACAAAGTGCTTGATCATAACAAAATAGAGTCCTTGTACTTAACTTAGAATCTTACGACAAATCTCAGCAAATAATATATGTTAAGTTCTGTTGTGGCTTTTCTTTTCCTCATCACAATGAATTGTTCCCTCCTATACTATTTTCCTAAGAAAAAAACTAAGGCGGAAGTCCTAATTTGGCCCAGAGGCTCTGTCTGACAAATATGAATGGTTAATTTTTTACAGTGTTAGTCAAAAATATAAATACGAAAATATAGTATTTAAATCTTTGAATATCATGTTAATTATAAGTGTTAAAAAATATTAACTTTTAAATAAATTAAAAAAAAAAAAAAAATTGTGGAGTCGAGTTCATCGAAAAGGTTTTGGCTGGTTTTATGTTCTCATCAAGTTCCATGCGTAATTAATTAATGGTTTATGAACATGCTGATCCAATTCGTTTCGCATGATTCAATAAATACGAATGACACAGCCATATTTGGAACCATCCATCAGTGGCTTAGCTTAGGTTTTGGAGGCCTTTGGCTGGCTTTATGTTCGTTTTCAGAATCTCATCAAGTTCCATGCGTAATTAATTAATGGTTTATGAACATGCTGATCCAATTCGTTTCGCATGATTCAATAAATACGAATGACACAGCCATATTTGGAACCATCCATCAGTGGCTCAGCTTACAGTTATGAACAACAACTGAGAATGTCTCAGTCTCATGTTTTATGATATTTATTGACTACATAATATTTCATTAGGTACAAAAGAACAGTAGACGTTACGAGTGAACAACGCAACCAATTCCAATTTCCTTTTTTTTGCAAGCTCATTGTAAATGTATATTTCCTTATGGAGTGAATGTTGAAAATACAAGGTATTTTAACATTCACCCCAATATCACTAAGCCTAAGCTACACTTGAACAATTTCCTTATAATGCTACCACATGGCGCTATTACCACAGCTACTTAATTGTCCTCAGGAGGCTGAATTACCCCGAAACACAACACACAACCAGACCAAGTAGAAAATTCGAAAAAACCTTTTTCGAATTTCGAACCGTCCGGTAATCGAACCCGGAACTTCCNCTCCAATATCACTAAGCCTAAGCTACACTTTAACAATTTCCTTATAATGCTACCACATGGCGCTATTGCCATAGCTACTTAATTGTCCTCAGGAGGCTGAATTACCCCCAAACACAACACACAACCAGACCAAGTAGAAAATTCGAACAAACCTTTTTCGAATTTCGAACCGTCCGGTAATCGAACCCGGAACTTCCGTGGTGCAAGCCGAGAGTGATGCGCACTCTGCCACGGAGACGTCTTTTGCAAGCTCATTAATTTGATAATTCTGGTTGCTGTCAAATTTTTGAACCCTAATTCAGTGCAAGTCGATATGTTAAGACCACTGACTCTTGGTCCGAATGTTGAGTGTCAGAATCCCCGCTCAAGCGAATATTTTTTCGAATTTTCCCTTTTCCGGAATGCCATGTCAATAATAAAGAGTGCCCTAACGTAATGCAAAAGAAGTGTCAGGGCATAACGTACTGAGCTCCCAAACTAAATCAGGGTATACAAAACCTAAAACTTTGAAGTTTTGAGGGGTAATAGATAAGAGTCCTCTCTTATCTATTACCCCTCAAAACTTCAAACATTGAGATAAGAGGCGGAAATGCATTTTTTTTTATTATTATTAATGTCTCTTTAACATCTATTGGTCATTCAAGACGGGGGTTTCACCTCCATTCGCTGGAAATTTGCAAACCAGCTGCCCAGCCAGACTTCGGTCGAAAAAAATAGCATCACGAGGGCGAACCTATGTGGACACCCACATGGCACAACCTCGCATCTTTCTCGCTCGGAACGTAAAATACTGCAGAGAGGATCCTTCTATGAAAATTTCAATAAAATATTAAAGTCTGCGATAGACTTTTCTAAATTGAACTTTTGTTTTGAATTTTCATAAGTTCACGTTGAAACTCAAACTCATGAAAGTCGGTATATGGATTATGGATTGCTCTGCTAGCTTCAAACTATTCACTTATTTAATTATTATTATTGTAAATTGTTGCATTCTCATAGTTGAGTCGTAACGTATGTACATGCAACATTTGCAACAATATCTAAAATCTTTTCTGACCTACTACTCTATATTAATATCTACTGAGTTTGCAACATGATATGCAAATAAAGGCGAATTTTTGATATTTTTAAGAGTACGTACGTGTAATTTTACACAAATATGGAGTGGTGCTCTTTATCATATTTATTTGTTTACTAAAGAGTGTTGAAATGAAAGTGTAGTTGATGTACGGAAATACATATTTCGGACATGGCCTCGAGTTTCAAATTTTTTTATAGCAATCATACACAATCAATTTAACAAAATCAAAGAGATTATCCCAATAATTACCCTCTGATTTGAATATGTTATTGAGGATAACGTGGTCATTCTAAAATTCGAAATATCATTTTATCGTAGGTATCGACTACAAGTAAATTCTGAGGCACGAGTGTTTTTCGTCAGTAAAGAATTCCTCAAGTAAATTGAAAGGGTGATTTCGTTGTATTCGTACATGAAAATAAAAATTGTGCAGTTTTTCGAATGCTTTACTGGATCTTTCGAATGTTGTACTGGATGGTGGTAGGTAATAGTTCACTTCAATCATGAAAATACTGGACCGAGATGTTTTTTTTTTTTTTTTTTTTTTTTTTTTTTTTTTTTTTTTTTTTTTTTNTCCATTCGCTGGAAACTTGCAAACCAGCTACCCACATTGACCTCACCCAGCCTGGGTTGGGCCGGAAAAAGCCAATGATATGTGGTGTTCCCAAGCGGTCACCCATCCAAGTAGTGACCAAGCCCGGACGTTGCTTAACTTCAGTGATCTGACGGGAACTGGTGTATTCAACGTGGTATGATCGTTGGCTAGATGTTTTTTTATTTCATCCCATAATTCTTACAAAACAAACTCGTGGACAAAATAAAAATAATGATTTTCTTTTTCTAAAAGTGAAAAAAATCGATTAAATATCTTTTTGAAACAGTTCTACTGAGTGAAAGTTGTCCTCCGTCCGATATACTCTATTCAACCAGATATTGAGGAGTAATAGAATGTATTCCGTTAACGGTCTTAAATCCAGAAATTTTATAAAATTATTTTTAAAAAAATTTATTTTAAATTTATATTAACAATTTTTTACACAATATGCCAAGCATATTGTATATTGGAAGTACATTTTGTCCATTGCCAAGCATATTGTATATTGGAAGTACATTTTGTCCATTGCCAAGCATATTGTATATTGGAAGTACATTTTGCCCATTGCCAAGCATATTGTATATTGGAAGTACATTTTGTCCATTGCCAAGCATATTGTATATTGGAAGTACATTTTACCCATTGCCAAACATATTGTATATTGGAAGTACATTTTGTCTATTGCCAAGCATATTGTATATTGGAACTACATTTTGTCCATTGCCAAGCATATTGTATATTGGAAGTACATTTTACCCATTGCCAAACATATTGTATATTGGAAGTACATTTTGTCCATTGCCAAGCAATTTGTATATTGGAAGTACATTTTGTCCATTGCCAAGCATATTGTATATTGGAAGTACATTTTGTCCATTGCCAAGCATATTGTATATTGGAAGTACATTTTGTCCATTACCAAGCATATTGTGTATTGGAGTACATTTTGCCCATTACATCTTACATTGCCAAGCATATTGTATATTGGTGTACATTTTGCCCAATACATCTTACATTGCCAAGCGTATTGTATAGTGGAGTACATTTTGCCCATTACATCTTATATTGCCAAGCGTATTGTATAGTGGAGTACATTTTGCCCATTACATCTTACATTGCCAAGCATATTGTATATTGGTGTACATTTAGCCCAATACATCTTACATTGCCAAGCGTATTGTATAGTGGAGTACATTTTGCCCATTACATCTTACATTGCCAAGCATATTGTATATTGGTGTACATTTTGCCTAATACATCTTACATTGCCAAGCGTATTGTATAGTGGAGTACATTTTGCCCATTACATCTTACATTGCCAAGCATATTGTATATTGGTGTACATTTTGCCAATACATCTTACATTGCCAAGCGTATTGTATAGTGGAGTACATTTTGCCCATTACATCTTACATTACTTGATAATTAGTATTTACTTTTTGTTCGTTACTTGTTTCAATATTTCTCTTTTGATTTTCTAAGATTCTTTTGGTCGGGTCAGTGGTCATTACTAACTAACAATGTTCTTCATATGAACGTCACTCAAATGTAAATGTTTCACAATGAACTGTATAACTGCATCTTATAGAAATTATGATTGTTGATTGCTATTCTCTATTGAAAATGTTGAAAAGTAAACAAAGTGATGTTTGTAACGAACATGAAATCTCCAATCTAACCAGAACTAACATTTAACGGAGTCATTGATATTTCAAAATCTATTAAAAATATTGAATATTTCATAGCAAATGGTAATGACTTTAATGATTAGGTTTAATGATAGTGTTTTCATAGTTGAAGGTCGTCATAAAAAATTTGAATGCAACTATCAAACCAAGAATGCTTTGAATAAATATCAGGACTTTAAATAGTAAGAGACACCTTCAACTCTGGTTTTGATTGAGGATAATGGTCATCAAATATGTAGCTCCATGTGATGTCCATCTCACTGTGGCATTGGTGGTAATGAGGTTGTTGATTTTCTGATTAACAAAAAAAAAAAAAATAGTTCGAATTTCTCAAAATATCGTTAGTACACCAAATTTTCGCTTCCACTATGTTTCAAATGAAAATTACTCGAGTCAGTCAGTAAATTATTTTGAAGTGTAAAAGCACATATAAATTACATACATCAGAAATATCCTTAGAAATCAGAATAATACAGATTAAGACTTCGATTTTGTACTGTTCCGACTATTTTTAAGAATAGAGCTCTAATTTTTGGTTAAGCATTTCTTCAGTTTATCATTAAATAGACTGAAGAAGATCGAACTGGCATTAAAGCATAGACAGCACGGATATCAAGGTTATGGTCGTCCAGCTTTCAGTTTCTATATATATTATTTTGAGTGCGCCCATCAAGAATGAAGAGACAGTCAGAAAGCAGACAGAAAAATCGAATAAGTAATGTATATTATTATTTTTTTCATTTAATTGAATGTTTCCATTGAAAATCCTTATAAATCCAGCCGTTATTAATCTAAATCATTGTTTTGAGTTTTGGAAGATATTATTAGAGGCGGCGAATGATTTTACAAATCAGAAGAGCAAGTTCAAAACTTTTGGCCTCATTTATTATATTTTTGAATTTGTCTTCAGGCAAATTATCAGGCTTGAAATTCTTCTTCTGTGTATCTACTGACTGCATGAATATTTACATCTTTAACTCTCACTTTGAAACTTTGATCAGACTAGTTCGTATTAATATTGTTTCTTTCTTTCTAACCTCTGAGTGTTATTGCACCATCGTCAGTAGAGTCAGAGTTGGATATAATAATAAGCGAAATATATCGGACGATGGAGTATATTTTGAACGAAGTCATTTTCGTTTAGAGAATATTTTCTCTTTTTTCAATTTTTTTTTTTTTTTTTTAGTGATGCTGTGTGTGTGTTCGATGAGCGTTGTGTGTAATGTAGGGAAGTAAATGGGTGTGTGGAAAATGGATGATGAGTGATATGATGTGTTTTTGGAAATGGAAAGCGAGTGTCGGGTATGGGGATGGGAATAATGAGTGAGTATGGAAGATTTAATGAATTATAAGTGATTTGGGATAGTGAATGATGTGTGTGAATGGTATAACCCGTGAGCTTTTGTTTAGTAACTGATCATTCGAAAAGGATGGCCTTGGATCCATAGCTCTGACAATATGAGAGTGGAATATGAACATGTTTCTGTTGTGCGGTAGGTACAAGGAATAACTGACTTCAAATATTTTTGATTTTGTCTACTTAACCGCTCAACATATATTTTTAAATACTCCTGTAGAACTTCCACTGTTAATCTCCATGTCAAATTTGACATTTTGATTACTCGATATATTTTTAATTATTATCTCTTTAATAACGTCTTCTTGTTATCAATATTAAATGATAATTTTATTCTAAGTATAAAAAATATGTCAAAAGAAAGTCTCGAACAAGATATGAATGATCCGATAATCAATGGGACGACAAAGATACTCACACAGATTCCATTTCAGATAACCTACAGATACTTGTACAGATAGTCATGTGGAGGATTAGAAATCCAGATCAGACAGACTCTCATCTTTATACGGGGTTCAAACGAGGCGAGTACACTGGAGGCCGAAACATGATTATTGGGAAATGTTATGTAAGAGTTTAACCAGTTTCTACTCATAATTACATGTAAATGATTTTCATTCACCTAACATTTCAAATCTCAACTGAAAAATTGTAACGACAAAAATTGAAAAGAAAAATATTTTTATTTTTCTTTCTCGGAACAACGGGCCGTCGTGATTTTTTTGCATATTTCTTTTAATTATAGCGTCTACACTACATTCATTCTGGTGAGATTCAGACATCAATGGAGCAATTACTGACGCTCTCAAGGGAACCCCAATCTCTTAGAATTTTTCGGCATACTGCTGTATAGAACCATGGCCCTTATTATAGGAGACTTGACATTATAAGTCTCTCTACTATTGGGGATCTTGAACAAAATGCCACCAGAGGATCTGATCCTTTGATCTGGTATCCTCAAGGATACATTTTCTACCAGGTATTGTTGATAGACCAAACACTCGCAAATATTTTGCAAAAAATGGATTTGTGCGTTCTTTCTTCTCGTCTCTAAGGAGTCAAGTTGGAGGTGATCAAACAGTAACACATACTCAATATAGTGTAGGTAGAGGGGATAAAAGTTATTTTCTTTTTTAAAGTGGTTTCTAACAAAGCGGCCTGCAGTCTCTCTATGGATTTTATGGCAACCTTGGTTTGCGGGGTCCATATATAGATATTTTCTATTTGGAAAACGTCGGGGGAATAAATTTTATCCAGGAAAATATACAAAAACGATGAGCCATATATACCTATAGTTGATTATTCGTGATTTACAATTTTCTATTAGTTTTTATGCTTGTTATTACATTCTTTTACGAAAAATAGGAAATATAAGTATACTGTTCTTTTACTGGTAGAGGTAGAAGCCAATTTCGGACAATGGTTGAAAAAAATATCTTCAGAATACTCTGGCTTGCTTATATTTTGAGGCACCGGTTTGATAAATTATTTTCATATTAGAATTATTTTGGTGAGCAACCAAAGAAATAAAAACAACCATTATCATTGTCAATTTATTTAACAGTATCTTATACGTTGGTTAACAAGGTAGGGAAACTATCCTCAGAATTGAAAATCTGCACACCATAATCATTTTCCTTTGTATTCAATTTCTTGCGCTCTCCAAATAGTCTCATACCAGTTTCAAAGAATTTACATCTGTATCAGCAGCATATGCACAAACCTGTTTATTTGAAACACTCATATCTTTATAAAAACTGACTCAATGTGGTAATAATTTGGGTGTTTACTCGACCCTTTTAATGATTTTCGGTAAATTAATTTCAGTAACTTCGTCAGAGGCGATGAAATGGTGTAGATTTGTGCTGCCCTGCTTGACATTCTTTAAAGGCAGGGGCCTTTTTCAAAATTGTAAAATTTATTATTTATTTTTTTATCTGCTGCATTGCGATACCACGCATCCATTGTATTGATGATATCTCACAGGAGTGACCATTATATTAACATATCATGTGCATGTACAATGTTCTTCTTATCTATCAAACTTGGTACCTGGTATATAACAAGTACAAATTCTAGTACAAAGTCGGAACTACTAGATCGATGACCGGTTGACCCGACTGAATAAAAATCACTCACTCATTGTCTGCTGCTTATAGACAAAACAGCGTGGTTCAAAATGTATCATCTAAAATATGTCTTGAAAATCACTTTTTCCACTTTAATTCTCGTTTACCCTTTTCCTGTCCTCAATGAAAAACATCTTCAACAAAGGGAAACAAGTTCCCAATACTTTTAGTACAAAATTTAATTAAAAAAAAATAATAATAATAAATAAGTTAAATTTTGGAGAAGAGAGAAAATTTCTGTTTCTCTAGAGTTCGATTGACCTTGAAAATGTTTGAATATTTCCCCTCTTTTTTCCTCGGAATCTCGGAAGTTGATTTTTTCTTATTTTTGGAATAAGTTAAATAAAAAAACATGCCTACTTATTGTCTTGTATTGCATGATCCTTACGACTTTTCTTTGGTGATAATCTTATACCAGGTGAGTTTATAATTTTGATTTTGCTTTTCAAATTTCTTCTTGGGTCTGAACATGCTTGAGCATTGTCCAATCCTTCCTGAGGCCTATAATTCAGGAGCTGTGGTAAAAGAGGCAAGACAAAAGAAACATGATTTTTTTTATATATTTATTCAAGTGTAATCAAAGTAGCGTTTTTGAGAGCGTTTTGAGTAGCTGAATTTGATTACTCTTGTGGTTCCCAATAGTCTCATATCAAGGCGTAATTTGTTCCATTCCAACTGAATTGCATACATGGAAGACTTAATAACTTCTATTGTGAAAAATAGGTCCTACTTGAGATTGTGAAAAGTTACTTGAGGATGACATCCCAACAGGCTGAAGGCTGAGTCCATGAAATGTCAATGTTATAATGTCTCTAATATAATTGCTAATATTTTCAAATTGTTGCCTGCCTCTGAAACCACACTGTATCCTCAAATCCTTTACCCTGGTTTCTAAAACTAGATCCTGAGCATGAATCATTCATTATCATTATAAATAGCGTTATCAAATCCAATGATTGCAAGAATGGAATTGGCGGAAGCACAAAAAAAAACAAATATATAGCTTTATGTCTTTTAGATCCCTCTGAATAAAATTCAGCGATTGTGTTTTTGGTATGGCTATTCAGCATAGGCGGACACACTATGCGGCCTCCAGATTTTAAAGGATTAAAAAAAGCTCTGCAAATGTGACACAATACCCCCGGCCCCCCAAAAAATACTATCTGGCGCAATTAGACCCTAAATTTGACATAAATACGAAATTTCAAATATCTAGCTCTCACCATTCTCTTTTTAGAGAGCAATACTGAAAACTGCTAAATAGCCGCAAAAACTTCAACGGTGCCTCCGATTGCATCCAAGTTTCGGAGCACAATTAGACCCCAGATGGGACCTAGATATCAATTTCATCCAAATCAGTCAACACTAAGTGGCAAAAGTGCCCATCATGGAGGACGAACCGATTTTTTTATTCGATTTTTAGATTCTACATACCTTGAAACGTAAGATATCAAATTTTGACTTCTAAAATAAACGCATCAAAAATGTGTTTCAACAGATCTTGGTATCTATCCATTTACTTTCCAAGATTGACTATGCTTTTCATTTTGAAGTTTTGGACGCTCAAAGTATTTTGTCCTCACTGCATAATCAATGGAATCGGCTTATCTTTCGAGATTTATAAATTAAAAAAATGCCATTCAAAAGATAAAAGGGTGTGTACAATCATTCTGGGAGAAAATCCGAATGAAAATATTATAGAAAATTATTTTGATTTCTTCAACATTAGATCACACTTGTTTTTAAACAGAAGATGTTTCGTACGTTCAGAATGCACTACCACATAAGGTTACCAGACGTCCGTTAGCAGGACATGTCCTGTTTTTGAAAATAATTGAAAATGTCCTTTTTTTTAAATTCACACAAAAACACTTTTTAAGTGTCAAATCCCCTGTATTATACACAATCATCCTGTATGCACAATCCATCTCTCTGAAGTATAACTTCAGTGAGATGGATTGTGAACAGTTCTACACATACTCGATGAAATCAGAAGACTCTGAGTTAACAAACTTCTGCCAAAGTCCAGAGCTCTGAAAATGAGGGCTATGGTCAGTAGTGGTAAGATTATGACTACAAGTTACAAAACACTTTATTGCATGTGTGTCAAGCAGATATGTCCTGCTTATTTTTAATTGTCCTGTTTTTTCATGCGTACTGCTTTTGAAAATTTTCATCTCGTAACACACACACTGTACAGATTGATGAAATTGTTAAGATGGAATGTGGGTACTTGGGGAATGGTTACAGAATACTGAATGCATTTAAATTTCTCGTGTTTCTATTTTTTCTATGCAGATCTACGGAAATGATTGTCATAATAATATTTTATACAGAAAATGCATCATGAAACTTCATTGTAAAATGCAATTTATGAGGTCGTAATCTTGGACATCTTTCAAATGAAAACTTACATTTCTGTGTGGTGTGGTGTGGTAACCCTCTCAGTGTTGGGTTGTCCATGCTGTTCTAGGATGTTAATATTTGCGTCATGTCTCTCGATAATATAGTTATAAACAGAAGCCATATTATTCATAAGTATTAAATTCAAAAAATAACTCTTTTATTTACATTTTATCTTGTTCAGACATTGCGTGCCATGACACAAAACAAAACTGTGTCCAATGTAAGCTTCTTTCAATAACTTCATACAGCGTGCTTCAATAAGAACATCAACAATTGAATTTAGATTCTCCTGAAAGTGTTGAAAATCTCCAAATCAGGATCTCAAATTAACTGGAAATCATTTTATGAATTATATCGTATGAGTATGCAAAATTGGAAAGCAGGGTGGTCAGTATTCAACAAAATCCAATATACTACCTACGTCACGAATTCAAAATTGGTCAGCATTGAAAAGTTACAAAACTTCCCAGCAATACTTTAATTTCCTTGTCCATCACAGAAAGCACTCATGGTGGATGGGTAGCATATTATGCTACTCTGAGGACGCCGGACTAGGCATTAGAGTGGCCACTACCACTTAAGTGTCTTTTTTTTTTTTTTTTTTTTTTTTTTTTTTTTTTTTTTTTTTTTTTTTTTTTTTTTTTTTT
>CM022878.1:6813103-6901545 GCA_012654025.1 Pachypsylla venusta | reverse complement strand
TTTTACCCTCCATTCGCTGGAAACTTGCAAACCAGCTACCCATATTGACCTCACCCAGCCTGGGTTGGGCCGGAAAAATGAGCCAACGATACGTGGTGTTCCCAAGCGGTCACCCATCCAAGTACTGGCCACGCCCGACGTTGCTTAACTTCAGTGATCTGACGGGAACTGGTGTATTCAACGTGGTATGATCGATGGCTAACATGTAATTTTATTATAATATTAAAACAGAAATTTTACAAGTGCGAGTGACCACTTCGCTAATTTGTAGTCAAAGCGACAACTCACACTTAAGTGCAGTTTTATAATATGGCCCCAGATGTTGATAATCCCGGGCTCCATATCCTTAAATAGAGATAAATATCTCATATTATTGAGGATATAATTCCATCAGTTGGCTAGGATTGAACTCACGCCCTCTTTGTAATTTTTTACGCAGTTATTCTTTGATTCGCCAAAATTTCTTTAGCCCACGACACTTTCTCTTCATTTCGTTCAAATATAGATACCATACATACTATATAAAAAATGATAATTTAGTCATTTCATTAAAAAAGTCTGATAGCCTATTAGCATGAACAAGGTCCTGGTGTTCTGAACGCGAAGTTAAATATTCATTTATTGGCTTTTTAAGTTAATTGCTGCGTGCAAAGTAATCTTTTTGGCACATTTTTTTCAAATAAAATTTATTATTTATGTTTATAATATCTTACTGTGATTTTAAAAAAAAAAAAACATCTCAGAATAATAATGCCTACTAGTTATAGTAGTTTCAAACCAACCGATAATTTCCTTAACTAATACCTAAACGCAACCTCAACCATGTGGTTTGTGGAACCCAAGGTTTTATATTCTATTCACATTAGGTCTTTTCTTGTGAATTGTTTATGCACACGCACCTTTTCTTTGGTACTTCTGTTTTCGAAGTGAAAACTTCCTATCTAAAATGATTTGACACCCGATGAAACGAAAAAACGACACTGAGTTTGAGTTTCACGAACAACGTGTATGTATTTGTCTGTCTGTGAACAAGATATTTGAAGAACGGCAAGTTTTCAGCGAAAGACGACTCACAAAACTTTCAGTTGAAATAGGATATACAGTTGGCGGATTTTTGCCGCTTTGTAACATTATTCAAAAAAGAGAATGGTATATGCATCTTGTAATTTGGTGCATATGAATAATATGCATGGAACACGGAGGTTTATTTTTGTTTTTGTCGTATAAACGTGGTTTTATACGACAAGACACTTGTAATTTGGTGCCTATGCAGTGGCGCGCACAAGAGGGGGAGTCCGGATCAGCCGCCTCCCCTCGAAAAAAAAAATATTCCAGTTTTTATGCGCATATGGTAATCCATACCAATATTACCTTTCGCACGGTTAGCGGGTATATACATCAAAACAACTTCCTCACCGTTTCACCCCCGAAGAACAATTAATTAAAATATTAAGTGGACTTCCCCCCCNCCCCCCCCCCCCCGCTTATGTTTTCACCGGACCTGACCGGCGATTTTAGGAATCAAAATATGACTGTACAAAAAATAAAGACACATTTGTCATTAACAAACATATACCCTCAATATCCCGGAAGCGTCAATCTACGGAGGGGAGCAGTTTGCTGGGGAAAGTTTACTTTATAACGATGCAAAATAGCCCAGTGGATAGATGGATTTTATAAAAAACTTGATTTGCATCCCATGGCGGTGCAGGGGAAAATTAAAGGAAAGCAAGAGATGTTGTTGATCGCGTTCAAAGCGCAGGGGAGACTAAAAATGGAGATCTACCTATATCTGCTTCAAATTTTAAAAAAATCATCAGAAAAAAATTCAAATAAGTCTCAAGACATTTAAGAATCTCACCTTTGCTATTCTTAAGAATATTTTTACATATTGTTGTTTCTGTTGTGGTCTTAACTTCGAATAAGGATTTGGTGTTCAAATTCAAAACGATAAATTGATTGTTATTTAATAAGGTACTTAGCACATGCATATTTATTACATTATTTATTCTTTCCCTGGAAGCATAGACATCAAGTAAGGCGCGGTACCTTTCTAATTCAAGATATAAGAATTGCTTTCAAATAGAGAAGGAAAAAACATGCACAATATTTCAATATAAAAGAAGCAATATCATTTGAAATTAGAAGGAATTTGCAATGTTGGGTCACGCCGCGCCGGCGCGGCCATTAACAACACACCTGAGACCTATCTTCCATCATAAACCAAACGCTGAGCTTATTAGTGCATTGTGACTGGAGGGTGTGTACTTTTTCTGTACTTTTTACAAAATTATAGCAATCCTTTTGTTGCTGGTGGACAGCACATTTGATATTTACGTGCCCATGCAAATTGTAGTCATAAGTTTATTGCTCACCACAAACTAGCCGTTATGTTTTCCATAAAATGAGCAAAACCACAATGGCTTTTATTATTTTATATCCTATCAGGTTAAAGATCGTTTTCTAAAATAGTTATTCTCTTGTGTGTTTCAGATCTAACTCAAGAATGAGTCATATAGGAGGGCCAGGTCGGTTCTCCACAATGGTGTGCCCTCTTGCAAAACTTGGAAGAACATCTCCAGAAAATTACAACCATCATCCTATTAGATCTAGTCCTGCATATCGCGATTCACCCAGCCTGGATTACACGAGTAGATCGACACCAGATACAACTTTTGAACAGTCTTATCTTAAGAATATTCGGGCATCCCCGGCCTCCATGGATGAATATAGACTGTCACCTTCCATACATCAGCATTTTTCAATGTTTGGTGAAACTAGTTTTTCACATAACACATCTTTGATGAGATGTGACTCTTCAACTACTAGTCTAGGTCGCACTTCACCATGTTTAGATCAAGGATATCACACCTTAGTCACCCCGAGTCCTCCGTGTCCGAGGGATACAGTCAAATCAAAAAGATCACATCACCAGGCGAAACACAACACATGCGTTTTTGATAGATTATCTGATGATATAGTTCTTAAAATATTTTCCTGGCTTCCTAGTAACGACATTTGTAGAATATCGCGAGTGTGTAGGCGATGGGAAGTTTTAGCCTGGGAGAAAAAACTATGGCGGACAATATCACTCTCGGGGGAAAGTATAAGTGGAGATAAAGCAATTCGAGGAATCCTGAGGCGACTCTGTGGACAAAACAGAACTGGAGTATGCTCAAATGTAGAGAAAATTTATCTAAGCGATGGTGCCAAAGTTACAGATAAAGGTCTCATTTTGCTCTCAAGGAGATGTCCAGAATTGACCCATGTTCAACTTCAAGGAAGTGCTAGTCTCACAAACAATTCTGTCCATGAAATGGTGGCGAGGTGTTCAAATTTGCATCACTTGGACCTGACAGGTAAGATCCTTTAATATATTTTTTTTCTGGAGCAAACAGCTGAACATAAAATGATCTAAAAGGTCTGTGCAAATAGAAACTATCTTGATCAAACGGTGCTGAAAGAGACCATTAAAATTATTTACACGCAACTTATCAACACTATTGCGATACAACTAAAAGCTTTTACACAATTACTTTCTTCAGTTCGCCGTTCCACTGCTCGTTCATGCGTCAGATTTGACTTGTCATCTATTTTGATCTCGCCCAAGAATCTTCGCTGTCAGAGCAACATAGAATTACTATACTTCCTCCCACAGTGGGAACAATAATAAAATATTCGATTTTTCAAGAAAGGGGACAAAAAATATCGTAGCAATGTATTTCATGAAGGAGAGGGATATACCAAATTTAATATTGCAAGTTTTTTTTTCAAGAAAATATGAAATGAAATTTAAAATATTTTCTTTGGGAAATCTTCTGTGCTAACTTTGGAAAAAAAGTTTGAGCGGTCCCATTGAGATTTTCAGAATCAACTATTCTGGAGAAGCACTTGAAAATATCTTTTAAATATCATTCAAAAGCCACATTTCACCAGATATTTACCATTTCACCAGATATTTACTACTATACGGAATGATCAACAAATATATTATGCTACTCTGAGGCAATAGAGGTGGAATAGTGGGGTACCATTCCACCACTATCACTTACCGTGATTGACACCGAAAGTAAAGTAAATAACACAAAAACAAAGTGGACACATGGTATTTTCTAATAGACATGATTTAAAAAAAATATATAATCCATATCTTCTATAGCTTTTGGTAGTTGGGACCAAAGTGATGCGACAAAAAGAACACTGAAAACCAGGAGATACCTCCACAATACAGTCAATTTCGCAGAGGAGTCATTGCTGTGTTCCCCTTTTTTATTGCTCACAATACAAATAATTTCATAGGATTGTAAAGTATCACAAAACCCTGTAAACAATTAAGATCGCGCTGGCTTAATTAAATGAGTTACATGACAATTTCCAGATGAACAAAGTGGAGTAAGTTTTATGCAATATGGCTGACGAACTACATAGATATTTATTGATTTTAAATATTAAAACTAATAAAATTTTATTAGCATATATCTGTTGTTCTGATAGGAAATTTATTATGCCAGTGGTTCGTATGATCCTATAAGATTCATCATGCTCTATGAAACCATACAGATCTATACGGCTTCTGGTAAGGTGTGTTTCTATTTGATCGAGATTAGTATAGAATTTCTTTGCCTTTCTTCTCAGCTGACTTTAATCTGTTATTAATATATTTACTTTAGACCCGCCTTATTACATTGTGAAGAGATATTTATTTATTTTTTATCTATCTGCTGTTATATAAAGATTCTTAGTGTGTTGCTTATAGCATTCATAATACATTATCAATGCCACACTGCACACAATATTACATGAATGTCAATTTAATTATTTCGAAAAGTTTCAAAAGCCTATGCATGTGGGGGTCTTTTTTAGTCTTTAATATTAATGTTATTTAACTTTATCCTTCATACTCCACTTAAGTCTATGAATGTAATGAGTGTGAGGGTATTTTTAGTCTTTAATATTAATGTTATTTAACTTTATCCTTCATACTCCACTTAAGCCTATGAATGTAATGAGTGTGAGGGTATTTTTAGTCTTTAATATTAATGTTATTTAACTTTATCCTTCATACTCCNGCCGTCAATCCGCCAGGTCAAATACAATGTTCAAGAATTCAAGGAATAGGTAGTGTGGAATACTGGATGCCGTCAATCCGCCAGGTCAAATACAATGTTCAAGAATTCAAGGAATAGGTAGTGTGGAATACTGGATGCCGTCAATCCGCCAGGTCAAATACAATGTTCAAGAATTCAAGGAATAGGTAGTGTGGAATACTGGATGCCGTCAATCCGCCAGGTCAAATACAATGTTCAAGAATTCAAGGAATAGGTAGTGTGGAATACTGGATGCCGTCAATCCGCCAGGTCAAATACAATGTTCAAGAATTCAAGGAATAGGTAGTGTGGAATACTGGATGCCGTCAATCCGCCAGGTCAAATACAATGTTCAAGAATTCAAGGAATAGGTAGTGTGGAATACTGGATGCCGTCAATCCGCCAGGTCAAATACAATGTTCAAGAATTCAAGGAATAGGTAGTGTGGAATACTGGATGCCGTCAATCCGCCAGGTCAAATACAATGTTCAAGAATTCAAGGAATAGGTAGTGTGGAATACTGGATGCCGTCAATCCGCCAGGTCAAATACAATGTTCAAGAATTCAAGGAATAGGTAGTGTGGAATACTGGATGCCGTCAATCCGCCAGGTCAAATACAATGTTCAAGAATTCAAGGAATAGGTAGTGTGGAATACTGGATGCCGTCAATCCGCCAGGTCAAATACAATGTTCAAGAATTCAAGGAATAGGTAGTGTGGAATACTGGATGCCGTCAATCCGCCAGGTCAAATACAATGTTCAAGAATTCAAGGAATAGGTAGTGTGGAATACTGGATGCCGTCAATCCGCCAGGTCAAATACAATGTTCAAGAATTCAAGGAATAGGTAGTGTGGAATACTGGATGCCGTCAATCCGCCAGGTCAAATACAATGTTCAAGAATTCAAGGAATAGGTAGTGTGGAATACTGGATGCCGTCAATCCGCCAGGTCAAATACAATGTTCAAGAATTCAAGGAATAGGTAGTGTGGAATACTGGATGCCGTCAATCCGCCAGGTCAAATACAATGTTCAAGAATTCAAGGAATAGGTAGTGTGGAATACTGGATGCCGTCAATCCGCCAGGTCAAATACAATGTTCAAGAATTCAAGGAATAGGTAGTGTGGAATACTGGATGCCGTCAATCCGCCAGGTCAAATACAATGTTCAAGAATTCAAGGAATAGGTAGTGTGGAATACTGGATGCCGTCAATCCGCCAGGTCAAATACAATGTTCAAGAATTCAAGGAATAGGTAGTGTGGAATACTGGATGCCGTCAATCCGCCAGGTCAAATACAATGTTCAAGAATTCAAGGAATAGGTAGTGTGGAATACTGGATGCCGTCAATCCGCCAGGTCAAATACAATGTTCAAGAATTCAAGGAATAGGTAGTGTGGAATACTGGATGCCGTCAATCCGCCAGGTCAAATACAATGTTCAAGAATTCAAGGAATAGGTAGTGTGGAATACTGGATGCCGTCAATCCGCCAGGTCAAATACAATGTTCAAGAATTCAAGGAATAGGTAGTGTGGAATACTGGATGCCGTCAATCCGCCAGGTCAAATACAATGTTCAAGAATTCAAGGAATAGGTAGTGTGGAATACTGGATGCCGTCAATCCGCCAGGTCAAATACAATGTTCAAGAATTCAAGGAATAGGTAGTGTGGAATACTAGATGCCGTCAATCCGCCAGGTTAAATACAATGTTCAAGAATTCAAGGAATAGGTAGTGTGGAATACTGGATGCCGTCAATCCGCCAGGTCAAATACAATGTTCAAGAATTCAAGGAATAGGTAGTGTGGAATACTGGATGCCGTCAATCCGCCAGGTCAAATACAATGTTCAAGAATTCAAGGAATAGGTAGTGTGGAATACTGGATGCCGTCAATCCGCCAGGTCAAATACAATGTTCAAGAATTCAAGGAATAGGTAGTGTGGAATACTGGATGCCGTCAATTTAACATGCCAAATACAATGTTTAACTATACAAAGCATAGGTACCTATTATGGGATCGCGGAGGCCGTCAATATTTGGGCTGGTATGGTGCCGACTATTGACAGAATAATATCCAAATAGAATAACTTTGCCAAAGGTGTTATTTCTTCCATTCGAATCATAACTATCTAACTTACACAGCGAAAATAGGTAATACTTTAAATTGTGATATGTTACTTGAGGTTAACATCTTCACGGCCCGAGTCCACATCAACTGATGGTATAAAATAATATAGAAAGCAACTCTGCAATATTATTATGTTACTGACATATTTATATTGCAATGATTGACATAGTTCCGGGGGCCCATAACAATTATTAGCCTCCATGATTAGATGTTAGCAGCAAATAAACAAATCTTTAGATCTACATTGAAATGATCATACCACAATTGATCCAAATATTCCAATTATTTTAGGCAGCCCAGTACCTTTTGACACCGAATCCTCCATCAGTTTGTGAAATACTGTATAATAGGTATTGAAATTCAAAATTTAATGTACGTTCTCGTACCTTGTTGAACAATAAGAAATGTAGGAAATCCCACAAGTGTAACGAACATAAAAACCTTTTAAAATACCTAGTTTGTTTTGATTTCAACTAATATTAAAGTTGAAAAACATATTCCTAGCTAATCTAATCAAGTCTGTTAATAGAACGGCTAAACAACATTCAACTGTCCCGTATTGACTTGAGACATCGTGCTGCTGATACATGATAACAACGCGTCACACAACACACGTCTGATGGGATGTTTAAGTAATAAAAAAATACTTAGAAATAATTACTTTATATGTAAATTATTTTCAATTCCATTGAGTGTGTTGTAACTATTTCCAGATGATGGTATGGAGTGTGCAAACGCGAGGGTTGTTCAGAATGTAAGAATGGGTACCTACTCGTTTTTTCTAGTTTTTACAAAGCGTTTGATTGAGAAAAAAATACACCGATGTACACTTTCATCAACTTAGGAGAAAAAACTCTGTCAATATGACACATGAGTATATTAACCCCCCCCCCCTCTATTTGATGTTTTACGTCCTCCGTACCCCGGCACACCGCACACAGTCCGCCGACCACTAAGCGTTAACTGATTTTCATGAAATTTGGTATGTAGGGTAAGATGTAGGTTCCATTAGTAGTCTAATTGTGCCTCGCAACTTTTCGTCAACGTGGGTCACATATATAGGATTCCTTACTAAAATTTTATTAAACCCCAAATGGGACCCACATACCAAATTTCATCAAAATTTGTCAAAGCTAAGTGGCAAAAGTGTCCACCATTGCGGACAAATGGATTTTTTTATTCAATTTTTGGATTCTACGTACCTTAGAACGAGGGAAAAAATCAAATTTTGAGAGGCGGATTTTTTGTGTGACGATTCCAAAGGTTCATTTTTGAAAAGAAAGAACCAAAATATAAATTCTATTCTATTACCGTGTCGTTAAATTCATTTTTGCACACTTTATATACATTTTTTATACCATTTTTTTTTTCTTTGTTGAATTCCTCGGCATTCGAAAATACTTCCAGCCTTGTAATTCTTCAGAGAGGTGAACTAATGAAAATCCAGCAGAGTGCTTCGAAATTTTCCACGTAAAGGAATCCAAGGCAGGTGGCAACGGAAGGGATAATTGAATTGATGCATACAGAGGTCAAATGTTTTTATCTATTGATATAATTGAACATTTTTAAGTTTTAATAGTTCCATTTAGTGAATAGAGATTCTGAGCGTGTTATTGAGACATAATATAAAATAATGATACTCAATATGAACTCTTGTGCACTTTGCATCGAGTTGTCAATATATCATAATATTATACATATGGTTATGGAGAGCAATGATGTTTTCAAAAGAATGTTAGCCAACGAGGCTGACCATTATAAAAAAAAACACTCTTCATATCAAGTACAAGATAGCATTCTTTCATTTGTTGTGGCGAACAAGGACTTGTGAGCTTCTCATATTGGTCTTGTATGATGATTTGTTGTTATCTTTGTGCAATCAGGCACGGAAAACATGATTTAAGTAAGAAAATCAATTAAATCAGAGAAATTATAAACGATGAAAACGTGTGGGAAAAAATCATGTGGAACTCAAGGAAGACTTTAAAAGACAAACAGAAAGTTGGAGATATAATCTTCACTCGAGAAGCATAATTACAACATGAAATGTAGAATGACGAGGTTCCTACAGGAATACTTAATAGAACAAATAAATTTGTTCCCTCTGACTGTTTCACCTCGAAAAGAAACCAAATTATTCTTAAGATTAAAATAGGTACTAAACGAAATTACCACTCTTCTATATCTAAAAACTAGCTGTTTCGCCCGTGCTTCGCTACGGTATTCATATTGATAGTTTTCTTTTTCAAGGACAATGGAAATTTGGGGGAGGGAGAGGTATTGGTTTGTGCCCAGCCTGTATATTTCAACCTTTAAAACCCAACATTTAAGCATTTTGCCAGGCGCCTTAGAGGCATGGTCATTCTGATTACTAGTATTTTCTAAATTTTATTTTACCCGTTCCCGGTTTCGAACCTGTAACTCCGGAATGGCTAGCCATACCTTTGAAGAAAATGTCCTAAAATAAGGACTAAATGGTCACCTAAAACTATCTCGCTTTGAGTTGATATGTTGTCGCAATAAATTTTAAGATATCGGACCGTGACTGTCCGATTTTGGTGAATAAATTATAAATTTGGCCGTAACTCGAAAACGGCTTGACATATTTTAGTTCTGATAATTTTCCTGGGGTCGTAGATCATGATTTGGGGGGGGTCCATTCCCATAATTTTTTCGCTATCTGCTACCTTTTGGGCTGTGGGGTATGGTAACAGACAACTCCTCATAGGTACACACAAGATACACTCTTCTAAAAAATAAGAAATTTTAATAATTTCGTAACCTCCCAATTTTAATATTACTCCTGCTACAATTATAGAACGAAACCTTTTACTGGAGCTTTAACGTGAGCTCAGGGTAACCATAAATGTTCATCAAACAAAAGTTATCAGAAACATTAAGAAAACAAAAGAAATAATTAAAATGAAAAAAATTCTTTTAATTCATAGTTTTCCAAAGCAAATGTGTCATTTTTCTACTCAAATATCTGTGTCTCATTTTCAATTTCAACAGTACTAAGCTCAGGAATAACCCCTTGAACTATTACCCATGTGTTTAGAAACACCCCGTATATGTAAATAAGTCATTATTGATTTAGGTAACATGGAACATTGCATTGATTTTTTAATTTAAAAATTCAGATGAGTTTTGTGTTGTAGTTTGGCAGACCAATTCAATAATCAGATTTGCAACTCTAATCAAGTCATCAAGGTTATATGATATGTGTTAGTATATTGATTGCTTTTTCAATTATTCATGCCCAATGAACATATGCATTCGATACAATACTGCTCCAAGTACCCCTCGAGCTTTCATTTTATTACTATGCTTAATAATTGTCTTCCATTGACCTTGAGCATAATGAATATAATGGTGTGCAGGAGATCAATAGGATAGTTTATTGGAAACACTCAGGGGAGGATCAAGCAAATTATTTTATTTGAGGAAATGCCAAAGAAAAGTCAATGAAAGATTTATTGCACACTGGACAAGAGCATCCTGGGTGAAATCTAAACTAAATGCCATGGAAAAATATGAAGGCCTTGTAGCCCCTGTATCAAGATTTATACTTGAAAATATAAGGTAAAACAGCTTTACTGAAATAATAATACGGAAAGTCATTAGAGGCAATCATATATAAAAAAAGAATGAAGGATTGATAGAGACATTAATTTTTCAATTAAAGAAATAATTGCAGCTATTTTAGATTAAAATAAAAATCTACAAGTAGAATTCTTGTGCAAATTACGTCATCTTATCAGTAATAATTTGATTCTTCAAAATTATTCAAGCTGAAATCAATCTTTTCTCTAAAATTTCAATGAAGTTTTGAATGAATCATTTGACTTTTGTACAAGAGATCAAAAGTAAAATTGAATGAGGATAACCTAGAATGGAGCACAAATATATAAACTGTGAGAGATAATAAATTTACAATGGAAAATCACATTCACTTATTTCCGGTTTTATAATTAAATTAAATGAAATGATATCAACCTGTTAGTAGCTTCATTCAAATTCATTTTTATTTCCCTTTTTAAAAAAACTTAAGTGTGAGAAAAAAATAACACTATTGAAAAGTGTTTCAAATGTTCTGCCTCAGTATGGTTCTTTTCTAAATCAAAATGTACCTTTTGTGTAAGAGAACTCTACATTCAATATCTAAGAGAGACCAAACATTTGGAAAAATTGTATTGAATCTCATAAAAAGTACTCCAAAAGTGAACTAAAATAACATTTTTTGTTGTCCACAAGTAAACCACGATCAAAACAAACAAGTTAGCGCCCAAGCCAAATCCACCGGAGGACTTGATTTCTATCTTGGTTTATTCCCAAACGATCTGGTTTGCTCTGTTTGATGTTAAAAAAAACTTTAAAATATGTCCGTCACATAGTCAAGGGATTAAGCGGCCCGCTTCTAATGAACAACACTGAGCACAAAATATAAAGTGGTTGGGAGAAGGGAAAACAACGCAGAATGAGGATGGCGAGTTTGAAGCTATGGACAGAAATGGCATTAAACGAGGAAATGGAACGACTGGCAAAATATTGAGATCAATAAAAGAAGAAAATTGAAAAATTATGACAAACGAACAAAAGATTAAACGTCTCAATTGAATTAAAATGAATTATAGTAACAAGATTTTTTTTCTATTTTAGTGAAAACCTAGTTTTGGTATTTTATAGTTAATAATAACATAGTAGGTACCAAATTTTGAGGAAACTTCTCTTCCTTCATGCAATTGTTGGAATTCAGGAGCATAATTTTATCATAAGACAACAATTTGATATTTAGACAGCTTTGGTAGACATAGATGAAACAAAATGCGAAAGAAGTAGCTATATCTACACACATTGTATCTATCTGGTAGGCAATTCTATCAAAGTTTGCATTTCATTACCAATTGGTATTACAAAGTTGTACTGAAGAATGGTTAAAATTTCGATTAAACATCGATAAGAATAGAAAATCAATTGGAATTTTTCAAAATATTTTTAGAAGAAACAAAAATCTTCAAAGAGTTTGAAGTTGAATGTTCATTCATATTTGGTCTTTGTTCCTAATGAAGAGAATCAGGTAGGTCTCTACGCTACACATACCAAAGAGGACAATTTGGATGAGAATTTCGGTGTTCTTAGGACCATGACATTGTGTTTTGTACGCTTCATCATTTTCCTCCAATGAATGAATTTTAATGTTAAACATCACATAACTCACTCAAAATAATAAACGACAAAATTCATTATTGTATTATACTATTTCTATTTGAAAATATCTGTTTTAGATTTCAATATGTATAGATCATCGGGGTATAGATGTTTTTTGAAGTAAATTCCCGTTCAAAATTTTACATCATGAATAATAAGTAAAAATAGATCATACTTCTTGAGGGTGGGGCCAGCAATGCACACGGACAGAATTTAACTGTGCTAATAATACATGGTGCATAATAACACAGAAACGTATCCGGCAAATTATTTTCTTATTCTCATCATGGAGAAGAAATCAATATTACAAATGTTAAACAAGAATAAAAACCTACGAGAGGGTTTTAATAGATTACAGAAAACAGAATGAAGACTCAGATTTAGAGGAAATATTTAAACAAGTTGATAAATGTATGTATGGAATTTAGATATGGTAGACCTAAAAAAGAGCATGTGTCATATGTAACGAACTTAAATATAATTATAAAACGATATTCCACTGATTACACAAGAATAGATGAAAGATTCTAATATTTGAACACTTTAGCCATACACATTAACTTATTTAAGGTTACGTCTCATATATCAAACATCGAATACGATGATTCCACTTAAACGGAAAAAAGACGAAACATAGTATAAGAAATCAAGAATTCAATTTATCTATTTTGGAATACGTTTTGACATTAATTTTATTACATGATAGATCTATATGGCAACGCTCGACAAAAAATTGCAACTTGCCTGATTTGGGTAATTTAATTACAGAATGAAATGAGAATGATCAGCTTCCATACTTCCGACAAAAAAGGAATCAAATAATAAAAATCAATATTAGATCATAAAAAAAAATAGGTAAAAGAGTTCTAATAGAAATAAGTCTACATGCTCCAACTCCAAACCAAGTGAGTTAACAGGAATTTCGCTTTAATTTTAGTGAACAAAAGAAGTGAAACCAAACCAAGTTGAATTAGAAAATTATACACGCTCTACACAAATGAATACATAAACAGAAAATATTTTTTGAGTTCATTTTTTTTTTTCTTCAAGGCACCTATATCCTATATCCATAGTAGGTATTCTTGACATTCCAACGTGTTGGTTCCCACCAATAAATATAATTTAAAGGAGATATTGATGGACAGAGAATCAGAAGGTTAATGAAATTAATGGATTTTTCATTGATGAAGTTGTGAGTATGAATGGGAAGAACAAAACCAGAGTAGATACAATAGTTTGGCGGATAGTGTATGGATAGACTACAAAGTCATGTGATGTGGCGAGCTATGTATCAACATATTTATATATAAAAAAAGAAGTTCTCAGGAATAAATAAATCGTGACAGTGTTTTTGGCACGTAAATGATCGTTCATTATGGTTTTTCAGAGAAAATCATCTTCATCGGGTTTTAAAGAAAATTACGTTTAAACGGACCGTATTTGCAAAGTATTGAAGGGTTTTGATTGATAGAAAATATCGCATCAGTTTTTGCTTGCAGATCGTCAATGGTGTTTAACCTCTTGTAATGTACTCTAAGCATCAAACATCTCCCGTGGAGAGGATGCTTCTCTCAATTACACCCCGTTCTTGAGCAGTTTATTGGTTTATAATTTTTCTATGAAAATTAGATCAGAAATTTTAAAATTAAAGGAAATTAATCGTCACCTGAAAAAATGACAGAGAAAACAAATAGGGTCAAAACTGTGTATGAACACCTCACAGTCATAAGACTATGAAGCTACATGGCCGATTTATTTGAGAAGGAAGGCTACATGTATTGCATATAGGAAAGGAAGTGGTTATTGTTTCTATCTTGTCTGATTTTGTAAATTTCATCTACAGACATTTCCTTGTTTGTTCAAATATTTTGCAAATGACTGTGTATGAGTACTTTTTGAATTCCAGACTTGTGTTCTACTGTGTCTGTTATTGGAACAGGAACTTGGTTTTATAATCAATGTGTGTGTCATGTTCAGCTAATTTTAATACAATCACTATTCCCAACATGGGTAGTTCAAGTTTCTTATAATATAACTATCTATAACCGATTCAAATTCAAATACCTTGATATTTTTATATTATGTTATTTGATTTAATATTATGTTAATATGTTCGGATTAAACTGAGATAATATAGAGAAACATACTTATACTTGAAACTACCCAACCAAAGAGCACCTAAGAAAACCACCAAAGGGCGAAATATTTTATCAAATTCCATGAAACATTCTTCTTACAGATAGACGTTCTTGATTATTATAATGTTTTCATTGCCAGGAGGTGATTTAACCATTGATCGTATCTGTTCAATTAGAACAATGCGTTCACTGGAAATTCTTCTTGTGTTTATTGTAAAAAATAGCATCTCTCTCATATCTTCTAGTGATCGGCAAATAGAAGTTACAACCCCCACTGTGAACACAGGCAACCGAGTAGGATGTTGAACTAGAATTATCATGTTTTCAGTTATGAGAACCGCTCCCGCTTCGTACTAGACGAGAGAGAAGGATCAAGCTAATGACTGCAATATTAAAAGCAAATAGTGGACACACATTGAATGTTCATTGACACAAGCAATAAAATTGAAGGTTCACGACACCCCCCTTCAATCATTTTATGGCTGTGTTGACAAAACTTGTATTGACGCAGTCAGAAATATTTCCACTGTTCAAATGTGCAAACGAATGAAATTTTAACCGATTCCACAGGGAGATGTGTATAATCATGTATGCTCAACAATTAACTCATAATTCTATCACTTGTATAGCTACTCAATTGTCCTCAGAAGGCTGATTTACCTACTCACAAAAAAATCGATCTGACCAGGTTTCGTCCGTCAGTGTGTGAAAAGGATATTATATTAAGGAGTATACTTTTTCATTAAATTCAGTAGACTTATTACTAAAAATAGTAAAAGAAAACTTTTATCTAAATTTGACAAGACACGACAGTTCAGCTCGCCTCAGAGGCGCTCTAGTGTGAGGTTGTGATATCACTATTAAAACCAAACAAAAACAGATAGAATGTAGCAGAATCTCAAATCTGGATAACACTCTAGCTTCTTCCTTTCAGATTAATTTAATTGATAACCAAAAAAATGATATCAAAGATTTATTTGGGCACATTTCTGTCTGAGAAGGTTTAGGGTAAGACCCCCAACTGATCTGAAATGGTTACTACTTTCATTTAGAATACCCAAGGGTGTGATGTATTTGTATCGGATAGGTATTTTGTCCAAAAATGTTGTTTCTAAAAACTGGATGGATTATTAGTTGTGACGCTCATTGGAATAATATTTTTAATGAAGCTTACCTTATCTTTAATGAGGAGGGACATTTGAAATATTTAAGATGATGGGATTGAATGATGTTGTAGACTCTAAGGCGATCAAGCTGTAGATGACAATAAAAGAAAAATTTAGAATGTAAAAATAAATGGCAAGTGTGGAGAATTAACTTCCAACATTGATAGCTGAACGCTACTTATCTGGGAATGGATAATTTCTGTGGTTAGCATGTAGATTCATTGGGTGATCGTCCACTGGGCGAGTGAAACTTGTAAAAATCTCATTTGAATGGGATTTTCAAAATAATACGCCCTTCGACGTGCTCAATTTTTTTCACTCGTCAAAACCTCAATTGCTTTTTGGTAGAAGTATCTACAATATAAATCTATATTTACTAAACGGGGGCTCTAACCATTATATATCTCGGGCTATTCGAAAAAAAATTGAGCGTTTCGCTAATTTTGTCACTCAGTGTATTTTCAGTTTCAGTTGATAGACCTGGTTGATGATACGTCAAAATCTTTTGACTTGATTTCTAGGATTTTAAATTGTTCTTAATATCGTAGAACATTTAAGCATTTTTGCATATAAGATCATTTGAGAAAGCATAATGTTGCGTACCGAGTGTTGACATTTCCTAAAGTCAAATATATCTTAATTGAAAGATCCGCCCCAAACAACCTGTTTGCCTAATATCGTTCATTTGTCGAAGGAATTACGAAAAATGCATTAAAAGCAAATATTTTATCATAATAAACAATGTCAACCTAGATAATGATACTTACCTACTAGTATCTAGTAATTATGTGTTATAAATGTACCACCATAGCAAACATAACATTTCAAGGTTTAGTGTCGGCGCCTGTGAAACCCACACAAATCTCACAAAAAGTCTTCATAACACACATTACGAGTGTGCTATCGTGTTGATAATAGTCGCCTCAGTCCTTTCACTTTATCATCTCTTTCAACAGATCTTCAGTGTGCGTTTTCATACTAACGTTACCTTCAATCAATAACAGTGGATCTCAACCAATGATCCGCGACAGTGTTATTAGTGGTACGCGAAAATGTTCAGCAGCATATACAGGGTGTCCCAAAAGTCCAAGACCGCCTGAATATCTTTTGAACAGCTTTATGTGGAGTTTTGAAATTTTGCAGAGAACGACCGCCCTCATTCAAGAGCTTTTTGAAATTTTTGTTCGTATCAGCAAGTCATGGCCGTATCACGTAACCAAACAAAGAGTAAATTTTTTTAATCACCTTTAATTTTGGAAAAAAATTAATAATAACACCGAGGAAAGTTTACAACTAATTTGGTGTACAGGAAAGTTTACAACTGATTTGGTGTACAGGAAAGTTTACAACTGATTTGATGTACAGGAAAGTTTACAACTGATTTGATGTACATCAAAGTTTACAACTGATTTGGTGTACAGGAAAGTTTACAACTGATTTGGTGTTCATCAAAGTTTACAACTGATTTGGTGTAAAGGAAAGTTTACAATTGATTTGGTGTACAGGAAAGATTACAACTGATTTGGTGTACATCAAAGTTTACAACTGATTTGGTGTACATCAAAGTTTACAACTGATTTGGTGTACATCAAAGTTTACAACTGATTTAGTGTAAATTAAAGTTTACAGCTGATTTGGTGTAAAGGAAAGTTACAACTGATTCTGATTTGGTCTACAGGAAAGTTTACAACTGATTTAGTGTAGGGCGAGTGTGTCGATTGTCTCAATATAAAATTCTACTTTTCTAACTGTGCTTCTTAAAATAAATTATTTTTTCAACAACTCATAAATATAAATACAAAAAATAAATCTTGTGCAATAATTATTGAGGAACTTAATTCTAACACCATATGACCAGACAAGATAAAACTTATTCAAATTCTCCAAAAAGTTTTTTTTTAATTTTTTAGTCATGGTTGTAATATTAGGTACTTCATAGTCTTTGAAAATACCTCCTAGATGATCAATAGCGTTGCGTTTGTGTTGTTGTTTAATAATAGTGTTAGAACATAGCTATTATAATGTCACTGTCTTTCGAGAGACTAGGCTGAACAAACAAAACAGATACAAAGAGATGCCTTAGCATGTTAAAATGATTAATATTGACCATTTTTAAATATATTTTTTAAAAAAGAAAAAAAATGGGTTGTGGGACATTCTCATCATTGAGTGCCTTCAAATGATTTATGAACATACTTTCCGAAACAACTAAAGTAGTAAATTACCATACAAAAACACTGGTGATAGTGTTTGGTAATATTAAATAGTGTTCTGGAAGAACCTTAAAAACTAAAATTCTAGTGTGTGTATAATTAGAGTGTGAAAAAATAAAAGAGAAATACGCCTCGATATTTATCAGAGAGTACCGGGTGTACCAGGAGAAATGCCTCCCTAGAAAAAAAGTATTCTATTGTTCAAATGAGAGAGGATAAAATTAGTAGAAGTGCTTTCCAACGGAAGGACATGTCCCTAAATTTGTGTTTTTTTTTTTTCGTGATTTCTTACAACCATTTCCTATTGGTAATATACGGGGTGTCTGTTATTTTTTTACATCAGCACATCATCTATTCAGAAAGTCTAAATAAGACTTTTACTCCATCTGAGCATATGCCCGCAAATGCTTCTTATTGGAGACATGGGACACTCAAGTACACTACAGCCATGCGTCAATCCATGCGATATTTTTGGTATTTTTTAATTTCAGCCAGTTTAACCATGAAGCATCATTGACAGCTCTTGTGTAAAGTTTCATTTAAAAAAAAAGGTCGTCGTTTTTGGACAGTCTTAAAATTTCTCCAACAAATATGAGATCCTTTGCAACCAAATTTCAACGGCAATTTGATTTTTTATAAAATTTATGAGATTTTTTTGTCATTTTCCTCATCTCAACGTTTTCATAAGTTCTTAAAACTGAAAGGTCCTCACTAACTGATTTATCGTTTTTCTTTCAGGCTGCATCCAAATATCTTGTCTAACGGCATCCCCTAGCCAACTCCTACTACAGTTCTTGGATTTAACCGATTGCAATAATGTCGATGATCAAGGTTTGCGGTTGATAGTATCAAATTGTCCTCAACTCATTTATCTTTATCTGAGACGATGTGTAAAATTAACTGGTGAGTAAAATATAAACTAACTTAACTGGAGTGGGTTTGTTTTAATTTATCATTTTCAATAATGATTTTTTGAAATCTATCAAGTAAAAAATAACCCCCACCTCAAAAATTGAGGTTTAGCGTTTCTAAGTACGTAGAATTCAAAATTTGATTGAAAGAATTGTTGGTCCGTTCTAGGTACTATTATTGACAGTTAAGATAAATAACAATAAATTCTCTACAGCAATGGGCTGTCAAAAAGCCCTAAATAGCAAATACCATAAACTTACGTTTCCTTTTTTTTGCACACTTTCTAACCTCTTCTTTCTATGTCTCTTTCTTGTTTGAAGTTAATTCAATAGTGTATTAAAAAAAAAAATATATAGAGAAAATAAAAAAAAATCGAACTATCCAGATCTCACATCGTTCAGTCCTCCAAGATTGCCGTTACCGTCAGTCATAGCCAATGGGTTCCGTGCCTACTAGAAAATAATAATAAACACATGCTACAATTTGGTCGGGGGGTTGACCTCTCTCTAATGATCCAAAAGTCGAAAGAAATCGACCATCACCTACCGACCGATTTTAATGATTTTTTATGCATATCCAATTCGGTGATTATTTCACCCTCGAATCTTCCCCTTACTTTCAGTCACATTATTAAGGGCTCCCATACCAAATAAACAGAAGAAAGCAATCATGTACTAAGTTAACAGTGTTTTTATTTTATAGAACTGGTAATCGAACCATTCTGTAAAATTATGTTTGAATTAAACTCATTTCGCCATTTGATTGGGCTTCATAGCTTACTTTGCAAATATTTACCATGACATTTAACCTGAAGCAAGATGTAAGTAGGCAACATTAGGAAACGAACACCAGCTTCAATTAGAAAGAATAAACAAACTCCTTAAGGTGAAACAGAATGTAAGACATGAGTGGAAAAAATATAATGAGAAGGCATGTCATGAAAAATCAAATATCAAACTTCATTTATAAATTCAACCTTTAACGCCCAGTTTAAAAATATGGTGCAAGGAAGACGAACAATTTTTTTTTTTTTTTTTTTAAAAAAAAAAGAAGTACTTATATTCTTTTTTTATTATTTTGCGTACCTTAAAACGTAAAATATCAAATTTTAAACAATGCTAAAAAATTTTTTGTGCTCGATTTCAAAGGTGCATTATTTAAAATAAAAACTATGACATAGGCAGGTACATATGAATCTTAGCTAGCATTAAATTTTATAAATAAAGTTCTACTAATATTATAAGATCTAAAGTGTGTTTGACCTTCATGCATCAACGGAGAGACATAATAAATTTTGGGTCGGAAAGGAACATATTCTACTAGGTATCCCACAAAGGGAGACCTAAGTCTTTAACGAGAAAAAAAATCTACTAAGTATGCCACAAAGGGAGACCTGAGTCTTTAACGAGAAAAAAATTCTACTAGGTATCCCACAAAGGAGACCTCAGTCTTTAACGAGAAAAAAATTCTACTAAGTTTGCCACAAAGGGAGACCTGAGTCTTTAACGAGAAAAAAATGCTACTAGGTATCCCACAAAGGACACCTGAGTCTTTAACGAGAAAAAAATTCTACTAAGTATATCACAAAGGGAGACCTGAGTCTTTAACGAGAAAACAATTCTACTAGGTATCCCACAAAGGAGACCTGAGTCTTTAACGAGAAAACAATTCTACTAGGTATCCCACAAGGGGAGATCTGAGTTTTTAAAGAGGAGAGTTCTAGTCGATCAGGCTCAGTCTGCTTGTATAATGTACGAATACTCACGTTTCATTGAATGAACCTTGTTCGTATTCCTGCAGGATAGTCTTTTATTCAGTCGAAGAGCACATCCTCTGCGTTTTACTTTTTTGTCACTGAAAAAAGCAAATATAAAACAAATCAATCCAAGGAGAACCCCAGAAATATTTTGACTTTAATCATGATGTGAAATACCTACTATGATTATTTTTCTTTCTTTTTTAACTAAAATGTCAGAAAATAGCTTTCATCCTATTCAAAAACATTTGGAAATCACAGGGCGTGTATAACATTCTGTCTTTCTATAATTCATCCTTATATTTAGGAAAGTTATTCAAATGAAAATTTGTTCCATTCTCTTCTAATTTCAGTCGATAACCCTCGAATGCAGATCTGGTACGAATTAAACCAGAGGCACTATAAAAAGCTTCACAACATTTTCGAGTTTCAGATTTGAACTTGAGACCTTTAGAATTCCTCGGAAATGTAATTTAATAGTTTTACTTGATCATGCTTACATTGCTTACCCAGTATAGACTTGAAGTTCTGTATACCTCACTCACTTAAAATGTCCATCATTAGGTACCAGTGGACCAATAGGGTCCAAGAACTATCAACTATTTTTTTGAATATAATGGATGTACATATAAAATTAACTTCGTTCAAATCTGATAAGGCGTTCGAGAGTTATCGTTGTACAAAAAGAGATAGACAAAAGAAAAATCGCAATGTTAAAACTAGACCTTTGAACGGTTAATGACAAAAATATGTTTTGAGTGACATCAATTTTCCTAATGACTTTTCTTGTCTAAGTCTAACGTAATATTATGTACAACTTAAACTTTTCTTGCCTAACGTAATAGTATGTACAACTTATTAACGTGGTTGCCCAACCACGTTCTGCCCATGTCCAATATGGCTTGAATATTTACACATAATCGGATAGGAGGTCTTGCTACTAAATGTTCAACCCTTTAAGTGATCAATTTAATAGTTCCCCCATTTTGCAGATCATGGGAATTTCTAATTTTAATATCAATTGTTGAGAGGGTGGAAATATTTTTATATGTTTTCTTGGTCGATTCCATACCTTCATTACTGAAAATAAACCTCTAATTTTTAAACAAACCTTCACTTCGAAAAAATATCTTTTAGGGCCCACAGAATTTAGAAGAATCATTTTCGGACCTCTGTTCATAGAATATTTTCGTCGTTTCATCCTGTATAGATATAAGAATCTAAGGGGTACTCAAAAGTTAGCAAATAATTATTTCAACAATAATTCTTCAGTATTTCCTTTTAATTAATTAATATTTAACTCATAAGATTTTATTTAAATTAAAAGAATGCATTGCAGCAGGAATTTGCAGAAAATGTGCAATTTTTATTATTATTTTTGCAAATAAAATTTTATTACTTATAATGTTTTGTCTAATGATTTTCTGTACGGACGCATACATTTTATTAGAATAAAAAAAAAATACATTTATTTATATAGAGGTATCCTTTTATCATACTGGATAGCTCAATATACGAGCATTTATTACTAAGTGAACCTGCCAGTGCGCCTTAGAAGTATGGCCATTTATAATACTTTCCGATCTATTATTATGCCAGAAATCACTTCGATCACTTGCTGCGTGCAATAAAGACAAATAAAGCAACACATTTGTACTGTTTATGAAAAAATATTTTGTAAATACCTAATTACATATATATTCTTATACCTTGTACGAGTATTAAACTTGTAGATTTTTTTATGTACGAGTAACTAACTATATGTAGTAAATATCGATTTATAAAAAATAAATAAACCAACAAATATTGCATAGTTAATGTAAAATTATTATGTGTATATTTTATTTTTCTTGTATTTTCGTGTACCTTGTACAAGTACTAAACTTGTAGATTTTGTTATTTGACTTGTACGAGTAACAAACTATCTGCAGTAAATTTCGATTTTTAAATAATGAATAAACCAGCAAATATTAGTAGGATTTTCAATAATAAAGCTTTAGAATGGACCACAAATTAAAATAGTTTCTTTAGACGTCTGTTTGTATCTTTTTTCAACGATACCTCTCGGCCTTGTCAAATTTTGATCAAATTCAGTTTATTTTGGGGCCATATTAGTTACAACGGGCCTGAATGCGGCTTATTATGTCAGTGAGGTGTACAGTTCACAGAACTACTAGTTACTTATTGTTTTATCAATAATAGATTCTCCTCACTATCCATTCAGGATAAAAACAATTAAAATGATTCCAATACATTGTGATTGATGAACGGACTCACCTATGTTCAGTGCTGATGTCTCATTCTGGCACTTGGCGTCTGAGTCATCCGGTATTCTAATATTAATGTAATATATTATTATTCTTCTTCTTCTAAACCAGTTTGGATTATTTTGATTTGCGATCTGATAAAAGTGGAATAAAAATTATTTTTAAAAATACAAGAATCGTCGTTTTGTTGCTAGGTGGCGTTGTTGCACTTAGCATTGTGAGTAATTGTGAGATGCATATAACAAATTGTTCCCAATGCAATTCTTGTTAGTCTCTCAGTCTATTATTGTGAAGTTGGCTGTTGCAGTTGTTATGCAACTTATTAACTTTGAAAATATTTTTTTGTTAACATTTTGTGTATACCGCTAGACTCACTCTAACGGAATCAAATATTGGATGTGTGGCGAGTAGGGCACGGAGGAGGTTGACTCCATGCAGATTCGAATGTGGTGGGGACGTCAAAAAATTTAAATTTTAGCCATCTTATTCACACAAGGGCAGTTTTAGCATATATATTTGTGCATAAAAATAACCGCCCGAAAAGTTGCACAAGATTATCGATTTCGAAAATTTGTAGCTATTCTACGCCTCAGAAACACACAAACAACAATAATATTAGAATTATTAAATTATGTCCATAAAATGTTAGATTATAATATTAGATTATGTCCATAAAATGTAACCCAGTCTTACAATCGTACTTTTCCCCCAACCAGAGATGTTAGGATTAGTTTTTACGGCTGTGCCTCGATATAAAAAAATCAAGGGAAGTTTATTTTTGACGACCCTACAACACCTTGAGATTGCATGAGATATCCTTCTTCTAACTGAATCTAATCAGTTTGTCCTCTTGTTCTTTTTCAGATACGGGTATCAAGCATGTGCCAAGTTTCTGTTCCCAACTGAAAGAGCTCAGTGTGTCTGACTGCACTCAAGTAACTGACTTTGGACTTTATGAATTAGCCAAATTAGGAGCTACGCTTCGATATCTGTCTGTAGCCAAATGTGATCAAGTGAGCGATGCAGGATTAAAAGTAATTGCAAGAAGATGTTACAAACTGAGATATCTCAACGCTAGAGGCTGTGAGGCAGTCAGTGACGATGCTATAACTGTCCTCGCAAGGAGTTGTACAAGACTTCGTGCTTTGGATATTGGAAAGTGTGACGTTAGTGACGCAGGACTTAGAGCGTTAGCAGAATCATGTCCAAATATTAAAAAGTTAAGTTTGAGAAACTGTGATTTAGTAACGGACAGAGGTGTCCAATGTATAGCCTATTACTGTAGAGGGCTTCAGCAATTAAATATCCAAGATTGCCAAATATCTGTAGAAGGATACAGGGCCGTAAAAAAATACTGTAAAAGATGTATCATAGAACATACGAACCCGGCATTCTTTTGATGGGATATACAGATCTTGATTTCTTGGACTAACGTAAGGGCTCACGTCTAATCAAATTGGCGACCGGCGGAATTCATTTTACTTGTCAATGCCCGTTAGAACTTGTAAAAATCCTACTAGAATGGGACTTGAAAAGTGAATTGTAGCATTAGATTATGTGTGTTAGAATTTCTACCAACCAAAGGGCGTAATATATTCACCCGTGAACGGCAGTCGACGGTACAAAATAAGTTCAATAAACGATACTTCTTAAGATTACGAGTGTTCCAATTTCAAAATTCCAGTGGACGGGAGTCCTTATTCATCCAGGTCGAATATAGCAAAATATCAAAAATCATAATCTCAATAAATCAATGTTGTTTAAAATGTCAAAAAGTTTATCAATGTGTCACTTAATATGAAAGACCCTGCCGAGATGACGCGTTCAGTTTCCACAATATTTTTGTTATTCCCAAATTATTAAAAAAAAAAAAAAGATTCCAAATTCAAGATATGGCAACCAAATCTTCAAGATATAACCTCACTCCGTCTGATTTGGATTGGTTTTTTAAAAAAATCTTACTTGATATTGGTTTATTATTTTCAATAATGAACCTTTGGAATTTTCTATTCGTAACATTTTGTAGATTCTGAAGCATCGTATAAAGTTTTCACTCAGTTTTATACTTCCTAGATAAGTATATTGAATGACCTATTA
Source organism: Pachypsylla venusta (assembly GCA_012654025.1). Taxonomy (NCBI): domain Eukaryota; kingdom Metazoa; phylum Arthropoda; class Insecta; order Hemiptera; family Aphalaridae; genus Pachypsylla; species Pachypsylla venusta. The sequence continues at coordinate 6,876,572 of CM022878.1, read as the reverse complement.
AAAAGAAAGATAATTGTAATTAACTGATTGACCAAATTGATGATATGTAAATTAAAATTCAAGGAATTGATTAGCGCAAATATCACTTGCACAAATCAATTTCAAGTCAACATTTCAGTTAGCGTGCAAGATTTAAGAATTGAATGCTTCCCTCTGAAAATAACCTATATTACTCTTTTTCGAAATGGGATTTTTATTAAAATTGAATCTGTATGAATATATCAAAATAAAAATTTCTGAACTGGTTTGCTTTTTTTGGCCACGAAAATTATCGAAAAGATGAAAAAAGTGGAGAAGGGCCTAAGTGCATTAAAAAATAAATAAAAAAAAGAGGATTGTATGAAACTTTCATCAACTACAGCTCTTTCGTCTGTTACAAGAATCTCATGACAGGCGAAAGCGCTCGTGTCTAATAACTCTATTTGTTTCTAATTAATTTTGTATCGATTACAAGTAAATTGATGAGTCACGAGCGCTTTCGTCTGTTACATCTTCTAGTGAACTCAACTAGAAGATGTCGTAACAGACGAAAGCGCTCGTGACAAATCAATTTACTTGTGGTCGATACAAAATTAATTAGAAATTCTTATATTTCAAAAAACCTACAAACATCCTCAATAATATTTCTTATTTGAACTCTATTTGTAGTCGATACAAAAATTATCTACAGAAATTTATATTTCATAATGACTACAAACATCCCAGAAAATAGATATCTAAATTATGTAAAATGTTCAAGAATAAGAAAAAAGGTCCTATATGCAATCATCATTAATAAGATATAATACAGAAACATATTAGTCTTTTCTTCTCCTGTAAAATGTAAGATTTGTAATATAGGCCCTTTTCGAGTGAAGCATTCAATTGTAAATAATAATAATGAATGTTAAGTTCAAATAATAATTTGAACTTAACTCAAAAGTGATAGTACTATCAAGTCGAGTTCATGTTAGATATTTAAGTAGGTAAAAATAAATACGAAGTTACATCAAAGAGCTAGAGTACTTTTTGTTTTTCTAACATACCTATTCGGTTTGAAATATTGATTTTGTTCACTTTAAAGTGTTCTCCCTGGACCACTATGCACTACTTCCGGCGCATTTCCAATTTCACTTCTTATGCTCTGTTTTACACTAACTTCTTATGCGCTGTTTTAGATATAGCCCTTATTTTCTTAAAAGATTCCTCTTACGGGATCAATGTTGCCAAAAAGACGTCTGTTTTTTTTTTTTTTTTTTTCTAAAGTTCAGAGGAATTTTTAAGCTCGTATATCTGAAGGTTGTGGTACCGCCATAATTTTATTTCTAGACAAAACTGTCGAGCCAGAAGCGGATCGTAAGCAGTTCTATTATCATGATGTAATTTAAAAATCGCTGAGCACATGAAAACAGGTGGAATATTATCAACACGTTGTAATATGTACATATAAAAATTCCAAGCGGCTGCCGTGGAGAAAAAAAGATAAATGATTTGTAATGATTCCGCGAAATTGAAATACCTCTTGAACTCTTTGATCAAACTTTCTACATGCGCCAGCGTTCTCTATGCGTTGATACAACAAGACACAGATAGTTTCAATTACTTCTCTTATTACTGTAAAATAATGTAAATCAATTAAATTTCTTAAAATAAATGTAATATTGTAAATAAAATAATTGTAAAAGAGTATAAAGATATATTTAAAATAATAATAAAACAATTCCAGTCAACAAATTATTACTATCCAAAAAATGTGTTTTTTTAGTAGCTTTGGGAGGCGCCCATATTTTCCCAAAGTCCAGAGAGGACTCCAATCTGAGTAATAATCAAAACCGACGTTGCTTTACTTCATAGATCTAACGAGATCTGGTATATTTAATATGCTTATTGTGGTCTTTTAGAAAAATGCAATGTTCAATAATTTGAACTGGTTTGAAGTACTTGGCTTTCACTATGCCCCCCTACTAGGCATTGCAGAATGTAGGAGTCAATTTAAGGAGTTGGTTAGAAATTTGTATCAATGAAACTTTCAATTGTTTCAGACCCTATCATTTAGATATCACCCTTCCTCACGATTATCGTTCTCTTGACGATCAAATAACTACTCGTTACAAATCCAACGTTCGTACATGGAGGGTTATTTTATATCTCTACTGAACGGCTTTGTTAAGCAACGTCGGCTGAAATTAATATTGATTGAGTATCCTCGCAGCAAGACGCTATGATTCATTATCATATCCTATCGTCCCAGTTATGGCAGATTTTTCTACGGACAGGGGGAAAAACATTGAATTCACTTGGCGTGCACATTCTTTTCTACGAAAGTGATACCGTATTGTTTTAAGTATCTCCCCCTAAAAAATCGAGCTTGGCGTGGCGTGAAACTGAGCCCCAAAACCTTCGACGCTGATATATTTTTAAGAACGATTATTAAATAATAAAATGAAGTTGAAAAAACAGTTAAAAATTTAATACATATTTAAAAAAAAATAATATCGAAAAAAAAAAAAAACTATCAAATTTTTTAATTGAGGGGGTATTTTTTACACTTCGTAGGTTCATTATTGAAAATAATGATTTTAAGTTTAAAAAATAATCTTTGTGATCTCAGTAAGTACCTACTCAGACTGAGTGAGAGTTCCGACGTGAACACTGTCACAACTTGGCATAAAATGATGATGGCCGATGGCAGTCTAATTAATTAAATATACAAATAAATAAATGATCATAAGTTTACAGGGTTTACCTATAGGGTGCTTCAATAAGATCACCGGATTTAAATTGGTCGAAAATTAACTTTATTTTTTGGAAAAAGGCACAAAAATCAAATATATCATTCTCTTCAGGAGACCTAGAGGTTTATATTTGAAAGACAATATCAGGCATATGACCCCCTCTGCTAGCCCTTCATGTAGTTGCCTGATCCATGAGAAATTCCCAAACCGAGTCACACAATTAGATACGGCAATATGTTCTCGGGTGTAATTTATAAATCGAGCAACTGCGTGTAGGGCTAGCAGAGGTCATACGCCTGATATTGTTTTTCACACAAAAACCTAGAAGTCTCATGAAGACAATGATATGCTGTTTGTGACTTTTACTTTTTAATGATGTTATGTACATCTTATCAAAAAAATCGTTGATTTTAGACTTACGCTAATAAACGAGGGTCGCCTCTAAACATCATCTGGCTGTTGATGGCATGGTAATTCACCAATCTTATGGAAGATATTTCTTTTGTATATAAAATGAGACTTGAAATGTTTGATATGTTCAAACCAATAACTGACCATCTCCATCAGCTTTTCTTTACTTTTCTCCAAACTATTCTCTTCACAATGTCTCTGCGCGATGTCCCGTATTAGCCTTTGTATTTTCTTCGGTCTACAATGTTCCATCGGTAATTTCAATTTAACTAAATTGTAAAGTTCTTCAATGTCATCGGCTTGCAAGTCAATAATATCTTTGGGTTTCTTACATATTTCTATGGAGCAAACACTGCTTTCGTCAGAATGACTAATTCTAAGGCCTATTCCATTCAATAAAAACTCTTCACCAACTGTATGAAGTGTATTTACCGACCGATCTGTTTCTTTAGTATGTACAACTAAATCCAAGCTCATAATTTTATCAACCAGATTGTCATCTAAGCGTATGCAATTCCCGGAATCCAGATCAACAATTGGCAATTGATATGTTTTGAGGTATTTGTGATATGTTACAATTGTATAAAGATGATCGGTATCAATCATACCAATTGATCGTCTATATCTATAATACCAATTTTTATTATGTTCGCCAATAACTCTGAATTTGATTTTCCTCAATTGCATATTTTGAATATATTTATTACCCATATCAAACTGTTTTCTCTTTGCAGAATCTTCAATGTTTTTAAATTCTTCCTTCAACTTGACTAACCTATCCAACAGATAGTTGCGTCTATTTGTTTGAACTATCTCCGGATCGCTGCTTTTGGTGTCATAAAGCTTTTCAGTATCGTCAAATGTTTTTTCTTCGATGTCATCCACGACCGACTCTCCGCTTTCACTACCCGAATCATTTTTCTGACCAAGCTTCTCTTCAATTTTTAGTTTTATTTCATTTACATTTATATTGATTTTGATTTCTTCTCTGTATCTCTTACTTATTTTCTTGTTGACAAACTCCAACATTGATCTATTTGTTGTATCTACAGCTTTCGTTTTCAACTTATCAGTGGAGGCAGTATTCTTATAAGCTTTCTTTTCGTCATCGTGTAAGTCATTCCATTTATTAACTAATTCAGATGCGACTTTTGTAAACGATATTCCAGGTTGATTTTCTATAATTTCTTTCCGAACTTCTCGTGCAAAATTTGTAAAATTGTTATACTGTTTACATCCCATTTGACTTGTTACGCTACGAGAAAAGTCTTCAGATGTGTTTAATGTTTCTATCAGATGATCTGATTGTGTTTGAAAATATTTATCATTTTCTTCTATGCTATTGTTCATAATGGTTGAGCCGTTTCCGATTCTAATACTTTCTTCATTTGAAATATAAACTTCCATGCTTTGTTTAGAATCATCTAATTTACTTTTTCTATGGATCTCGTTGCTATTAAAGACACGAGTGGGTTCTTCCAATAATTTATTATTAATTTTAACATTACCTTTACTCCATTGCGTTAGACTAATGTCGTTTTTGGTTTCATCGATTTCATGAATTTCAAAATCCTGATTGTTTTTTCCTTTTGGTTTAGTCGATTGAACACTTTCTTGGCTATTGCTAGAACAACTTATAGTTTCATTTAAACTTATTATGTCTCCTGTATTGTAGGTATAGAATTTTTGATTGTTGGATGTTTCATTCCAAATCGATTTCATCTCAGAACTCTTTTCAATATTAAAGCAATTTTCTTTGTTTTCTACAACTTCAATGTTACCTAACGAGTCATCGCTGTTTCCAGATTCTATTATTAAAGGGAGCTGTGATAAGGTTGTTTCCATTACACCGTTAACTGAGATAGTCGTATCTGTTGTTGACTCATTCATCATACCATTCAGTTCAGAGCTTTCATTTGTAATACAAATTTTGACTTTTTTCTCATTTGTGCAACCCTCATCTACACATTTTCGTTTGCCTGCAATGGCTTGATCTTCATATTTGGGTACTTTGTTCTCAGTATTTGTCTGCTTGACATCATAATAGTAATCGAATATTTTTTCTTTCATACAGTCTGTCAAATCATCCTAGAGAAAAGAAAATTAAAAATAAATTCCTTAGTGTTATTATTGTCCTAAGTTAACAGCCTCAGTTGTTTGAGGCGGTGGATTTGTAACCAAAATGCATTCGCCCGTCTCCTGTAATGGTCTGAGATCTAAATGGTCCTTGAAAATTTTCATTACTCATAGAGGGTTTCATACTAGGAAAAGAGAAATATTATAATAGCCGGAATCAAAATAGAGGAATAAACTCAAGTGCTAAATTGGCAGAGTTCATGTATACCAAATTCATTTCCTTAACTATTAGGAGTTTTTCAAACCGTTTTTTTTTTTTTATTTCAACAAAATTATTCAATTCCGTTTGTTTTCATTTTAACAAAATTATTAAATTCAATATTTTAAGGTAAATTGGATAATCGTATTATCTTTTGTCGCAGAGTATTATATATATAAAAAAAAAAAAATATTGTAAAACCCAATTATTTACGATGTTGGATATACCAATGCCCATCAGATCACAGAAGTTAAGCATCGTTAGACGTGTTTGCCCGCCCGAGGATTCTACGTATCGTTGGCTTTTTGAAGTGTGCTAGGAAGCCTCATTGGGACAACTGAGTAGCTGTTGCGGATTACAGCGAAACAGCAGGGGAAGCTATTAATAAAGAGGTGCTTTCCACAACTGCTTTAATTTTAATTTATCTAATTTAAAGTTAAAAATTGAAGGTAAGTTAAAAGAAAATCTAATTATGTATTTGATAAGAATAAATAATTAATCTACAGATTTCTATTATTGTTTACAAATGAAATGAAAATTCAAAGTTGGCTTTTTGATTCTGAATATAAATGATGAATAAAAATCAACAAAATAATGCAACTTACAACATCTTTTATGAAAACTTTGGTTTTGTTGGGTTCTAAGTTGACATCAACACTGTCTCCAGGAATTTCGATGGACACCAAACACACAGGGTACTTATTATGAGGAATAAGGGAACGAAATGAATCGGAAAACTCTTTGCTCAGCATCTGAAAATGATGTATTAATTCTATAAATTAAAGATCAAAACATAGCCCTTGCAGTGTGTGGTTAGTATAGTGTCAATGAGGGACTGGCATAACAATGGATTTCACAGGTGATTGGTTCCACGTAACAAATCCACTCTGTTTTTTCCCCCGAGCAAAAACCGTTAACCTTTTCGACAATATGCCCCCGTTTGTATCGAGTATGAAAGAGCTGATTTCAGGTGGCTTACTCCAAATGCTGTTACTTAAAAAGTCCACTTGAGATTTTTTTCTGAACCAAAGGTCGCCTACCTTTGATTCCGATGACAACATCCCTTTTTGTTTCGACTATGGAGAAATTATTTCAACTGGGTTAATCCAAATGCCGCTACGATATGGCATTGGATTATAAGTTAAGTGAAGGTAGAGATATAATCAATCAAATAATATAAAATAATTGCCCAAAATACAGATCACAATAAAACCATTTATTTGAATATAGCGAGATTGTCGTTGAAAACAATAAAAACAGCACAGCAATTAATCAAATGTCTTCGCCCACTTACTTTTTCGATTTTATTATTTCGCACAGGTCTTTTGTTAATATAGATGAAATAGGCTTGCTGTATGTTACTCATACATAACGCACTGATATCGGATACTGTTTTCTTTGGTAAAATTAACAAAATATTGGCGTTGTTGACTTTGCTGATGTAATTCAACTCTTCTAGTTGGTTGACTACGTTAAGGGGGACAATTTGTGACATCGCCAATCTAAAAAAGAAAAATCAGATAATGTTCATTTGCATACAATTTTCAATTGCCTAATCTGGAGGAACTTCAGTTTCAGTAAATATTATTTTTAAAAAATTCTCAAGCCTAGATATTGTGACATAGTCAGTAAAACACTAGGCTTTCCTATTCTCAGAAGAAAAAAAAAAATATGTCCAAATACCAAATATCTTGGTCATATTGTAGTTTGGGAGTCTGTTAAATGCGACGAAAGAATGTAATTAAAAGTATCTTTAAGATTTTCCAACTTGATTTTATACACAAGTTCTGACCAATAATTGGTAGTTTGACAATAAAAAGACACAAAATTTCGAAAACAAATATATTTTACAAATCTTAGATTTAAAACAAATATTTCAAAATTACATTACCGAATAATTTCGGGGCGCCTATGGTTCAGGAAACCATACATCGTTAATACACTTGAAAAAAATTAAACACTTCAAGGGTACACAAAATCTGAAAAACATAACTTTCCAACATAAAAAACACAAATTTATAAGTCTGCAAAAAAACAAAAAAAAAACTTAATTACTGAACGACTTTGTCAAAGTGCTTATAACAAGCCACCAACCTGATACTTGAGACATTGTTTTTCATCCAGATTGCACATTTATTGTGAGAGAGTGTTACCCTCAACTTCCAATGAATAAGGGATAAACTTTTTACAATTCTTTCTACTTTCTTGAGCTCCTCACTGGCCCTACTCTTAGAAGAGAGGTACTGTTTTCTGACGGGCATATTTTTGAATAAGTTTTTTATAGTTATTGTCGTTCCTGGAACAATAAAACGAATAAGAAGATTGTTTTAGTATTGGAAGATTCCAAAATACTTCACACGAAGTCTCTAGATCTAGATTCTAGAATTTCGAGTAGATCAGCTTTTGAGTAGCTCAGAGTTAATTCAACATTTTTGTGACATTAGACCTAGAAGTCTCAAATTAAAAAAAAAGACAGGAGCCATTTTACAGGAGTTTATAACCTGAGGAAAAATCCTATTAGTAAATAATTTGTGTTATCATTCAATAAATAGCGGCAATATTGTGAGGAAAAATCCTATTAGTAAATAATTTGTGTTATCATTCAATAAATAGTGCACTATCGTGTTCAATAGTGCCGCTATTTATTGAATGATGAGATTTTACAACCCCCTGTAAGTTATTGTAGCGGCATTGCTCAATTAAAGATGTAATTTTTACCTTTTGGAAAATGAGATGGCTGACTGGAGACTATGTTTCCATCCTTATTAAAAATATACATGGTGGCAAAATTGTCGTTGGCTGTTCTAGTGGTTATAGAAACTTCCCCTATTTGACAGAGAGCATTGAGAGCTTCACCTCTGAATCCATAACTGGACAGAGAATCTGAAAATATTTGATAGAAATAAATTTAATATAATAATTATGTAAAAACAGTGCCAAGAGTCGGACTTTTCCTAATTTTTGACCGAAGAATTTTATAAAATGAGGAATCAAAGATTATTCTCATGACCCCACAGCTCTGTCGTAAAACCATTAATTATCTCGCTAGAAATAAACTAAAAATTCCTTGAATGTATTAAAAAATGAAATATTCAAAGATAAATGTGATGCGCCATAAAGCTCGGAAGTTTTCACTAACAGGATGAAGAATTCAGGGATATACAGTATACGCGAAATGTAAAGGTAGTAAATGCATCTGCGCTGTGTGCTGATACGTATATACATAATAAAAAAACTTAATGTATGTTTGTATAATTATTACATGTAAGTATGTATCACTAATTGTTTAGCCAAAACGGCAAGAGATATCGAAAAATTGATGTCACGGTCCGATATGTTAAAATTTGTCGCGATAACATATCAACACAAAGCGAGAAGTTTTAGGAGGTCTTTTAAGCATACATTTAGGACATGGGTTGCAAAAAAACTGTCTAACAGTTTTTAGTTTCGTTTGTAGGAGAAATCATAGAATACTATTAGCACGGGAAGGCCATGCCTCTAAGGCACTAAGCAAAGCGGGCGTAGCCTGCCAGAAATTAAAAACGGAGTGTAATATGTGGTGGACCTTTCATTTTCTTTATTAAATATAAATTTATTCTTGTTGAGAAGTTGGGTCGATTCAGATAAATGATGAAATTTTAAGTCCAAAAATTCTGTAGAAACATTGCGCCACAAGTGACGAATAATAATACTTCCCCAAAAAATAAAGTTAGCTGACCACCTTAGACGGAACACAAAGACCTCTACAGCCAGAACAAATACAGCACACAAAAAAATGTAAAGATATAGGTGTTAAAATCTGTTTAGAAGCTTCTATCAAGTGCCTCTGATTTGTGACAATCTTCAGTATACATAATTTGGAAACTGATTTTCATTTTAATGAAGGATTGATGAAAATTAAAAATAATTTGAAAATAATTACCCAAGTCAGCAATATCTGAAATTTTAGAGGTACATGATGGCCGACAAATAAGATGTACATCATTCTGGGGTATGCCACTGCCATCGTCTTTCAGTTCAATCATATCCAAGCCCTGATTTATCTAAAAAAAATGGGGTAAAATCACAATCATAATTGTGTAAAAATATCGACTTGGAAACAGCTAAATGATCATAAATGCTTTTATTAAAGTACAATGATTAGGCTGAGGGTGAGGGACACATTGCTATTTCAGCGAGGCATAGCCGTATAGGTAAATCAAAATGTTCCTCCTGATACTGCTGAACAACCATTATACTTCGATATTATTTACTTAATTTCACCAGCCTCAGAAGATCAATTGCTAAGAGTGACAGATTCGTAACCAGAAGCGTGTTGCTTAAAATTCAAGTGAACCCTTAACATTTAATAACAGGGGAAAAATAATTGTGACATAGCATTAACTTTTGTGACATAGCATTAACTTTAAAACAAATAAATTCCTTATCAATTTCATAATGAGACACTATTGTAAATAATTACCATTTCTGATGTTAACTTAATGCTCAACTGTAAGAAATATCACATTCTGTGTTTATTTCCTTTGACCAAACAAGTGAGATATAGTGTTAACTCCAAGATTTTTCTTTGAACGCTTGTTTGTCGCACGATAATTCTTGTCCGATTTTGATAAGATCTGGCATGGACATTTTTGGTTAGGCCGCATCATAGTGGCAAATTTAACTGAGTGAGATTTTAAAGTTCACAAAACTACTAGTAGTGAACTTATGAAATCAAGGCATTACCTCGACAATGACGAAATACAAAGAATAAAAGTATATCTTCCGTTTAGGTTTTGTAAACAAAAGATACATCGAATACTTTTACTTACCAGGCTGATCTGAATAGAACTTGCGTTTGCATCAATTGAATTCTCCATGAGCTCTTTCACAGCAGTAGAAACTGAGGTAATGATTTGAGAAGTTGTAATGAGCCTCACAGTAGTTTTCGGTAGAATGTTTATTGATGACATGTTTACGAGCGTAACGATCTTTGTAAAAAGAAATATTTTATTGAAGGTATTTATCATATATTATCATATATTTTCACAAGGATTAAACATGACATTATTTGTCATGACCAACCATCCTTACCTTATCAACTTATCATTTGAAGTGTTTCTATTTCTATATTTTCTATTGAACACACTAGTCCAGTGTTTATGTTTACGCATTACCGCTTAAAATTTAAAATTTTCGCGCTATACAAAACATTGTATTTTTAAAAAGCCGACTCTACACGAATTACACGACAGTGCACGATAAAACACGTGAGAAACTTGTAAAAAAATGTACACGACTCCACGCAGCAATATAGGATTACAAAAAAATCGATTTCTCTAGGAATATTCACATTTTTAGCGAGCTATGCATTTAAGTTGGATTTTAGGATAAATATGTGAATGCTTAAAGGCAAATTTCATAATTGGGCAACCCTACATTTCTGCCTACAGTTGTGTATAAATTCCGAGTTTTAGAAGTCTCAACAATTTAAGGGTATTGCGCCAAAAATTTCGCGCCGTTTCGGACGAGATGTCCGAAACGGTTGCAAGGCGAAATTTCTGCTAGTAGCTAGTTCAACATAAATACATAGGGTGTGCGGGAGATATTGTGGAACGAGCAGAAAGACAAAAAGCCGTCCAAAGAAAATTCGTGGAATTAAAACTTTGGTTGCTCAAAAATAGATGGTAAGTACATTATAGTATTTATCATTATGGCGTCATCATGAGTTACCATGCTAATAGTAGTTTTGTAAACTATTGATATCGCTCAGTCAAATTAACCTCCATAAAACACCTAGTGTCCCTTTAGGAGCCAAAAAATAATCATCAAGTTCTTTGAACATAACAAATATAGATTTCAAAAAATCTATATTTGTTATGTTCGAAAATACAAATAAAATACGAGTCACGAGCGCTTTCGTCTGTTACGACATCTTATGGTGAACTAAAGCAAAATCAAGGGTGCAGAGTATGGTATGATTTTTATGTACATGGGTATCACATGGATACCGCAATATTTCACATGCCCAGTATTCGCGGCGACAGACATTTTGATATAACTTATATAAACCCGTGGCAAAAAATGCCGAGTGCTAACACAACGAGTAACACGTTTATTGTGTTTACTCATGTTTGAAGACTTAAAAATAATAAAAAAGTGTGACACAATGTGTTTAATTACGCGCTATACTATCTTTTTCAACATGATTAAAAAAACCGCTAAAAAACGGGAAAACCTCGCCAACAGTTTATCCGATTGAACGTAAAACTTGTATTACACAATAAGACTCCAAATATGACATACACACCAAATTTCAAGTATCTTACCATTCCCCGTTTCATTTATGCCAATGATACCTCCGATTGCACATAAAATTTTCTGGGCACAATTAGACCTATGCACTAGTTTAATTTCATCGAAATCGGTCAACGCTAAGTGGTAAAAGTGCCCATCGCGGCGGTTTTTTTTGTTCGATTTTTGGATTCTACGTACCTTGAAACATAAAATATCAAATTTCAAGGGGGGGGTATTTCTTTTTTGTGACGATTCCAAAGATTCATTATTAAAAGTAATAAACCAAAAGGGAAGTTGAAAGAAAAACGTCATCAGACATGATCTTTGACAAGTTACACACCCATATTGGCTACCCATCATATACTGGGGCGGGTTAGCCTGCATCACAAAAGCGAGAACCTACGTACTCACCATTTAAGTGAAACCTCGATGAATGTTGCTTAACTTTAGTGATCTAACGGGAACTGAAATATAGGTAACTCACTAAAGTTAAGCAACATTCAACGAGGTTTCACTAAAAGTGGTGACTACGTAGGTTCTCGCTCTTGTGATGATGCATCCTAATCCCGCCCGAGTATATGGGTAGCCAATATGGGTTTGTAACTTTCCAGCAAATGAAGAGTGAAAGTGAAATCTCCGCCTGGAATGGCCAATAGATGTTAAAGAGACTTTAACATCTATTAGAGAGAGAGAAAAAAAAGATATGAGCTAATGACAACATACGGGACTAAATTGGGACAGCCGAGTATCATATCTTGTTTCCTCTCAGTATCATGATCATGATTGCGTATTTCTCGACGAATGGGTTCTGGAACCGGAAGGAGTATATGGCGTCATTTGAATTTTTTAACCAATTTTAACATTTTTAACCCAATTAGAGAGGTTAGGAAACGTTTTCACGGCCATGTCTCCATTGTGTATGTACAACTGTCCAACATGAAAACATGGCGGCCAATAAAAAAAAGCGAGTTTAGAAGAAGAAAAAAATTGAAAAGAACGCCATTTACTCCTCCCCGGTTCCAGACCCCGAAGAATGACGGAGCGTTATGTGTCTGCGTGACTGTACTAGTGTGACGGATTCACAGATTGCGCCGACGCTAAACGATAACCAAAACCAACTAACATGAATTCTCATCATGTCATCAATCTGTTATCTCCAACAGATCTGTTATCTGTTAAGTTTTATTTCATTAGATCATTAATCATTAGTAAAGGTAAAGTTCATTAATTAAGAGATAATTATTCAATAAATTAAAATGAAACAAGTGTAAAATGATCTTACTACCTATTAGAATTATTAGATTATCCAAATAATTAATTAAAATAAAATCATATCTGTTTATCAAATATTAAAATCTAAAATTCTAAATTAAAACGTTCCATCTTTCTCAAAGAACCTTCTAAAGGTAAGTTTTGTTCGACTATTATACAGTAGGTCTTGTCATTTTTGAATTTTCAAATTTCTGTGGATAGGAAAGTGGCATTAAACAAAGGAATGGTTATGGTGAGATCCAGGTTATACCCCCAGAGTAGACTTCTTCACAAAAAGTGTCAATTTCTCATTTCTCAGAAACTGTCAATAAATGGAATGGTACAAATATTTCTTTTCTTTTTTTTTAAATCGAGCTACAAGGGTCTAAAGTTTGAATTTATTATACCCTGTATAACGCGGTCCCTGTTTTAAGTTTTGCTTTAATTTTGATTAGATTGATAAAGTCAAATCTCATTTTTTTGTTGAGTTTAAATTTTGGATAGAAAGTCTTAATAAGAAAGGTAGAATGTCTTTAGTTGTACGTGTTGGCAGTAGTATTGGGTTAGGTTAGCACCCAGCCTAGGCCGGCACCGAATTCAACATTTTTTTTGTAACCTACTCCTAACGCATCCTTCATAACACATAAACAACTTGGTGTTCATATCATCGAGGCATGGCAAACTTGGTGTTCAGATCATCGAGGCAACGTAACCTCACCATATCCATATCAATATCATACATTTGATCATAAGAACAAGCCATAGCCGTCTCAAATAGGTTTGTATACTGATCAAATGCAACTCTTTCTTTTAGGAATCCAAAATTATTTGAGTTAATGAGTTTGACTTATATTTCAAAACTAGTTGTTATATTAGAACACTTATTTATATTAAAACATATTATTAGTAGTAGTGAGTTCCGCCTGTTTTGGGCATTAGAGGCATGGCAAATCTCGTACTGGAGGTATTCTATATTTTCAAAACGAAAATGGGAAAACGTACAAAAATGGGAAAACTGTCGTATTTTCTATAATTTATACGGATCGAAAATTGAGTTCTTTTATTATAGTTCAAAATAAAATCAAACAGATACTGTGGATTCATACACCCTGTATGTGAACCACTTTGAAAAAACTAACATGAGGTCATTATTATGGAAAGTGTGGGTAAAAATATTTTTATTTTCTTATCAATATTCCCGTGACTTGTCATACTTTCTCATTAAAACAGTTGTACTTATTCAGGGTGTTTCTGACCTCTCCTGCAAACAACAACATTGAGAGTTATGTGTATTGAATTGCAAGTTTAATACACCAGTTCCCGTAAGATCACAGAAGTTAAGCAATAAATGGCGAGGTTTTACTTCTTGGTTGACCACGTGGGTTTGCGCCCTCGGTTATTCCCGATCCAACCTAGGCTAGTTGAGGCCAATGCGGATTTCTGATTTGTGAGACTACAAAGAATGGAGGGTTAAATCCCCGTCTCGAATAATCATAGATGTTAAAGAAACGTTAAGCCAAAATAGAAGTTGAATTTTTTGTTTTCGACAAAAATCTTATACCGTGGATCTGATTTTGTTAATATACCTACCTAGGACCTAGGGTGTTTCATAAACATCGAAAATTTTGATTCGTGTGACCGTTTTTTTTAAAATATTTTAGCAGCATTTATCATTTTTATCATTAATGATCACTCCCATTTGAAAGAACCATACTTTTTTACTGTTTGTTGTTGTTACAGTTGCAATGGATCGCCTGAGTGTTGAGCAACAATTTTTTAGTTGTTCAGACACATTACTTGAAACACCCTATATTTACTAGTACTAGGACCATTGGAATAGGTCCCCCAGATGGTTCCACATTATTAAATAATTGAATATTATTCAGAACTTTCAATTGTATATGCGCAAACGTGATTGCTTTATTAACACCTTCATAACTTAGTAACGACATGTCCGATTTTGTCCAAAATTAAACGGTAAGTTGATATGAATCCATATTTATCTGTTTTTTGGAGCAGCTTTGGAAGGCGCCTTACATTTAATTCAATTATATTGACTGATTTTGTCTTTAGAAGTGAAATGGTAAGAGAACTCTTGGACCGTAAACGTCACGGTTCATGCATAGTAGCTAATTTTAGGAAAAATCTGCCAGTGTGACATTGGTTTATTATTTTACTGGCTAAAAAAAAGAAGAACAAAGTAAGTTCTAGATTTAATTTCACTATTTTTCTTTAAACATCTGTTTGTATCACGATAATCCAATTTTGATGAAACTTGGAATGGACATCTTTAACTAAGTGAGGTCTGTAGTTCACGGGTCTACTAGTTAGTTTTGGTACAAATGTTGCAATTGTGAACTATTAGTTATTAATAATCGATAAAGCACAAATAGTAAAAATCTGGCATGAACATCACATAACTTTCCTTATTATTATAATATTGTTTTCACATTAATTGTCATACACTTAATTGTGTTATAGATGGGGGGAAACATTTTGTGTAACACTGTATAGTTATGTCAGATGTCATCATTTCTGTCCACAAGAGAGGAGTTTCTCATTTGGAGGGGGGATAAAATGTATCCTTATCTATCTGCTATTATCACAATAAGTATCAACTGTGTTTTTTTTATGAACTCTTCAAAACTGTCAATATTTTTTTTTTGTTTATTTTTAAGAGTCTGATAATTGATTGACAAAAATAAAGTATTATTTTTTTCATTCGGAGATTGTCAGTCGGTTATGTGGGGTCGGGTTGTCAATTTTTTTTTCTTTTTTTTTTTCGTTTGATGGCATCTTGTCCACTCTTAATACTGTGCAAAGAAATCATTATTTTTATGATAATTTTGAGTTCCTATTATTATTATTTTATTTTTAAACTTTCTCAACCCTTTTCTTTATTTTCATTCTATATTTGGATTTGGTATTGTGCGTTAGAAAATGGCAAATATGAAATTTACGCTATCTTTTATAAAAGTGTTTAAAATACGTTGGCGGATATTTGATTTTTTCGTCTTTTAAATTTATCTCTTATAAAAGTGTTTAAACTGCATTGGCGGACATTTGATTTTTTCGTCTTTTAAATTTATCTCTTATAAAAGTGTTTAAACTAATTTATCTCTTATAAAAGGCTGAGGTAGTAAGTCTATTTCGTCTTTTAAATTTATCTCTTATAAAAGCGTTTAAACTACATTGGTGGACATTTGCTTTTTTCGTCTTTTAAATTTATCTCTTATAAAAGTGATTAAACTACATTGGCGGACATTTGCTTTTTTCGTCTTTTAAATTTATCTCTTATAAAAGTGTTTAAACTACATTGGCGGACATTTGCTTTTTTCGTCTTTTAAATTGTTTAAACCAAATTGGCGGACATTTGATTTTTTCGTCTTTTAAATTTATCTCCTATAAAAGTGTTTAAACCACATTGGCGGACATTTGATTTTTGCGTCTTTTAAATTAAAGTATATTTTTTATGTTACCTTCATTTGCATTATGATTGTGTCTAATCTTTTATTAATTTTCTAAAATTGACAAAACTGTTTGTATTTTTGTTTCACGATAACTCTCTCGTACACATTGTCTGAATAGAAGTTTGCCTGATTAGTTTTTAGGTTATAGAATATAATATAAAAAAATATATAATATAAAAAAAAACCTGATTAGTTTTTAGGTTATAGAATATAACATATAATTATAGAATATAATACAAGAAATAGAACAATAATAATTGTTCTATTTCTTGAAATTGACAGTATCGCCGAGAAAGGTTGATCCCAATTTGAACCTTCATACCAAATATTATTAGGTAATTTTGAACAATAAAATAAAACAAAAGCTCCAAATTAAAGCTGACAAAGGATTTTTTTATTCAATTTTTGGATGCTATCTTCGTACCTTGAACTTAAAACATCAAACATTTCAATGGAAGATGGAAGTGAAAAAAAAGGTCGTTATTGAAAATAATGAGCAATTTAAATATAAGAGTATTTTTCTAGTTGAAAACTTGACGGTAATGGATTTTATGAGTAAAAAAGATCGTATTCAAAGGTTCATTATTGAAAATAAAAATAATGAAAAATTTAAATATATGAGTATTGAAAATAATGAACAATTTAAATATTAGAATATTGAAAATAATGAACAATTTAAATATAAGAGTATTTTTCTAGTTGAAAATTTGACGGTAATGGATTTTATGATTTAAAAAATGTCATATTCAAGGTTCATTATTGAAAATGATGAACAATTTAAATATATGAGTATATTTCTCATTCGTTTCTTTCTCATTCATAAGTCAAATTTTCAGATTTTGCGGATTGGTAGATCCAGATAAATTTTAGATTGGATATCAGACACAGTACATCCTTTGCTTATTATTCGATATGCTTGGATAGGCAGTTTATTTCTCATTATTGGTTTTTCTCTTTCGTGGCACACATAGCCTCGTGAGGACATCTGAGTAGTTGTTGTCGATGGAGCCCTTCAACCTGGTTTGGTTGTAAAAATAGATGCTTCTCACAGTTGCTTTAAAAATCTGATTAAGTTGATGTGCTGATTTGTGTTATCTCTAAAAGCACTTACCAGGGATAAGTAGTGTCAATCAGTAGTCCCCTAATAAAGAGTTTATTTTTGATTCTAGGTATAAGTCCACCCACACACAGATATTATTATACCACATACCTGTTAATTAACTGTTAAATATGGGTTTAATGGTAACCTATTATTATTAGTTATGATAGGTATACAAAAAAACAAAGTAAAATTCAAAATAGTAGATAATACACAATGTTACAGTGTGACAAACACGAGCCATAAAGAGGCAGGGTGGATCAAGTGAATGTATGTACATTTTTAAAACGATTTTTCTTGTCCTCATAGCTACATTTTGATTTATTATTTTCAATAATGAATGGACACGATTTTTTATATTACTCCTTCTCCTGAAATTCACACTTTTCATTTTTAGGTTCGCAGAATAGAAAATTCGAATAAAAAAAATCGTTTGTCCGCCGTAAGTGCAACCTTTGCACTTAGCGTTGACCGAGTTTGATGATATCACTTGGTATTATTTAAGACCTACTTCGAGTCTAGTTTATTCCCGCAGTTTGCCATCACGGTACTATAAATAAAAAGAAAAAAAAAACTATGTGCAACATTTTCCTTTCCTTTTTGTCCGCCAACGCCCCATCTCGAACACTCAAAATTTTCAAACCGTTTTAGAGATGAGACTATTTTTTCGGTCAGTTGGGCAGATAGTAACATTAATTATGAACTCAAGTTATATATTCTATTATTCGTCCTTGGCGAAGCATGGGGTAAACGTGCTAGTAATTATCTTTATATATAAAAGGCAATGTCCTGAGTGACTGATCAACGTAGAGTCGAAACTATTAATGCTACCGACTTGAAATTTGGCAGGGACCTTCGTTGCACCATCTAAGTGTGCACTAAGAAAGGATTGTGCAAAATTTTAATTTTAAGGGGTAGAAATCGCGAAATGTAAACAATCCCCATAAGAAATACATTGGATTGGAGCGAGAGAGATAGCATGATGCATGTATTGTATATACATACATACAACAGCGTACTCGCCTACTTTCACAATTTTAAAAAAGAGAAAAAATACTATTAGCATGAGAAGACCATGCCTCTAAGGCGGCAAGCTATAGGCCGTAGTGAAGCACGTGCGAAACAGCTATAATTATATAATTTCATCAAAATTAAAAACGACTTTGAGAGATCTCGTGGTACAAAAAATATTTAAAGTTTAAAGTTATTAACGTTTCTTTAACATCTATTTGTCATTCAAGACGGGGCTTTTACCCTCCATTTGCTGGAAACGTGCAAACCAGCTACCCACATTGACCTCACACAGCCTGGGTTTGGCCGGAAAAAAAGCCAGCATCACGTGTGAACCCATGTGAAGACCTACATGGCACAACCTCGCTGGACGTTGCTTAACTTCAGTGATCAAACGGGAACTGGTGTATTCAACGTGCCATAGATGCTGGCGATCTAAAAATAATAGACAGCCAAATATTATTCCCAATAAAATGTTCAAACATACCTATTGATGTTCAAAAATACTATTAGCCAGCGTCTATGTACGTTAAATACAGCAGTTCCCGTTCGATCACTGAAGTTAAGCAATGTCCAGAGAGGTTGTACAATGGGGGTGTTCAAGTGGGTTCGCGCCCTTGTGATGCTGGCTTTTTTTCGGCCCAACAACCCAGGCTGGGTGAGGTCAATGTGGGTAGCTGGTTTGCAAGTTTCCAGTGAATGGAGGGTAAAACCCGGTCTCGAATGATCAATAAATGTTAAATAAAGTTTTTTGTTTGAAGGATAATTTTAAATATTTTTATTTTCGTCTACTGACTTTTTCAAATTTTCAATTTTCATTTCATATCTAATTTGAAAAAGTCAGTAGACGAAAATTCAAATATTTAAGATTATCCTTCAAACAAAAAACTTTATAAAGTCATCAAGGACATTAAAACAAAACATATTATCCAATAGAGATGTTAAGCCAAATGGAAAAAAAAATACTACCTATTATTTTAAAAAAATTTCGATTTTTCAAAAAATTAATACTGATTTTTCAAAAAAAAAAAAAATCTGATCCTTAATCCGAAATAAATCAGTATTCTCTCTCAGAATAAAAAGTATCGCGTCTAACTGACCCTATCACACCCTTTGAGGCAGGGCCGGATTAACCTTCCGCGGAGCCCATAGCACTTTCACAGAGCGGGGCCCCCTCCACCCCCGCATATGACGTCTAAGTAGTCCACTTTTTGGAGCCAGTGCAAAAATGTATTATCTCGTGGCCTTTTGGTCCAGTACCTACAGCTGTAAAATTAAATTTTGAGTATACCAACATCGATAAAACATGGTTACCGCTCATGCTAAAAAAAACAATTTGTTTATGTTGCAATTCTCGTTTCTTTATTAAGTTCCTAGGTAGTAGGTACCTACTTGTACTTTCCTAAATTAGATTTTACTACATACTTTGAAGAGTTGGGGCCCCCGTCAAAATCATATGTATTTTCAATTATCAACCCAGAAATGTCGAAATATCTAGTGTAAGTTGTCAAAGCGCGGGGCCCGTAGCACGTGCTACAAGTGCTACTATTGTTAATCCGGCCCTGCTTTGAGGGGTATCAGTCGTTCACAGATTCACGCCAGTATTATATTTCGCAATCAATTTCAAGTACTTTAAAATATTATTATAGCAATTAATAGCAGAGATAGGTCCACTTGACGAAGACACACATTCCTTGTGTGAAACAAGTTAACCTCACGCTCATATAATTATATTCATACTTATTGATATAAGTAGACTCCACGTATATTTTCCTAAAATAGATCGCCACTTCAATTGTTAATGCGACGTTATCTTTGTCTAACTTGTTCATTGCAACTTTTAAGTAATGTATACAGGGTGAATCACTTTGGTTAACCTCACGCTCATATAATTATATTCATACTTATTGATATAAGTAGACTCCACGTANTATAATTTCCAATTGAAGTGTCACCAATAAAACAGTCTAATGTGTTTATGTGGATCAAACAGGCATGTAATATAATCAGTAGTATCCGGATTTAGGTGTTCTATCATAACAGAGACATTAATTTAATCTTCTTTGGGAATGTTGTCCATTAGTTTGCCGAAAATTCTTCGATATGATTTGTTTCAGTATGAATTGAGAATTAAACTTAACTGATTCATACCGTATATTCTGGAAATTTTCTCTAGCATAATTACATTAAGAACAAATTTTTGGATTCGGTCTAGAAAATAAAATTGGTCTTTCAAATTATGGGGTATTTTTAAAATAGGTAGATTGAATCAACTTGGATTTTTCCTTTCTTTCAGCAATCTGTGTTGCTGATGGATCATCCGCCCAAACATTTGATAATCGTAGCTATCCGTTGAATCTTGAAAAAGACTCTTGGTATGTGCTTATGACCTCTGCACCTAAACAAAGAAAAGAAGCCCACTTCGATTACAAAACCCAAAGACAAGACAACGTAACCATTTTGGTTAAACAAACTGGCGAATATCAAAAAGACGTCAAAGTCATATTGAATAACGGAGAAAATGTCATCGAAATGCAAGCCGATCAATCTTCTTCATCCAGTGGAGAGGTTAATGCTAAAATTCAAGTCGACAAGAAGGAACAAAAAGTTTCCAAAAACAGTGTTACTGAAGTAACCGATAACTACAATCAAAGAATCGCTCAAATCTATGCTCTACCCAGCGGAGAAGTCATCATCAACATCCCCGATAGTGGACTTTCTCTCAATTACGATGGCAACCGCGTTATGGTTAATGCCAACGATCGATTCCGTGATGGAGTTAGAGGATTATGCGGTTCCTTTACTGGAGAAAAAGCTACCGACTTTGTGACACCCAGAAATTGTGTAGTAAGAGAAGCAAAAGACTTCGTTGCTGCCTATTCTCTTTCCAACAACAACAGAGAAAATTCAAAATTTTCCAACCAAGAATACTGTTCACCACAGAAAAAAGTCCAATACCAAGAAGTGATTAATGAAAAAAATGCTGGCAGTTGGTCTGATGCCAAACGTCTAAAATTACAAGGTTTTCTAGGATTTTTCGAACATGAAAAAAGCGATAACAACAGTTCGAACAGATCTGACAAATCAAACGATTCCAACAGATCTGACAAATCAAACGATTCCAACAGATCCGACAAATCAAACAATTCTGACTTCAGAAACAAAAGATACGACAACAGATCCAGTGAAGAAAACAACTCAAGAGACAACGGTAATTACAAAAGACAAAACCAAAAACACAACAAATCTGACGACTCAGAAAGTGGAAGCTCTAGCCACCGTGTTGTCGTTGTTGAGCAAGGAAACCAACTGTGCTTTAGTTCAAAACCTCTGCCCCAATGCAACCAAGGATACCGTGCCGAAAACTCTTATGAAAAAAAGGTAAAATGAAAACATTAATGATTATTAACACCTGCAATGACTCATGTCAAAAACCTTTATCAATTGCAATTACTCCTTTAGGACGCTATTCGCAGTATGTTTTCGCATTGTGATCCTATGGAATATTGAATCAATGTTTAGATTCAGTACTATATTATAGTCTATAGGATCATAAACAAATATTTTTCGGACTTCTGACTTTGCATTTTTATAATTTATTTGAACACAGTAGGCATTGGGTACACAGGAGTATGCAGATAATGGAGAGCAGTGGCAAAATAAAAAATGTTCACCTTTTAAATTGATAAACCTAGTAGTGGATATGACAAATGACAACAGACCAGTATGCAAATAAACACGTTCTATGTATGGAATAAAAATTGAAATTCTGAAACAATAAAAATCAAAGTTTTTGCATATGATTGAATCTTATCCTATGCCCGAATTCATGGCATGCTAGAATACGAACAATCAACTTTTTAGTAAGTATATATTGTTGGCATCACTGGTATTCGCAGTTTTTGGTTAGTAAAGTGTGTTACAGTACTCATGATGAAGAATCTAATATCTTTTTTTTCATCTTCAGACTGATGCTCACTGTGTACAAGACGGACAATTAGCCAGACAATGGAAAGAACAAGCCCGCAGAGGAGAACACAACCCCGCCATGACAAAGAAAAACCCAAACAAGAGCATCACTGTCCAAATGCCAACCAAGTGCGTTGCTGCCTAGATCCACTCATAACTTGACCTTTCTGCGATATATTTTATTTTTATATTTTTTGTTTTTTCAATGTACCTAGTTTTGTTTTATAAAACTTAGTTTTAGTGTAGATTTTAGTTCATAGCATGTTGATAAAATGTTACATAAATAAATGTTATTTTTATCTTTAACTGTTTCTAATTATTTTTCGATAAAACCTAGTTACTTTATAATTAATCTGCGTTGAATTTTCTCAATGCATTTGTATACAGAGTGATTCAATAGCTGTCGGACAAAGGGCCTATTCATGGCCCTGATTTGAGCATATGCCACTCTATCATTCCATGCCATCTTTATCATACCATGTCCAAATAATGCTTCCTCTCTCTGCTGGGAGCTGTCAAAGTTGCTCCAAAAAACATCGATTAATAAAACCTAAACAACATGTGATAAGCATCCGAATGAATTTTCTACCTCTATCATAATACCCGAGAATGCCTTTTGGGTGGAACGCTATTCCGGACATTATTTCTGAGTAAAAATTTCCGTTAGATAAGGAGAAGAAAAAAAAAAATCGAGGTACTTACGCTTCTAACCTCTCTCGGACGCCGAATTGTAGGTGCGAATGTAAGATTACCTTTTCAATTCTCAATTAATCTCGGGGACCAACCAGTTTTAGTGCTATTAAATTTTCGATTGCAGAAACGATTTTCCATTTGTATTTGTGGTTTTAGAAATGTTTCCAAATACATTTCTAAATTCACAAATAGTTTCTAATGGTACAATAATGATAATAATAGTCCCTTATTTATTCTTCCCGAAAAGGACTGAAGAGTTCCTTTACACCGGCAGTTTTTTGGGTGCTATTATTTTGTGGTAAATATTTCAAACTCATGAGGATAAAATTCCATGGGTTGGTTGGGTTTGAACCCACGCTGTACTGTTTACCAATCAAGCGTATTACCACTGCAACACCAACCCATGGTATGGCCTTTTTTGCTCAGAAGAATACACGTGGTTCCAAAAGTTCGNTTGGGTGCTATTATTTTGTGGTAAATATTTCAAACTCATGAGGATAAAATTCCATGGGTTGGTTGGGTTTGAACCCACACTGTACTGTTTACCAATCAAGCGTATTACCACTGCAACACCAACCCATGGTATGGCCTTTTTGCTCAGAAGAATACACGTGGTTCCAAAAGTTCGTGGTCACTTATAATGCAACATAATCTCCCTTGACTTAAATACAATTTTTTGATATCTTCGGGTAACATCTCTATGCCCGCCAAAAAGTAGACAGCATCTTCAAAATGCTCTAAAACAGCCGATTTGATTTCTTCATCTCTCTCAATTTTTTTCCACGCAGCTTAGATTTTAGTTTTTAAAACGGATAACAGTCGCCGAGGGCTGTATCTTGGTGAAGTCACACTCATGCACAGCAGCCTTTGCAATGACGGCGGGGTGGATAGGGGCATACTTATTTCGGAGCCGAACACGTCGTTAAAATATCCTCGAAACCTAAACAAAGATGATCGTTCCAAATTAAACTAAAAAAATAATTAAATAATTTTACCTCTCATTATCATTAGACAGTTAAGACACGAAAAAAATTGTCAGAGCTACAATAAATTAACACCTTAATAGTGTGGCAACGAACTTTTGGAACCACCCACGTACTTATACCAAAAAGTCCTAATATTTGTTTGGAGTTGCTACAGGTGTTACAGCAATGGTCCTAAACCCTAAAAGTACCAAAACTACTGACGTACCACCACAAATAATGAGAAATTTAAGTGGTAGACCTTTCGTTTGGTATCATGTCATTGTGGTATTTGTGGTTTGACGGAGACAGAGAAATCATTTCCAAAAATTTACCCGCAAAAATACGACATTGGATTACCCTATGTAATCCTGCCTTGGTTTCGGTGATGNTCTTAATATTATTGTGATTTTATTAGCTATTTATTAGCTGAACTTTACTGAAGAACAAACTCTCAGTTTCATTGAAATGTACAGGGACCGACCCCAACTCTGGGATTCTACACATGAAGAATTGGCAAAATCACACCACAGTGGTATGTGTGGACGGAGCAAAACGACATTGTCGATAATGTGGACGTACCCTTATGTATTGTACGCGTCTCGAATTTTAATTCGTCTCGAAAATGAATGTACACTTGTACAGTTGGCGGTGTTCACGAATCCTCTCAGGAGAGAGAACAGTAGGTGGCACCAGATCCTACTGAGAAATTTGGTTCATAACACACGAACCAATGGCTGATACTCGAGATTCTGGCTCCGGGGACCTCAAAACGTGTTTTGGTATTGAAAAATCAACATGAAAATTTCAGCCCATCATTATACTTTCTTTTTCTTTTTTATAGTTAAGGAAAGTGGTGTGATGTTCACACCAGATTTTTTCAATGCCTTCAGCTTAGTTGTCAAATATCCATTATATCTTGGTCCCCCGGGTCAAAAGAAATGGTATTTTATTAACAGACATAACTTGAGATATTCAACTTTGATGAGAGATAGATCGTAGATTAAAAGTTTCAATGAGAGAAGATTGAAAAATGGGCAGTTGGGCCAGTTTTTGCCCTTAACAGCGTGAACATTAGCATATCTAGTTTACATATTCTGTCATATAGTTTTGTAGTAAAATCTGCTGATTTTTTCAAAAACTTCAAGAATTTGTGAACAAAACACGGAACAGCTGAGCAACCTAAGAAAATGGAGATTGTTTGTTTGTGTTTGTTTAACTAATTATTATTTATTTGTTTTGTTTCAGCTCCGGTTGCAAGATTGGTTAAATTTTGGAATAAACCTCTTTTAACAACGGGCGCTTTTACATCTGACTTTACTAAAAATAAAACGGACCCTAAAATTGAAAATCATAACGAATACAAGCTACTCACCAGAGTCAGTCCAATGGCCTTTGAAGGAATTTCAAATGCCATTATTAAGGTTCTAGCGAGGTAATCTTATTTTAGTAACATGTTAGGTCTGACAAACAATCTCATGTATAGGGTGTTCCTAAGGTTGTGAACACTGGAAATATCACCGCTCTTGTTTAGGAGATTTGAAAAAAGAAAATTCACATATTTCTCTGATTTTGGTTGCCCTTATTTGTTGATAATATAAATTAGAACCACCAATTCAAAAGATTGTAAAAAAACACGCTAAACATAATGTAAGATGTTTAACAAACAAATTTTTTTTTTGTTAACGCGAGAAACTGAAACACTTTCCTCGGTAGCACAATGGTTAAGCGTTAACCTGGTTAACAAAAGGCGTAGGTTTAATCCCTAGCTGAGGCAGAATATTTTCTTCATTGATTTGATTATTGGACCACTAAATATAGAGTTCTAAAGCTATGTTCAAAGCTAGGTGAACGCGCGGCAACTGCGCGGTACGACGAGCCGCAGCACAAGATCTATCTAAATGGTGAATATTGCCTACATCACCGATCGGTACTAGTTCTACAAACTTGTATCGATTTATTTATTTGATCCCGCGCGGTAACTGCGCGGTCATCTGAACATAGCCTAAGAGTTAGGTTGTAACCTCGCCAAGTGGTAACCTTCTGCTCTAGACTCAAATTTCAAATGAACAAATGGAATCATGGCCGTATGGTTTATCAACTGAGCTGAAAAATTATAAACCAGTTTTACAATGTTGTTTTGGATACCATTTCCTGAAATTTCAGACACAACTGGAGCCGTACGCTGTTGATGTACGACATCAACGGTTATGAAGCTTTATCAGGAGTCCAAACATGTCAACTCATGATGAAAACTCTGGTGGGAGCTTTTAAATTAGCGAAAATATATTACGTAGCTTTCGATATCGAGAAAAATCGCGAACAGACTCTGAAAGAAAATATGAAAGTTGAAATTGGAAATGAGAATGGGGGTAAGTGAACTTTGAATTTCTTGCTTGGTTTGGTGCATGCAAAGGTTCTAGTATTTCATTTTGCTTTTCAAGTCATGTTCATATAGGTTGTAGATTCTTAAATAAAATTATTCAAAATGTGTTATTATACCGGCAAGGCGTACTTTCAGGTGTAAATAACACAGAAAGCAACTCTGGAATATGATTATCTTTGTGCTACTGACGTAGTTATATTGCAGTGATTGACATGTTTCTGGGTGCCCAGGTCAATTATTAGCCTTGTAACCGGCGAAAGTACGTTAGGTACATTAATGCTATTTCCTTGCGGATACCATTGTCTCGTCATCAAATGAATTGTTTTAGGAGCAGGGGTCACCATTGGACTTTATTATCTGCCAGTACTTAATTAAGCTTCGGGTACTGTCCCAAATTACCTTAATGAAATTAACCTTATTATCTGCCAGTACTTAAATAAGCTTCGGGTACTAACCCAAATTACCTTAATGAAATGAACCTTATTATCTGCCAGTACTTAATTAAGCTTCGGGTACTGTCCCAAATTACCTTAATGAAATGAACCTTATTATCTGCCAGTACTTAAATAAGCTTCGGGTACTATCCCAAATTACCTTAATGAAATCAACCTTGTTATCTGCCAGTACTTAAATAAGCTTCGGGTACTATCCCAAATTACCTTAATGAAATCAACCTTATTATCTGCCAGTACTTAAATTAGCTTCGGGTACTATCCCAAATTACCTTAATGAAATCAACCTTATTATCTGCCAGTACTTAAATAAACTTCGGGTACTATCCCAAATTATCTTAATGAAGTCAACCTTATTATCGGCCAGTACTTAAATAAGCTTCGGATACTATCCCAAATTACCCTAATGAAATCAACCTTATTATCTGCCAGTACTTAAAAAAGCTTGGGGTACTATCCCAAATTACCTTAATGAAATCAACCTTATTATCTGCCAGTACTTATATAAGCTTCGGGTACTATCCCAAATTACCTTAATGATATCAAACTTTATCTGCCAGTACGTGAATTAACTTCGGGTACTATCCCAAATTACCTTAATGATATCAAACTTATTATCTGCCAGTAGTTGAATTTGCTTCGGGTACTATCCCAAATTACCTTAATGATATCAAACTTATTATCTGCCAGTACTTGAATTTGCTTCGGGTACTATCCCAAACAATTCTTCCAAAATGCAATTGAGGATTTTTTTTTTCCTTTTTCAAATCTGTGTCTGCGATTGTCTGCTACTGAATAGAGGACCAATCTAATATTAATTACAATGTACTTAAATCTAATGAACAATATACATCCAACTTAAATTGCTAATGTAAAAAAAAATTAACTTACGTGCAGAACATAAGCAGAATCGGCGGACCGGTGGTTGCCAAAGTGTGATCACTTAGGCTAATGCGGTTTAATCTGCTTCAATCTTATGTAAAAATCATTCAACCTGAGGAGATGGTTAGCCTCAGTTGGTCTAATTTTTCAGTATCTTTTCATATTCGTAGTCTGACGCTTAAATTTGGTGTGAGTTGGCAGGGCCGTCTAGGGAAAATCCGGGCCTGGGACTAAAAATTGCGGCTTCTTTGCTAAAAGTGAAGAAATTCTCAAGGGCCCCCCAAAAGCTGGGGGCCCAGGGGATTACCCACCCCCTCTCGGTGGCCCTGTGAGTTGGACACGTTTATACGGTCATGAGATGAGTAATCCCAATACAAATGATCCCTTGGAAAAACGGTAAACCATTGGTGTGGGACGTAACATGTGTGGACAATCTGGCAAAAACGAACATCCATCTTTCTCTAAAAGGTCCGGGAGAAGCGGCTTAACAGGCAGAGGAAAGAAAAAGAAGCAAATATAAGGAGATAGGAGAAGGAAATATTTTTATTTTTACTCCCTTCGCCGTCGAAACCTTCGGCTCTTCCGGACCAGCAGCCTTGGATATGTTCAACATAATATCCAAGTCTCTGGTCCATGAGACCAGGGATCGACGTGCGGGGGAGTATTTCAGACAAAGAATAGGCCTGGCATACAGAGAGGTAACGCTATATCAGTATTGAGCACACTGGGAAAGGAAGAAGATAATTTAAACGAAATTTATAACGTTATCAAATAAATAATTTATATACCAGTTAAAAAAAANAAAAAAAAAAAAAAAAAAAAAAAAAAAAAAAAAAAATACAAATTGATCAATGTGGTGATTTTGTACCTTTAATGTAATGAGTCTGTTAATTTAAAATTGAACACAAACAGTTGTTGTAAATTCCAACAGAGAGCAGTATCAGTATTAGAAACTAACTTAAAGGAAATTAAAATAATGATCGTCTATTTTTAGTTGCAATCGAATCTACCGTTTCCATTTTTTGTCGTTTTTCACAAATCCTGCCTATGAGGAGATGGGCCGATGAGGTGAATGGGACGCGCCACGAATCTTTAAGTTAGAATCAAATTTACCGTCAGTTTTTATTAATTCTGCTTAAAAAGAGAACATCGGGTGCTGGAGACTTAAAAATTGGCATGCATGTTCATTATTTACAATTTAACTAGAGCACGACCATTGTTCACCAACAGATACACACACACACACGAATCAATGGATGAATGAAAATTTCAGCCCATTACAATAAATATCCTTTCTTCCTTTTTGTATGGACAAGGATGATTTTTTATCTAACATTTTGGATAGAAACCCCTAATGACTGTCCCCTTCTCTACCACTGGAAAGGGATTATTCTCAAAAGTTAAAGTCAACGGGGATGGGAGAGGCTTTGTCCTTTTCCTCCCTGTGTATATTAGGTGTATTATTATTTGTTTGATTTTTCTTTTTCCTCTCCACTTTAATATTTAAATGACAAAAGTAAACTTTCTGAACATAGAGGGAACTCTCCAGGGGTGTCGCATAAAGTAGTGGATAAAAATTGTTAAGCCATTTGTCTTTCCAGAAAAGGGATATCTTGATTCTTGAATATTTTGAACTTTTCCTGCAGGTCAGAAAAAGTATAGGTATTTTTTTCTTCATATTTTGTCCGAAAATCTCAAGAGATTTCCAGCAAAATTTAAATATTCAGGGTGTAACAAATAAATTACGTTCCATATATCAAATTAAGAGGGAAGCGTATTCTGTGAAAAAAAAAAAAACTTTACAANTTAAAAAAAAAAAAAAAAAAGGGCACACGTCCCCAAGGGTACCACTTTTTAGCATCCATTTCATTACCCACTACAACATAGTTTGAGTCTAGATTTTTTTAAATCTAAAATTTCAGTCATTTGCAATAATTTTGCTAGTACTGTCAAGAACATGAAAACTCCCAGATCCCCTCCGCCCCTGATAATTTTAGAAATGTCAAATTCTCTCTTTAGAAATGGTTGCAAGAAATCATCGTAATTTGGGGGCCAGTACATTCATTAGAATGTGTTTTTTCACATTTGACTTCTAGCACATGTGGGTTTTCTGTTACATCTTATATATTCTACATCATTTGGTTTATAAAGAAGTACCTACTCGTATTAGTGACGATCCTAGAAAATTATATCAAACCATTTTTCTGCCAACTTTTTAACCGAGAACCGTAGCAGCACCCGGGAAATTTCTCATGCAACCAAGCTGTTCATGTGGTTTAGCTTTTGCAGCAATATTTTCAATTAATTAATTTATCTCATTTTACAGTGCACTCGCCAGCTAAGCTGTTTTGTCTGCTTTACAGTAATTTTATTTTCGAAAAAAAAAAAAAAAAAAANAAAAAAAAAAAAAAAAAAAAAAAAAAAAAAAAAAAAAAAAAAAAAACATTCTTTAAGAGTAAACTTAGTTTCACTTCTGTGCCCTTTCGCAGCAATCTTCAACTAAGCATTTTCGCATTTTTTTATAAAGCAATAATATCAAGGAAAATGTTTTCCCTTTCTTATATACTTCAAGCTCTTGAAGTACCTAAGTATTTTCCCGCTTTTCATTTATTATTTCATGCAGGTAATTAGGTTTTTGGAGTCGAGTTTTCATCGTCTGAATTTTGCGTGTGAGAATGAATAATTCAGTACTCTACTAACAGCATTCATTTTATTTTTATGCAAATAGGTATATATTATAATTACATTAACCTCATCTGAAACAATTGCAGTCAAGGTAATCTCATCGGTTGCCTTACCGAATACTGACATTAATATCTTGGAGACTTTGTTGAGTTCACGGTCTGGGGGAGGAGATCTTGTTTGGCATTGAATGCATTCACCACGCCACGCCGGGTAGATATATTATCTGGTTTCTATCTTCAGAATGAAAGTCAAATATAATCAACTAGCATTATCTAGAATCTGAACTAACGTAAGATTCAATCAAGTTAACGTACATCAGGGTTTCTATGTTGTAACAAAGGTAGCAATTACGTGATGATTCCAGCATCACATGATTTACGAGTAATAAATCGATACAAGAAAGGTGTTGCAGCGGGCTCTCAGTTCTAGCATACTTAGATATATTCATTAAGATTTGGGTAAAAAAAAAACTCACGGGTTTAAAGAAATCGAATATTTTACGTTTGAAGGTAGGTACGCAGAATCTAAAATCTGTCCAACATACGCTGCGACATGTACATTTGTCAGTTAGCGTCGACCGATTTTGATCAAATTTGGTATGTTGATGTAGGACACTGGTCAGTCACGTATATAGGTGTCCATACCTTGAAACGTTATATATCATATTTTGATTATTATTATTTTTTTTTTTTTTCATGGTGCTTTATTATTGAAAATAATAACCAGAATAATGTTCTCTGCTTATGTTATCGTAAGTTAATTAAGGAACTTCTAGGAATCCCCTGTATCTCGAGAACGGAATTTATGCAAAAAACGATCTATCTTAATAGTAAAGAATTATTGTGTGAATTCAAAACTTCCGAATTTGTTTCCAAATCTTGACCCCAAATTCAGTTTTACAAATGGAAATACCATTTTTTTCTTTAAAAAAAGAAACAATTATTTTTGCAATTTCGCATAACTTGCTCTTTTTCTGCTGACAGATCTATGTCACACTTTCACAGTTTGAAATCACATTCATCAAGTATGGAAATTAGTCTGAATGAGATTGGCTAGGTGCTAGGTAAGTGCACAGTGCACTGACCATCCATAAGTACTGTATGTCCAAAAGAGAATAAGCTGAGAGGCAAAATTTCTGCAATAAGAAAGGAAATCCTGTTGTTATATTTGAAGATTTTCAAGGTGAATTCACATTCTGAGAGAATTGAAATTTTTTCTATTCCCGCTTTATTTTTATATTTTTAGCTTTTTTTAAAATATTGGTGGGGGTCCTGTTTCTTTTTGACTTGAGAATTATGTCAAAGGAAAAAAGTGAATTCGTCAACAGAGTTAGGTAAATAAAGAATCATATTTGTTCATTTTTTTTAAAAAAAAAAATCAACTGCCGTGTTGCTATTTGTGTTTGATGTGCAATGCGTGTATTATGTTTTCAGCCTATTGAGAAAATTTCGGTTACAACCTTGAGGTTTATTTGAAACATACTTATTTCATGTTGTCGATAATAACTTCACTCACATGTTGTTATTTGTGTTTGATGTGTAGTGCGTGCATTATGTTTTCAGCCTATTGAGAAAATTTAGGTTACAACCTTGAGGTTTATTTGAAACATTTATAATGTTGTTGATAATAACTTGAAATCTTGTTTTGAGACTCTATGCTATTTTTATCTTGTTTCGTTAACTTTAAAATAGATAATTTGTTAATATTAATTAGACCACTATTGGCCAGATTCACTCATAAATTAATAAAGCTTCC
Source organism: Pachypsylla venusta (assembly GCA_012654025.1). Taxonomy (NCBI): domain Eukaryota; kingdom Metazoa; phylum Arthropoda; class Insecta; order Hemiptera; family Aphalaridae; genus Pachypsylla; species Pachypsylla venusta. The sequence goes on along the minus strand of CM022878.1, from coordinate 6,844,221 downwards.
GTTCGAATCTATTTCTTGTGTTGGGAGACAACAATGTTGTATTACACACAAATGGCCATATTATAAATCGGCAAAACGTTGTGTATCAAGGGTGTTATAACCTATTAACTCATTCTAGTCTATTCTTTTCTGCAGAATCCAATTGCTTCGTAGCATAGTGGTTAAGCCCCCGCCTGACAAACAGAAGGCTTCAATCCCAAGCTGAGGCAGGATATTTGTCCTGTGACTATTTTGATTATGTGACCTCATAAAAATAGAGCTCCAAGAGTTAGGTGGTAGAAAATACCTCAAGTATTATTGGTTACCTTGTCCATTTTTATGTATCTAAAAATGTGGAACTATGAACAGATGGCCAGACCCTCATAAAGTGCAAACAATACGAATTTAATTCAAAGACTTGCATATCAGTAAGATAGCTATTTAATTTCACTGCACCAGCAGATCAGATGTACTCGGCCTGTGATGACGTTTACTCTTAATACAATCTCAAGTAGGTTTACTTTATTTCTGTAATCGCAGATCCTAACAGCCAATATACAACGCAGTTGTAGATAAGCGGTTGATGCTTCCGATAGCTAGAGAATAAAGATTATAAAATCTGTACTTAGATAAACATGATTTTGTGGTGTTGTAAAACGCATTAATTGTAAAAAAATCCAGCAATATTTTCCTACTAATCTAAAAAAAATGTTCCCGATTTGACGTCGGAAACTATCGGCCGATATGCCTTTTGTCTTTTTACTCTAAGATCTTCGAAAAAATCATCTACACACCTATATCCGTACATTGAAAAATATTTTACTTCCAAATAACAACTTGGGTTCCGTACTAACGGTCGACTTGTACCAACTTGGTCGATTTCTTATCGTACACATCTTCTTTTGTTTCTTCTCGTATTTTGACATCGCAAAAGCTTTTGATACTGTACATCATTGGCTACTTCTCACAAAACTTCAGAACTATGTATGGTTTATCTCCTATTTATCTCAAGTGTTTTCATACATACTTGACTGGACGTAATTTTCGTGTCAAAGTCAAAAACGTCTTTTCATCATTTTTTCCCATTTCCTCCGAGGTCCCACAGGGGAATGTTCTGGGGCCACTTTTATTTCTAATTTTCATCAATGATATTGCATAGGTTCTAACTTGCCCGTTTCAATTTTTGCAGATGATTTAAATATCTTTCTAGGTTATGACCCTAATGACCTCAATTTTGTCGGCTCCGCCATTCTTCAAGAAAATATCAACAATGTCATAAATTGGTATACTTGTAACAGTCTGTCGGTCAATGTTTCTAATACGAAATGTATGACTTTCACTCGTCAGCCTAATTATGATGTTGCTGATTATGAACGATCTTGGTTTCTTCTTTGATTCTAAGCTCTTATTTAATCAGCATATTTTCACCACTCTTCCTAAATGTTTCTCCAGACTTGGCTTGCTGAACCAGTTTTGCAGGAACTTCTCTTCAACTCAAATCTTTATCTGTTGTACAATACTAGTATCCCCCGATCGCGGCTTTGCCCGCGCATATTTTAAATGATGTATTATGCTATCTCTCTCGCTCCAATGTATTTTTTGTTTACTTTTCTACCCCTTAAAATTAAAATTTTGCAAAATCCTTTCTTAGTGCATACTTACCATATTTTATCGCAAACAACTTTTGTTCTCCTACGAAAACATCTGCCATCATCATGTAATACTCTCTCAACTCGTAGGAGACAATATGATCTGCTCTGATCTTTCTGTTGAACTGTCTTCACGATCAAGTACAGTGTGACTCATTCTTCTCCAACTTGTTGTCTTACATTAATTGTAAAAAAAATCAAACCAGCAGGATTTTCCTACTAATCTATACCACTTATAAAATACAAAGCCCAGTTGTTGTTTTTTACATTAATTGTAAAAAATCAAACCAGCAGGATTTTCCTACTAATCTATACCACTTATATAATACAAAGCCCAGTTGTTGTTTTTTACATTAATTGTAAAAAATCAAACCAGCAGGATTTTCCTATTAATCTATACCACTTATAAAATACAAAGCTCAGTTGTTGTTTTACATTAATTGTAAAAAATCAAACCAGAAGGATTTTCCTACTAATCTATACCACTTATAAAATACAAAGCCCAGTTGTTGTTTTACATTAATTGTAAAAAATCAAACCAGAAGGATTTTCCTACTAATCTATACCACTTATAAAATACAAAGCCCAGTTGTTGTTTTACATTAATTGTAAAAAATCAAACCAGAAGGATTTTCCTACTAATCTATACCACTTATAAAATACAAAGCCCAGTTGTTGTTTTACATTAATTGTAAAAAATCAAACCAGAAGGATTTTCCTACTAATCTATACCACTTATAAAATACAAAGCCCAGTTGTTGTTTTACATTAATTGTAAAAAATCAAACCAGAAGGATTTTCCTACTAATCTATACCACTTATAAAATACAAAGCCCAGTTGTTGTTTTACATTAATTGTAAAAAATCAAACCAGAAGGATTTTCCTACTAATCTATACCACTTATAAAATACAAAGCCCAGTTGTTGTTTTACATTAATTGTAAAAAATCAAACCAGAAGGATTTTCCTACTAATCTATACCACTTATAAAATACAAAGCCCAGTTGTTGTTTTACATTAATTGTAAAAAATCAAACCAGAAGGATTTTCCTACTAATCTATACCACTTATAAAATACAAAGCCCAGTTGTTGTTTTACATTAATTGTAAAAAATCAAACCAGAAGGATTTTCCTACTAATCTATACCACTTATAAAATACAAAGCCCAGTTGTTGTTTTACATTAATTGTAAAAAATCAAACCAGAAGGATTTTCCTACTAATCTATACCACTTATAAAATACAAAGCCCAGTTGTTGTTTTACATTAATTGTAAAAAATCAAACCAGAAGGATTTTCCTACTAATCTATACCACTTATAAAATACAAAGCCCAGTTGTTGTTTTACATTAATTGTAAAAAATCAAACCAGAAGGATTTTCCTACTAATCTATACCACTTATAAAATACAAAGCCCAGTTGTTGTTTTACATTAATTGTAAAAAATCAAACCAGAAGGATTTTCCTACTAATCTATACCACTTATAAAATACAAAGCCCAGTTGTTGTTTTACATTAATTGTAAAAAATCAAACCAGAAGGATTTTCCTACTAATCTATACCACTTATAAAATACAAAGCCCAGTTGTTGTTTTACATTAATTGTAAAAAATCAAACCAGAAGGATTTTCCTACTAATCTATACCACTTATAAAATACAAAGCCCAGTTGTTGTTTTACATTAATTGTAAAAAATCAAACCAGAAGGATTTTCCTACTAATCTATACCACTTATAAAATACAAAGCCCAGTTGTTGTTTTACATTAATTGTAAAAAATCAAACCAGAAGGATTTTCCTACTAATCTATACCACTTATAAAATACAAAGCCCAGTTGTTGTTTTACATTAATTGTAAAAAATCAAACCAGAAGGATTTTCCTACTAATCTATACCACTTATAAAATACAAAGCCCAGTTGTTGTTTTACATTAATTGTAAAAAATCAAACCAGAAGGATTTTCCTACTAATCTATACCACTTATAAAATACAAAGCCCAGTTGTTGTTTTACATTAATTGTAAAAAATCAAACCAGAAGGATTTTCCTACTAATCTATACCACTTATAAAATACAAAGCCCAGTTGTTGTTTTACATNGGATCTAACCAACTGATGTAGTCTTCAATCAGTTGAAATGGTCGCTATGATAGCTCAATAGGATCTAACCAACTGATGTAGTCTTCAATCAGTTGAAATGGTCGCTATGATAGCTCAATAGGATCTAACCAACTGATGTAGTCTTCAATCAGTTGAAATGGTCGCTATGATAGCTCAATGGGATCTAACCACTCCCTTTGTATGATAGTAGGTACATTGAGAGTTATCTGAGATGGGTACTTTGAGATTTATTTGAGATCTGTTCTCAAAAAGGACCGGAGTTATTTGAAGTTAAATTTTCCAGTTAAAAAAAAAATTGAAAAAGGGACAAGTTGAAAAAAGGGAAAAGCCATTTTCCTCAAAGTAAAACAACACATGTTTCAGTGTTTTAACATCCATTCATTCTGATCAGCAAAGCCTACTTTTATTCTGAGATCCACTCAGGGTGAATATTCGTATCGTTTGTCAAGTCAATAGAATGGAAATCTTTATTTAACCAAACATCTTAAACGGACACAGGTTTATAAGTTAGTGTTTAACTTTGAAAAACTCCGGTCCTCTTTTGGGTATCTCAAATGAATCTTGACATATTTTCATTTTATTTTATATTTCAAAAATATATATAAGATTTCAAAAGTTAAGCGTCTCTTCCCCCCCTCCCCTAAAAGTTCCAAAAATTTTAAAACCCCTCTTAGGAACCAAGCTAGGAAATTCGTTTTATACTTTCACATTTGAAGTGTATCTTGATTTGACGTGAGACGTGCATTCCTATTTTTCGATTTATATTTTATCTTCCATATACGAAGTATAGGTAAGTAAAGTATTGTATTGGTGTAAAAAATCGATGTCTTTTTTTTTGTACAACTTATGGCGATGACGACTACATTCCAAAAAATGGGTCTAGAAAAAATGTGTGTCCATCCGTCCGAAAAAATCGTTTTTTACATCAGCCTCTAATATTTGGCCACACAATATTCCCTGAGGCCGTAATTCGAGACACACCCTTAACATTTAATGGGATCTAACCAACTGATCCTCATAATCAGTAGCATCCTCTGGGGTCCATTTATGGGTCAAAAGGGGTCATTTTGGCCAAACGGTAAGGCCTATTTTGATGAAATTAAAAACAAAGAGCGTTTGTCACATATCATCGACAAATTTTGGAACTCTTGAGTTTTATAAGTTATCTCCACTTGGGGGGGGGGGGGGGCCTTAAAATATTTTTGCTAGAGAGCTGACAACAGCCGTAGGTTACCAAATCTAATTCATATAATATTTTCACTGGAGGGCCGTGACAACAGCCGAAAGCTGCTAAATCTAATGTATATAATATTCTCTCTAGGGAGCTGCGACAACAACTGAGGGTTTTCAAAAAGGTAATTCAAATATATATTTTTTTTACTATAGAGCTGCGACAACAGCCGAATTCTCCTAAATCTATTTCATATAATATTTTGACTAGCAGTGATAACAACCGAAGGTCGTCAAAGGTAATTCAAATATTATTTTTCATCAGCCGAAGTCTGCCAAATCTAATTGAAATAATATATTCCCTGAAAAACAGCCACAGGCTGCCAAATTCATTTTCAAAAATATTTTCACTGAAGAGCGGTGATAACAGCCGATAGCTGCTACTGCTAATAGATGTTATATTTTCATCAAATATGTCTCTAGGGTCCTTACCGATGCAATATATTTTTGTTTACAGTTTAATAGAGACCGACCCAGATACGATCTGCTATTGATGTATAAATTAGTTTTCAAAGTGAGTCAATTTTTTTGAACAAAAAATTCATTATAGTTTTTAAAGGTCACACAGGGCTAATTCCAAAGCTAAATATATTTTAATATATTTAATATTTTCGACAAATTCAACGAGCTTTTTATCGTTCCTAGTGCAATCATTTTTTTTCTACAGCCATATCTACAGGGTGTCAAATCTACATTTTGACCTCCATAACCACGCCCCTGAAAACGTTTTTAATATTTGCAAAAACTGAGTTGTCGACTTGTACTTTCATAAAACATGTCAATTCGTAGATATTCGTTCTCAGTTTTGTTAGTCATTCCTTTTTCCGTTTTCTAACTGCTTACCTACCTAGTATTGAAAATAAAAATTATAAATACCTGCAATTTATAATACCTACCTATAAAGAGCAACCACCATTTGGGATTAGGACTTTTTCGTCGAAAAAAAAATATGTTTTTTATCAATACTTTGTTAGTTATATATCACTCACACTCACTAATAAGATATCAAAAATATATCAGTTTCAGTTGAATTCGATGCCTCGGGTAGTGAACTTCGCATGATATTTGTTCGTATTGTATATCAGTTGTTTTTTCTTTTTAAATAATACGTTTATAATTTTGTGAAAATCTACGTAATTATTTCGAATAGTTGGAAATTTATGTAAATTTAGTTGGTGTGAATTTAAAATTATTTATTTATTAATTTTCATAATTTAGTTTCTACACATCATGGATATTTAACTATTTAGACAATTTTACCCTTATAAATAATTTCAATTAAGCTATATTAAATTGTCTAATTTTATTTTATTAAAATTTCGGTATTGATTAAAAAAACCAGGTATTTTTTTTAGTAATTTGCAGAAAAATAGATTATAAAAATAATCCCCCATTTTTTATTTTACACGAAATTTTCCGTATGTACTAACACACATGTAAAACGTGATCAATTGTAACGATTTGTTAGTTATTGAATTCAAACACAATATTGAATTTTGTACCTCAGACCTGAGGTTTTGAAAACCTCTGGTTTTGAAATCTGCTTACCCTGATGTCTTTACAGTCGTTTAAATTTTTTAAATCTTACCAAAATTTGTCTCACTAAGTACTCTGTGCAATTGGATTCGCAATAACACCCCCTCTACGAAACCAATCGATTAAAAACGCCTCACTGGACGCTTTGTTGACCCAGACAACCCCGGATGGGTGATAAATGATGACAATTAGTCCTCTGGTGAAGGAATCAATCGACCTAGACATGTGATAAAAACAGTAATATACGAGAATATGGCACGTTTTATACCCAGTGAAGTTGACCAACTTTCAGTGAAGTGACCAACTTTCAACGAGATAATACTTGGCGGCAGACTACGTAGGTTTGCGCCCCGTGATACTGGCTATTCCTGGCCTAACCCACCTTGGGTGAGATCAATTTATGTATTGTTAGGCACCTGTTTGTGAGTTTCCAGCAAAGGTAGTATAAAACCCCCGTCCCAAATGACCTTAGATGTTAAAGAGACGTAGAGCCAAAAAAAAAAAAAAAACATTAATATGAATTTTTTCTTATGCGTGTTACGTCCAAGGTATTCAAGTTTAATAAATATGTAGTACCTACCTATAGACATTATAAGGCCCATTATTTTTGATAAAAACAACATATAATTATAAATGTAAGCATAATCAATGAATCACTCTTAATCTATTAAAATCAGTTTATTGAAACCCAAAATTGCATGTGATTAACAAGAATATTATTGCTAAACTTGTGTTTTCTTAATTTTCAATTAGTCATTCAAACATTTTCAATAATCATTTAATATTCATAACTATTATTTGAAGAGGATAGGGAGCTGCTTCTCAGGTAAATATAACAATTTATTTCAAAATGACCTTTTGTACGTATGTAACACACATTGTTACTCGTCATACGAATAAATCAAACCACATGTTCTAGGGGTCAAATAAGAAATGGCTCCTTCCTTTGTACTTTTAAACCAATTTTTAAAATAGTTTTGTTAACTGTAATATTACTCGGATAAAATTGCTATCAGAAACAAATTCTATGTACATTATACCTTATAATACCATACAACATCTGAATAGCACAAGGCGCACAAGAGTTATCGTGTAATGAACAGACAAACAGATAAATAAAAATCACAGAGTTCAAGCTTCTTAAGACCAAACCAGCGTCTATGGCACATTTAATACACCAGTTCCCGGTGGATCACTGAAGTTAAGCAACGTCCAGCGAGGTTCTACCATGTGGGTGTCCACTTGGGTTCGCGCCCTCGTGATGCTGGCTATTTTTCTGGCCCAACCCAGGCTGGGTGAGGTCAGTGTGGGTAGCTTGTTTGCAAGTTTCCAGCGACTAGAGGGTTAAACCTCGTCTCGAATGACAAATAGATGTTAAAGAGACGTTAAGCCAAATTAAAAAAAAAACTTCTTAAGATCAAATATTAGGTCTATTTTCTACTTGAGATAGAATTTGATACTATTTCAGTCCATTACAATACTTTCTGTAGAAGATAGCGTCTATCTTAGGAAGGAAAGTAAAAATCTTGAAGGTTAGTGGGACCGGGTTGCATGTTAGGGTCCATTAAGTACGGTGCTTTACTCTGAGGAACCATCCTCATAGTTTCCCATTGCAATTACCTTTGGTTAGTTTGAAACTAGAGGCAACACCCTAACAACTTTCCTATCTAAACTTAATGCCACTCATCCTTCATTCCAAGTCCATTTTGATTTAAAGGTGTGTAATTATAATCCACGGACGGTTCTTCATAAAGGTAAAAATCTAATCAACTATGCTTACTTGCCTTTTCTGGTTTGTTCATTAATTAGTTTTTATCTTCCCAAATGGGCACCTTCCCAGCATCTACCTCAACAACGTGTCTGGTATACAGATGATGTTGGGTACGTCAGAAATCTATCGTCTGTATGTGTATGTCAAAGACTACCTGCCAGACTGTCAGAATTTAGTTCTTATGTTTTTTAAAAAAAGAAATGGTGGAAGCGATCAGGTGGGTGTTTCAATTCTTAATCTGCGGCACATTATTAAAAAAAATGCCGCGATTAATTTGATCTGAAAAAGCGTGATTTTAGTGAATAATTGTAAGCTCTCAAAATTATTTAATTTATGAAATGATTTTATCTTCCACCTACCTATCTAATGATGCACTCAGTATTTTGGCGTATTTTTGAAGAGTCTTTTCTTTTTTAACTTCACTTTTCCCAATTCTATTTGGTATCGGCGTTATCTTCCTCAATTCTACCATGTCACAACCTTCGTTTCAGGTTTCAGTGCCTACACTCTCCAGCTGTATCATTTCTGGGCAGTGTAACCCTCGCTCTTTTCTCACATACTTCATCATTGGTTTAAAGCAAATTTTTTTTAATGGCTGGATGCCCTTTTTTTTAATGGCTGGAAACCAAAACTTCTGTATTTACACGGGCTTAGGACCATCACCTAATGAAGCAGAATTGTTTCCCTCGGTAGCTACATTGGTATATTTTTAAAATGTATTAACCCTCTTTAAGTAGAAACAAAACGATGTGGCTTTTGATTATTTCCTCAAAACTGATATTTCTGGTCATTGCTAATATGTTGAACGTGCCATACATTATCTGGACAATGTTGCTAATATGTTGCACGTGTCATATATTATCTGAACATGTTTGCCAATATGTTGATCGTGTCATAATTATATTATCTGAACATTTTTGCCAATATGTTGATCGTGTCATATATTATCTGAATATTTTTGCCAATATATTGATCGTGTCATATATTATCTGAACATTTTTGCCAATATGTTGATCGTGTCATATATTATCTGAACATTTTTGCCAATAAGTTGATCGTGTCATAATTATATTATCTGAACATTTTTGCCAATATGTTGTACGTGTCATACATTATCTGAACATTGTTGTACGTGTCATAATTGTCATATATTATCTGAACATTTTTGCCAATATGTTGTACGTGTCATACATTATCTGAACATTGTTGCACGTGTCATATATTATCTGAACAATGTTGCACGTGTCATATATTATCTGAACAATGTTGCACGTGTCATATATTATCTGCACATTATTACTAATAGGTTGCACGAGATGCGTGTATGATAATTCTAAAGCACATCCTTTGACAACAAACATTATTTTGTATGAAGTTTAATTTTTTGAGTCAATTTCATCAAAGAGACGGGCCCATGGCCACCCCACTCTTGTCCGCTAATTAGAGGGCGTACTAGACATGATAATGATCAAACCATAAACTGTGAAATGATCGGGAGATGGGGAGAAATTGTATGTCTATATACAAGAAGAGTAAATCCTAAATGTTTTGAAAAACACAAATTGTTTTTCTTTTCTTCCACCATGGAAAGCGGTTTATTAAGTGACAGTAGTTTGCGATTGCCATATATTTTATTAGCTGAATTTTCCTCATGAAGTGTGCTCCCCCTTTCCCCTAGATGTTTTGTTGATGTTGAGTTGTAAAAATGAAGTTGATGAGGACGGTCAATGATGGGGTGTCAAGCTCTTGTCCATTACGAGTATACAGTTTTGAGGAAGGCGAATGACAATCATTATTTTGTCTCCTGGAAACCGGTCATCTGGGGTACGAATCAAGATAGAGTGAATTTTTCTGGAATTTTGTTAGGTATGTTTTAGAGCAGCGATTCCCAACCTGGGGGCGGTATGAAATTTTGAGGGGGGCGTTAAAGAGAAGGGGGGCGATTAGAATCTCGGGGGCTATAAGTATATTAATTATTTCGGTCAACAGGTAGGTTGTTCATACAATAATAGTGTTTGGGTAAAATAAATTACCTCTAAAATTTAGAGGTTCATTCCCGGTCACTTTTTTGATTTCCTGCCGATTGGCGATGTAATTTTACGAGTTTTTAGTGGTAAATAAAAAAACGAGTATTTAATGATAACTGGGTTTTAGTTGGGTTTTGTTACGTACGTATATAGTAAAAGGAAACAGTTTTAAGATATTTGAGCAGAAAAACAATATCAAGTTTATAATAAAATAGAGATCAATTTTTTTTTCTTTTTAGGAGCCCTGGGGAACCGGCCATAAAACAGGTTTTAAAAAACCTAAAACTTAAATCAGCAAAAAAAAAACAACCTAAAATTTAAAATAAAAGTTAAAAAACCTAAAATTTAAATCAGCACCTTTCTGCATAAGCCATGAATTAATTTTTGGACTCTCAATAACAGAAAAGCGACAATTTTCCGTCAACTTTAAAGCTCTTATCTCCGAATGTGTTCTTTATTTTGAGCCCATCGATTTAGAAACACTACGTATTTTCAAAGTGTGGACTTTCTATTTTTTTAAATGAAAAGTTGAGTTCGCCACTCGAAATTGTTCTCGTTGTTAGTGGATATGAAATCTGACAAGTAATCACCATGAAAGAGTATATGGGTAATCACATTTTCAATATGTCTATCACACACTAACGAAGGGTGGGGGTGCACGCTTTTTTCCAATTTATTTTCCGAAAATGTAATGTACTCCTCGTTCCGACATGTATTAGGTAAAGTCAAAAGATATTTGATTTTTATATTGTAAAAAAATCTGGCATGAACATCACATGACCTTCCATCTATAACAGGGGTTCCCAAACTTTTTGGGACCGCGCCCCCTTTTCCTGAAATGAAAGCCTCCCACNGTGGGGGTGCACGCTTTTTTCCAATTTATTTTCCGAAAATGTAATGTACTCCTCGTTCCGAGATGTATTAGGTAAAGTCAAAAGATATTTGATTTTTATATTGTAAAAAAATCTGGCATGAACATCACATGACCTTCCATCTATAACAGTGGTTCCCAAACTTTTTGGGACCGTTCCTGAAATGAAAGCCTCCCACGCCCCTCCCCCCTTTACATTATAAAATATGAATGGGTACGGGTGTTGCTAAATGCCATCTCATTCAAAACGGTAATGTGTTGCTCAATGCTATCTCATTCAAAACGCTAATGTGTTGCTCAATGCTATCTCATTCAAAACGATAATTCTATAAAGTGTTGTAATTCACTGTCTGAACACGTTTTTAGGTCCCCAGAGCCCCAATCTCGAATTTTAGACATTTGTGTGTTTGTGTGTGTGTGTGTGTGTGCGTATGTGCGTGCGCGTGTGTGCTTGCGTGCGTGAACGAAATATTTCTGTAACGTTATTTGTCGTGTTCTATAGTTCTATACATGGTTGACATGTACATACAAAGTTGCTATTAGTCCCCAGCACTTACTGTTCTTATTAAAAATAATATTAGTCCCTTATTTATACTGCCCGAATAGGACTCAATAGTCCCTTGAGACCGACAGTTTTTTGGGTGGTATTAATATGTGGTAAATATCTTAAAATTCATGGTCAGGCAAGCGTCTTACCACATTAAGACAGAATTCGTGAATTCCAGCAGCTCAAATTTCAACAAACAGCAACAAACAGGTTCGTCCTAGGCATATATAAATGACATTTGATTCAGAATTAGGTACATACGAAATTTTAAGTCTCTATTAACAGTTAACGCTCTTGAGATACCTATCTTGTTACCGGATAGACACACGGACCAATGACTCTGGGGACCTCAACATTGAAAACTCGACATTAAGTGCGGGATATATAGCAGCAACAATAATCTTGGCCCCAGTAATAGATATACTATTTTCATAGGCGGAATTTTTTGGTTGAGTGAGTGGAACTTGGCCTTTTTTTAATGATATTTTTTTTGTGAGATTAACTAAATACATAATAAATATCAGGAATCTGATGTCCTTTTGAATCGAGGAATGTCGGTAACATTTCATTTACGATTTGGCCTCCATATTCTGCTTACACGTCTGTCCGTGTGAGTATTATCCCTCCTTCCTGGGAGGATCTTCCGTAGGTCTCAACTTTTTTTTCTTAATTGGATACTTCCATTTTTGACCAACCAATCAAATTATCATAATCCAGCGCTTTAGATCTTAGAATTTTGTTTTACACATTTACTATAGCACATATCTTTGGTTCATTTCATAACATGTCTATGTCTATATTTACAAGTCTTCGTATAGTTTCGCTATTCAAATTACTTATACCTGCCAGATTGATATCATTCACTTGTAGTTTATTGTGGTCCCATATGTGGAATGTTAAATTTTAATAAGAAAACAAATTTGAAGTAAATTTGTTTAGTTTGAACCGGAATTTTCCAATCTGGTTTTCATATTTTTGTTCTGTGTAGTCACAATTCTGACTAATTTTAACTCAACGTCGATATGGACTCATGCAGCATATTGTTTTACTGATAAATTACAAATGAAATATTCAACTCGCCAACTGATACTGTTTCTGAGATAAAGTCATAATGTGAAACACAAACGGGCTAATATAGCTTAAGTTTTATTAGTGTAAAATTGTATGTCATTCTTCGGGACCACAAAAGAATTTTGTTTGTTTTGTACGATTTTTGTATTTTTACATTAAAATGGGTCCGTAGCGGAGGGCTCGCCTCCTCTATATTCGCCCATGTCTGAAAACATGATGTATTATGTGTTGCAAGGTATTTTTCACGGCAAACGCTGCACTGTATATAATCTATTCTGGGTGGTGGTTGTTTTACTGAGGAGATACATGCCTTCCCTACATGTGAAATGGAATGCATGTAATAATCATACTGAATCTTTGTCCCTGCAACCATAGTAGGAATCTGTACTTTGCGAGATCTATTCTGGTCCGGTGTAACTCTGTTGCTTTACTAAGGAGATCCATGCATTTCATTACTCCCTACATGGTAATGGAATGCATGTATAACTACAATATTCATACTGAATCTTTGTCCCTGGAACCGTATTAGGAATCTGTTCTTTGCGAGATCTATTCTGATGGTCTGGTGTAACTCTGTTGCTTTACTAAGGAGATCCATGCTTTTCATTACCCCCTACATAGGAAATGGAATGCATGTATAACTACAAAATTCATACTGAATCTTTGTCCCTGCAACCGTATCTGGTCTGGTGTAACTCTGTGGTGGTTGCTTTACTTGGGATATCCATCCATCTATCCCTTGGGATCTGCTCCATCTATCTTGCCCTGACCCCTATCTGTAATGTCTGTCTAGAGCTAACTGTTTTTCGGCCCAAGGGGTCGATTTCTTCAATTGCTGGGAGAAGGGTTTGGACCTGAGAAAGGAAACTACGTGCGACCTAAATCTAAACATTTTATTGTTATAAAATGTTAACTGATTACTTTTTGAATCTGATCAACACGGAGTACAATTTGTTATAGATTAAAATTAATTGTCAATTGTACCTTTATAATTTATAAATAAAAAAAAATCCATTACCATATTTTTAAATTTACTCATACATTCTCGTACAGAATTTACTCATAAACTCATATGTACATTCTGAAATATTTCGAGATGACGAACAAACAATTTAGCAATAAGCACTTGACTTCCATTACTCTACCTGACAAAGCGTTACACATGACAAGTCAAACGTAAAGAAAGACAATATTTAGAAAGGTGTCGGGCGCGGCTTATTAGCAGGCATTTTGTCGTAGCGTTACATTTCTATTTCTTTTCATTTTGATGAATGGGGTTCTGACAACGAGTTGTTTGTTTTTATTGCTTGCTTTTCCACAAATGTAAATAAAGCTCTGTCCACAGAAGAGAACTCCGTGATTTATTGGACATCGTGAAGTTAAACAAAATCTATTAAACAGCAATAGAATGATGAATACTAGTAGTTTTGTGATCTGTAGACTTCACTCAGTTAAAATGATCACCATGCCCTGGTAGCTAGAAAAGTACTCAGCAATTTTTATCAACATATTAAATGTCCATATACAAGTTTCATCAAAAGTTTCTTATTTTTGATAATTTTCCAAGCGTTCGAGAGTTATTATGGACGGATCTGACAAACAGATAAGTTGTGTTGAAACTTGAATTCAGTGGCTTGCTAGTAGAAATTATGATCCCGAAACTTCTTGACAATCCCGAAGTTTCGGGACTGGTCCAGGGATTAGAAAAAAATGGGAACCTTCCAAAAATCAAGTAGAAGTAGGTATAGTTACTATAATAAGATAGAATAAAAATATAAAATCAAGTATTTAACTTGAGAGATGTGTGTGGAGTCCTTTTGTAGAACCACCAAAAGTTTTCAAAATATTATAGCATGATATTTTTTACACTTTGCATTTTTACCGTCTTTGGACACTAAAGAATGACTCCAAACGAATGAAGGGTCGGTCTGAATCTTTTTGTGCGATATAAAACCGTCAATTTTAAGGTCAAACAACACAACAAAATAGAATTTAGAGTATATTAGAATAATTTTAGGCCTTTATTGCATGGCAGATGGCAGCAAATCGACTTTCATGTAACGTTCAAGATTGATGTATGGAGAGTATTGGGGCCTCATTTTCAAATTCAATAAAAAAAGTATGCTTTTTGTTTGTTTTTGATATATCACTGTCAATCCCGAAAATTCCGAGATTGGATGGTGAATCCCGGGATCAAAATTTCAGCCAATTGCGGGTGGGATCCCGGGATCGTAATCTCTAAAGGAAATCACACTTAGGATACAGTGCAGTTTTCAGTGCATAACTAGATAATGTTCTTAATTTGTACGCGTCACAAGCACACAGACAAACTACTGACAGCTTAATTGTCCTAAGTTAGTAAGTCATTTTTTGAGTGAAAGAACTTACGCATTTGATAGATATTTCAAAAAGTGACTAAATAATTCTCTGTTTCTTGCTTGAGCTCCGCAATACTTGTTGGATCGTAATTGACAACCCCCCCTGCAATAGAAGAACATGCTGTACGAGGTGTGGCTATTAAATAACGAGGCTATTCAATAAAAAGGTTTTTATTATAAAAATTATACTACATTCGAATGCTCCCCTTCGTTTTTTCCATTGATCGAAGCAGTGCTGGACGTCTTTTTTGGTGAGGACCTTTAGGAGCTCTGCGGTTTTTGGCTTTACCGCTTCCATCGACTCAAATCGGGTCCCTTTCAAAGTAAATTTTATCTTCGGAAACAAAAATAGTCGCACGGTGTCAAATCTGGCGAGTACGGCGTGTGTTTGAGCGTTGGAGTGCGTTTATCAGCCAAAAACGCTTATCAGCCAAAAACGCTTATCAGCCAAAAACGCTTCAAAAACGCGCATTATGGGCAGGTGCGTTATCCTGGTGCAAAATCCAAGAGTTGTTCTTCCACAACTCGGGCCGTTTCTTACGAACTCGTTCTCGCAGTATTGCCAAAACTGACAAATAGTAAATCTGGTTGACAGTCTGACACTCTGGAACCCATTCAGTCATCCCGATACCGTTAATGTCGAAAAAAAAAATCAACATTGCCTTGAATTTTGATTTGAGGCGACCTGGGCGCTGGTCATCTTCAGTGCTCTCTCGGCCCTCTCTGAAGTGCTTACACCACTCAAAAACACGCGTACGAGATAGAAAATTGTCCCCATAGCAACAATTTATAGCACTCAGTCGGAGTTTTTTCGATTTAACGAGAAATTTGAGATTGATAGGTTGCTCCTGTTTTTCGTCACACATGGTTTTCGGCACAAGAAAAAAACACGTTCGTTTCAAACCGCTACTGCACAAATACTATAATAGTGACGAAAACGTGTTTTGGTACGTGAATAGAGAAGATTTCTAGATACCCAACGCACTACTCTTTTTTCCCCACTCCTCTAGGGCGCCCTCTAGGCGCTCAGTCTCGTTATTTAATAGCCACACCTCGTATTCTGTGTTGCCAATGTATGGACGCAGCTTCTGTGTTTTAATAAATTGAAAATTTGTGTTTTAAAGTTCAAAAGTTCATCCAAAATTCAAATGGTTGTCTTTTAATATTGTATGAAATGTAGTTCTGTGAATTTTTCGTTTATTTCTCACATTGACGATTTTATATCTTCAAGATACAGTTTTTATGTTAGTTACGAGTATCTATTTGTTGCGATTATTTCATTATTAATATATCATATCAGCATACAATCACTCAGTTAAGTACGAGTCATATACATTGTGGGAAACGTCACTTGAGATGACATTGGGAAATGGCTATATTGGTTTATCGTTGGATTGTAACGAATAGCGTGTCGTACATGTTGGCATAATAAACTCTGAAAAGTGATTTAGAACATTTGTGCTCATGTCTGATGTATTATTATTTAGGTTAATTGTTAATAAATTAGTATTGTTCAAATACTTGTTGCCGAGTGTATACGTTATCCATATGTGTAATGCTCGACCGTCTTGTTCACCAAAATAATATAAATACAGTGTGTCCCAGAATGACCGGTCGGCCTCCCCCCTTATCTTTTGAACGGCTTGGGATTTTTCAATTCTGTAGAGAGCTCTAGCAAAATTGAAAAAAACAAAAACAGTTCGAATGGATTTTGGAAAGATCCAGGTTCGAAAACCGGGAGTTACTTTTTCTATAAAAAGTGTCCCTTTCTTGGTTGAGCTTTGATTTAGTTCTTGTGTTTAGAAGAAGGTTTCACATGTACCTGATTCAACAAAAGTACACAATTTCATAAGTGTTGTAGGCTGACAAAGACAAACAACTTTTTCTGGAGTTTAAAAGCTGTGGAATGGGAACTTTATTGTTTCCTTATATACTCTATCCTAAATCAAAACCTTACTTTAGATAAATCAAGGCCTTACTTTAGACTTTCAATTTTAACCTCCGGGAAAAATGAGATAAATATAAACCTTACTTCAGACTTTCAATTTTAACCTCCGGAAAAAATGAGATAAATCAAAACCTTACTTTAGACTTTCAATTTTAACCTCCGGGAAGAATGAGATAAATCAAAACCTTATTTTAGACTTTTAATTTTATCCTCCGGGAAAAATGAGATTTGACTATCCCCAGTCTTGTAGCATTTCATTTGAATTTCTCGAGAATTCTACACATTTTATCAGATTCCTGGGGTTTGAAATTGGATTGACCATAACCATTCGATTGGCAAATGACTATGGCCCGTTTCAATCCCTCCAAGACGCGTTTCCATCCCCCAAGTAAGCGATCTCCTACCATACAATAAAATTCATACTAATAAGTAATGTTTAAATTTTCAAAACATTATGGAGGACACGGCCTATCAAAATCCAACTCCATATAAAAATATCATGTTTGATGTGTACCTATACAAAAGACCCCGACAATTTAAAACTAATCAAATTTTATTGTTGCTATTAATACTTTTTTATTGGTGATAAATTTTATTGATAATATTAGTGAGTTGCTAATGATATACTCATACATATTACGAGTAGACTTTATCATGGGTATTCGTAGTGTCAGCATTCCACGCTTTACAACACTCATCTTTGCTGAGATCATTTTATTTTATTTCTCCAGCCTCACTAGTTCAGTTAATAAGTGTGACGGATTTGTAACCCGGAGGTTGTTGGTTCAAATCATTAATAACATGGGGAAGTGCATATTCCTCATTATTATTTTATTTCTCTCAATAATGAACCTTTGCAATTGACCACGAAAGATTTTATCCCCCTCAAAATTTATTATTTTACGTTTAAAGTACAAACCTTTTCGTCCACCGTGAGCGCCACTGTTGCAATTAGCGTTCATCGATTTTAATGAAATTATGGATTTCGGAGATTTATTTATTCAGTAAAATAATCAACCCAAGTGTTAAATTAGCCCACTTTTTTTTTAAGTTTTGTAAGCGTTAGGTTTTTGCTAGATTTTTTCAAATGCGCTTTTAAGATTGCATTTGTTGATTGATAAAATGTCAACGTCCCTTGAATCTATTATTATTATTTATCGGTGTTAATACTTTTCAATATACAGGGTGGACCAGAATAACGTCACAGGCCAAGGATGGATAGAACACGTCATTCACAACTCAAAATACTCTCAATGAGTTTATGTTGGGCCCCAACCCCGAAAACGCTCATTGAGCGAAAAAAGCGACAAGATCGCGAGCTGGTATTTGCGAAATCCTCATGGGAACCCCGATATTCTGCAACTGTAAAACGCTCAGACCGCGATCTGAAATTATGATTCTCAATCTCAATTCGCGAAATCGGACTTGGGAATTATGAAAAAGAAGAAAAAAACAGATCTTGGAATGAGCGTTTTTTAAAGTGTTCAAACCCCGATCTGACAATTTCAAAACAAGGTAATATTTTTTCCTGTGATGAAAGGCTAAGAGGCAAGTAAAAGCAAAACATTTTTTTTTTTTTTTTNAAAATTTTTTTTTTTTTTTTTTAAATTAAAAACGAAGAAAGACCTTTTTATTCCATAGTGAATTTTTTGACGTAGACATAGAAGTTTCCTCATTACAATATTTTTAGGCGAGGCATGGCCGCAAATACGTTTTTTAATCATATGCTGTTCCATTATGTCATTTTGTATTATTCCTAAGGTACAATTCTGGCGATCTGGTATTCCTTGTTTTCCACTTCGCGAATTGAGCGTTTTTTCTTCTTTTCTCATAATTTCCAAGTCCGCTTTCATTGACCATTTAGTAAATATATTAAGAAATGAGGATGACGTATAGTGAACCAGTAGACCAAAAGGAATTTTTTATTGTCAAGAAACGGAGCAAACTTGAGAACACATATCACTACGTTCATGGTCGTAAATTTTTGGAATAGTGGTTGGAACTAGGTCATTTCCTATCAGAACTAGGTCATTTGCTATTTTGTGTTGAAAATGACGAGATCTAATACCTACCCTATGATGAATTCATTCTGGCTCACCCGGTATAAAATCCATAACACTATCTGCGCACTATAAGTATTCATTACGAATGTAAAATTATTCAAGATCTACTTTACTGACAGGCGCGAGCGATATAAATGTATCGATCACTTTGTATTTAAATATAATATTAAATGTATCATATTAGAATAAATTGCAGTTTATATTTATACATATAAAACGCAAGGCTCAGATGGTACCTACCTACACTCGCTGACTCATAATCAACCTAGCTCCACAATGGCTGAATGTAGAAATTTAAATGACAGTTTAATTTTAATACGAGGGGTGATCAAAACATTCCAGGACTTTTGAATTTGTGCGCCAATGGAGTGTGGTAGAGTAGTGTGGTTGGCAGCATTGTTTAGCGTGACTCTTCTTGAGTACACTGTTTTTCAGATTTGCGATAACGTTCTGTATAGCAAAGTTACAGCTGTTTACGTAAAACAAGTTTTTTGTGTTCGGCGATTTTGTGATTTTTGAAATGAATCAAAGGGAAGAGCAACGCGTTTGAGTAAAGTTTTGTGAGAAATTGAGTAAAACATTTACTGAAACTTTTCAAATGTTGCAAGTGGCTTTTGGTGAAATGTCTCAGTCGATCAAGGTGTCATGAGTGGTACAAGAAGGCTGGGCATCGTGGCTGTGGTGGAGCCATGAGTGGGTGCTGAATCATGACAATGCGCCTGTTCATTCTACACTGCTCAAGGGGAAGCTATACATTTTTCCCTTTGATCACCCCTCGTATGTATGAAATAAGAAATGAAAAAAGTCGACAGTTCATCTGGAAGCGAGTTACCGCCAAAACATTTTTTTTTTTTTTTTTTTTTTTTTTGCGGGATTTATTTTTTTACAGGGAAACTAAAGGAGCTAACGAAAAATGACCGAAAATAGAACTCCTCAAACAGTATAATAAGGAAACTATAAAAAATATAAAATTTGAAATCTTTCAGTTTCTCGCCGATTTAACGCCGACCACATAAATATGGGATATGGTCGTTTTCCCAATGGGAAAAATATTTTGTGGGAATTTTTTTCTCCCTCCGAAACATTTATTACGTTTGGCAATGTCTTCAAGCACTGATCAGAATATGTTAGTCACATCATTTCAATTTTATTGCTACAGTGTGAAGTGGGAGCGTTCGAAGTTACAGGTGTTTATCTCTTTATTAGAAAAATATCCTTGAGTGAAATATAACATCTATTGATCATTCGAGACGGAGGTTTTACCCTCCAATCGCTGGAAACTTACAAACCAGCTACCCACACTGACCTCACGCAGCTTGGGTTGGACCGAGAAAATAGCCCGCATCACGAACCTGCGGCGCGAACCTACGTGGACACACTTGTTAAACCTCGCTGGACGTTGCTTAAATCCAGAGATCTAACGGGAACTGGTGTATTCAATGTACTCTGGCTGCGTAGGTACCATCAAATTTGAGAAGATTTAATATCGAAATTGTTATTGATTTTGCAGCTGTAGCGTAGCACGGGCAAATAGCTCGTTTATTTTTATATTTGTTATATAGGCATTCTATGTGCCATTGTAATATATATATTTTCATTCAATTTAATACCTATTCATAGTACCTACGTATTACTTCCGGGCTGGCAAGATCTGACTGCTTGACATGCCAGGCCCCCTAGAATCTGTCAACCAGACATGCCTATGCAAAAGATCATGCCAACCCCTTGTTCCTTTCTGCTTCAAACGAGATGCACATTTTCGCATTTATGATATTAAATAGTGGGATGTTAGCGGGTTCTGTCCGCTTTGCATGTCGCTGATGTCACTTTCCTCTAGTAAATTACCTTTCTGTGTATTTGGATCGCTAAAAAGCGTTGCTTTGTTGATAACTTTTGACTTTTTCTTTATAACGTAACTATATACTAAAAGTAAACTTTAAAATTCTAAACGTCGTCACTAGTAAGGCCTATTTTATTGAGTTCTTGGTCGACGGACCGTGGGTTTATTTTGACCATAATGAATAATATACCATTCGACAGTTTAATGTAAGACCAAAAGTGCAACTTACAGAATCTTCTTATCACTTACCGTTAAATTAAAGTTTTTCACTTCATATAAGTTTTCAACAAAATATATTTTACTCATAAATTCACATGAATTTTCATAAAATTTCCAGTGAAAATCTCAAAATGGCGTTGCATCATCCTACATGAATTTATTTCTGTACGAGTACGACATGTATTTCTGTTCTAAATACAAGGTGTTTCAAAAGGTTATACAAAAAAAGAAACCACGTATAGTAGAGCTAAAATAAAGGCCACTTTGCTTAATAAACCCCTATACGGAAATGGACCCCATGGTAGCTAGGGCCACCCAAAGTTGGCACTTAAAAATCGAAAAATAATTATTAAAAATCGAATTGTTTTGCGATTGACTTAATTTTTTGTATGACGTCTCCGATTGTTATCATGCCTCTTTGTAACTGAGTATTTTTTTTTTTTTGGTATGCCATAACTTGTTTTGCTACAAAAACACCGGAATAGCTCTTGTCTAAAACCAACCGTTGACCTTTTAAAATCACAAAAATTGAGCGTTGTATTAATCCTGACGTTAGTTCATTGTAAATTAAAATACCAAAAAAATTGCCAAATCTGGGTCTCGAACGCAAAAAATGAAGTCAATCGCAAAATAATTCGATTTTAATAATTATTTTTCGATTTTTAAATGCCAACTTTGGGTGGCCCTAGCTACCTTGGGGTCCATTACCGTGTAGGGATTTATTAAGCAAAGTGGCCTTTCTTTGAGTTCTATTATACGTGGTTTCTTTTTTTGGATAACCTTTTGGAACACCCTGTATAAACGTTTCTGAAAATCCTTTACTTTCTGTACTTACATTTGTAATATTCCAACGTCAGGAAATTCTTTGTCTCATATATTTTGCTGATGAAACCAACGAGCATAGCTGTATGGACATGTGTGTGAGGGAAAATTATATGATGTGAGGAAAATTGTATTTTTCAATAAAAACTTTATTTGTTTCTCTCATAATCTAGTGCTGTGTGCACATGAGAATTGTCAGTTCCTTTCAAATTATTGAAGGATTCTCATTCTGTTGAGCAAATGCTTGTCACTATACAGTGTGTTAACTTTCTAATTGTACCATAGGAATCAACATGGGATTTTCTTTTTATGACCTAGAAATTTTCCGAGTATGTACCTAATAGGTACTGAAATTTCAACGACACATGTTTTTCAAGGTTATGGTTGTAGAAGCGGTTTTTGATCCCACAATCACACCTTAATTATCTTATTTTCTTTTTAATTTTGTTATTCTTAGGCTGATTTTAAAAAATCTTTCAGGATTCATGGGTAATGCAGACAACTGTACCCTAAAGTTTCCGGTTTCGCTTCCTAATCTGAGAAGACTAATTAAAATAAACATTTTGATATTTCATTTCTTAAATGGTTTAATTACATACCAAAGCTACTTTATTTCTGGAACTTCAGGAAAGAAGGAAAAGGCAACAGAAACCCTGATGTTAAATTCGTTTCTTTGTGTGACATTAAAAAAATACATTAAAAACAAATTTATCTGATATGTTCTTCTGGAATAATTTATTTGTATTTTTTTTTTTTATTATTTAAGTGATAGAGATATTCACAGATCAGGAATCGAACCTAAAACCCCAGGGTACATAGTGGCGTAGACTTTTGTTTATATTACTGACGAAATCTAAAAGTTTTGTGAAAATAAGCCTGAGAATTAAAAAAAATAAAATAAAGAAAATGAAATGTTCATTGTGTTAATATTAGGGCCGCAAAACCAGTTCTGAATCCATAAGCGTTTGTCGAATTCTCGATTTCCTGATAAAAAAATACATGAAAAGCATATCTCGTTGAAAGTTCAGTATCCTCCTGGGAATTCTAGGGCATAAAATAAAATCCCATGCTAATTCCTATGATACAATTAGAAAGTTAACACACTGTATACTTCACCATGTGGTACTGAATTTTACATTCGAATCAACTGCCACCAATTTTCTCTCAGATTAGTGTAGGTATCATTATTTCCTTTTTAGCTATGTTACCTATTATGCAAATCACGAACCAAACCTTTGCACCTTTTAAGAGAAAAAGGTGAAAAAGAGGTCAAACGAATTCCCATTCGTCGTGTTTCTATAGTAATTAATTATAGCAATGGGCTATAAATTATAAACTTTCTCACTGCATGTACCTAATTACAATAATTTTGCTGAAATCTCGGCGGAAACTCTGCGTCTGATATTTTCTCCGTCAAATTTCTGCTGATCCTCGCTCACATTCCTCAAGACATAGAGTTAGGAGAGGTACTATATATACCGAAATCTATATACTAATTTCATAATCGGTCATTGTGTTCGAGATTTATCATTGAACGACAAACAAGGTAAAACACCCCGCCCCGGAGTCAATTAAAATATCCACGTTTGCATCCCACGTACGTTGTTCAAGTCCGGTATGTTCTGAATGGAACGCGTATATTAAATCGTGTGCCAGAATGACCAGACTTCCCCTCTTAACTTTTGAGTGGCCTGGAATTTTTGAATTTTGTAAAGCTCTAGGGATAGAAAAGAGGCCATTATCGATTGAATGGTTATGGTGAGATCCAAATTTGAACCCCGGAAGTGATTTTTTTGACAAAAAGTGTTGATTTCTCAAGAAATTTAAATAATTGTCCAAATAAATTAAAACTTTTACCACGCTGTAGTTTGAATTATTCTTACTATTGATTATCTTGCTGATAGCAAGTACGACTCAATTGAATACACATTGAGAATATAAACCACATCGAAAAAAGACATGACGGAAATTAAACATGAGATGACATTTCATCAATCACACCATCCCCCAGACACATCCTAACCCTTTCAAATACCTTGTGTGATACGATGTGCTTACAAAGTTAGCGGATCTCTTTGGGATTAAATATCCCTGATTTAAGTGTCTGTCAAACTATGGAAACGATTTTCCCACAATACCTAACTTTCAAAGGTCATCTGGCATGACTTTTGTCAGATTTTCACCCCACTCAGTTCAAATTGCTACCATTTAACATGCTACCTATTGATCTAAGAGAAAGCCAGATGTCTCCTTCTGCTCAAAAACAATACATCAAGGACCTCATGACCACCTCGCCAGTTTCAGCCAATATTTAGTTTAACACAATCCCTGATGCTGCGACTGTTTGTCATGAACATTAAACTGACACCCAATCCCTTACATTGGATTAATGCCACCGATCTAATCAATATATGCGATCAATGATACACAATCTCAATAAAATTTCAGGAGAGCAATTTTCTAAAAATTGATTTGCGAGAGAAAGAGAGAAATTTTTGAGCCCCGTTAGTCTCTTTTGCCCACTACTTTTCCCAGCCTTTCCTGGCATATCTTTATTGTAATATAATAGCCTGGATTGTGGGTAAGGTACTTTTAACTACTTTATAAATTAAAGTCCAAACCCTTTTGTTCCAGGCAGTGTGGCGGGGATAAAAGCTGTAAAACGCTTTTAGCATTGCAAGGGATGAAGAACGTTTCATACCTTGAAATGCTAAAAGTTTTATTTAGGTATGTTAGAAAAATGTTTTATCCACCTATAACGAAAATTATATTTTTATGCAAAGGTAAAGTATGTAGGAAGGTGTTTATTAGATATATATTCTACATAAAACAAGCTGCAAGCTGAGATAGGGCCATGCACCATTAAAAGCAATAAAATTAAACTTTTCTTTTAAAGCTCGAAATCTGCTCGCATATACAGAGTGTTCGAAAAGTTCCGGAACTCATTTTTAGGGCTAGATAATTTTTTATGTAGTTATTTGAAAACTTCGTTTGTAGTTCTAACACAATTTTCTACAGGTTGCCCCAAATGTTGTGATACAGACATTAACGTTGGATTTTTAAATAGAACTCCCTATTTTTTATTCAATATTCCAAATTTACGTCAGAAACTCTTTTATATGTAGCCGTTTAATTAGGTGATGAAAAGTTTAACTGATAAGAAATGAAGGTTCTAATAGTTTAAGTTCGAATCTATTTTCAAATGGAAGTTATGCTTTTAAGCAATTCGTTTTTACGAAACTAAAGTAGAAGATGTAGAGAAAACAATTATATTCATTATAATTATAGTACAATGACACATATTTTATATTATTCATTCTCGATTCTGACAAAATTGCTGAATAAATATACATATATCATATATATATTTGATCCTGTTGCAAATCGAAACTAGGTACTCGCCCTCTTTATTCTACTTTCTCTTCAGGTGATATAATCGCGGTTCTACTGTAGTTGGAAAATGTATATGTATTTTATGTATAACCAGCTGTTTTCAACAACAATTTGGAGATCGCGAAATTAAATCTTCTCAATTTTATATTTTTGGTGGAACCGACCCCAGAGTGAACATGGCTCCTATTTAGAAAATTCAATATTTTACTCAAAGATATTACTTTTTGCACTACGGAACACCTTCGTATAAAATTTCAGCTTTCTCTTTCATCCCGAAGTGATACTTATTAACTATGGGTTTTTAGTGGAACCGACCCCCAGAGTGAGCATCGCTCCTAGTTAGAAAATTCAATATTTTATTGAAGTAAATTACTTTTTGTACTTCGGAACACCTTTCTATCAAATTTCAGCTTTCTCGCTCATCCTGAAGTGATACTTTTCAATTCCGATTTTTTGGTGGTGAAAACTGTCTATAAATCGGGGAGAAACCGGAAATTTTCAAATTTTTTATTTTTTATGGGGTCCTTATGTACTGTTTTGGGGGGGTCTATTCTCGGCAATTTTTCGATATCTCTTTTAGTTTGCCCAGAAAAAAATTGCAAAAAGACCCGCTAAATAGCGTCATTTTTGGCGGTAACTTGCTCCCACTTGAACTTATTTTTTTTCCCTTTCTTATTAAAGGAACCCGTGTGCCAAGTTTCAAGTCTCCGCGTTTAGCCATCGTGGAGCTACGTTGTTTATCAGTCAGTCAGTATACCAACTAGGGTTTGCGTTTTATAAGTATAGATATAAATAAGTTTGTCCGCTCTATTCCTTAATTTGCATATATGTTCCTTAGAATATTTTTTCTTGGCTGATTTCAAAGTTTCATTTTTGAAAATCATAACCTAAATAATAAGTTAAAACTTATTATTTAGGTTATGATTTTCAAAACCTTCCGTTCCTGCAGAAGATCTTACAAATTCTTATTCATCTTGGAAAACTCTCTTATCTAAGTACCTTTATTCTCTAATCTAAGTACCTTTATTCTCTTATCTAAGTACCTTTATTCTCTAATCTAAGTACCTTTATTCTCCAATCTAAGTACACCTTTATTATTTACAATGTATTATCCCACACGATTTGTTCTCTCTTCTTTCCCTCAAAATACAATATTGAGCAGTTGTGGAGACGGAAGGTGGAAGAGGAGACAAAACTAAAACATTTTTTTTTTTTTTCTTCTAAAGTTGATATCTTATTGTCTATCTCCAGTGTAACTTTCCTTCAAGAAAAGGGATATTTATTTTCTGTCTTCTATTTTACATAGCTAACTAAAGCCTTTGTTAAAAACAAGTATATTTATATTTTCCGACATTTTTTAGAAAACTTCCTTTTCATTTAGTATTCATTTAGTATGATGCAACGCCATTTTGAGATTTTCACTGGAAATTTTATGAAAATTCATGTGAATTTACGTTGCCTTACTTTTTGGGGGGAACACAAGAGATTGCCACATTTTGCCTCTAATTGAACCCTCTTTGTTAATAATTTACTTTTGGTACAATTTTATTAAAACACCTTTCTATCTTTTGTGGTTACAAAATGGCGATACATTGAATTACATAAAACCATGATTAAGGGTATAGTATACATATACACAGCACATTTTTTTTAGAAGACGGAAGCTTGGGTCAATTGAAGGCCACAGTTCCAAAAAGATAAAACCGCCTTTGGTTAGCTGATTTGAAATGTAAAAAAAATGTAAATGTATATTTTCCGTGTGTTATTATGTCACAATGTTTGTGGGCATCATAGCATTACAAGGTATTTTCAACATTCACTCCAATATCACTAATCATAAGCTACACTTTTTCAATTTCCTTATAATGCTACCACTTGGCGCTATTACCACAGCTACTCAATTGTCCTCAGGAGGCTGAGTTACCCCCAAACACAACCAGACCGAGGAGAAAATTCGAAAAAACCCTTTTAAATTTTTCGACCCGTCCGGAAATCGAACCCGGAACCTCCGTGGTGCAAGCCGAGTGTGATGCGCACTCTGCCACGGAGACGTTGTAATATATCCCCCTAACCATAGAGCATTGAGGTTAAGAAACGTTTATACGGGTATTTCTCGATTTCATTGATCCATAATATAGT
The DNA here is from genome assembly GCA_012654025.1 of Pachypsylla venusta. Taxonomy (NCBI): domain Eukaryota; kingdom Metazoa; phylum Arthropoda; class Insecta; order Hemiptera; family Aphalaridae; genus Pachypsylla; species Pachypsylla venusta. Next base: position 6,816,619 of record CM022878.1, on the reverse strand, counting down.
GATTTTAAATATGCATAAAATATTCATAGATTTAGAAGCGTGGCAGCGCTCCGTCCGCCAAGTCAAATAGAATGAGCGCTGCACAAGTGTATCTTACTTCACGTCACTGAGTGCAAATTTCAGGGTTCTCTACAGCCATGGGAAAAATATGTGGAGTGACTTAAATGGGCAAAAATTGCGTATTTCATAATCGGATGGGTAGATGATGAAATAAAATAAACGGGAACATTGAGAAAAAAAACATTTGAAAAGTGTCATTTTTACACTGTCTCGGTCTCCNGATTTCATTGATCCATAATATAGTGATTTTAAATATGCATAAAATATTCATAGATTTAGAAGCGTGGCAGCGCTCCGTCCGCCAAGTCAAATACAATGAGCGCTGCACAAGTGTATCTTACTTCACGTCACTGAGTGCAATTTTCAGGGTTCTCTACAGCCATGGGAAAAATATGTGGAGTGACTTTTAATAGGCAAAAATTGTGTATTTCATAATCGGATGGGTAGATGATGAAATAAAATAAACGGGAACATTGAGAAAAAAAACATTTGAAAAGTGTCATTTTTACACTGTCTCGGTCTCCATCATCCTCGTCATCTTCCTGAACGTTGACGAGGCTACAGCCTAATTTACCGAATTTCTCATTTGCCTGAATCTGGTGGAAGGATGTGCTTTTTGATATTTTATCGTAAAAAAGTACCCCCCACTACCACTATCTGCCTAAAAACCGGTTTTTGCACGCATTTTTCTTAAAAAAAATGTTCATATGTTTGATTCATATGTTTGATTTTTGTCCAAAAAGTTATAAAAGATAGAAAAGTTTGAATATGGAAGGGGTATTCAAATATACCGTTGGCGCTTTTTATCGCTTTTTATTGGTTTTCAATAATCCCGTCTAAAAAAAGAATGCTAAGAGCCAGAGACTCGAAATTTGGTGTATTTTTTTAGCCAGTAAAATAATAAACCCATGTGTCACATTGGCAGAGTATTATCTTTTGTAAGATATTTAGCCGTTCCAAGATTTTTCAAATACTCTATTAATACGAATGCATAATTTTTTTTATTGTTTATTAAATTTTTAAAATACTTGTCGTTCCATTTACTCAAACGCTGAGATAATAAAATTCCCCCCCCCCACACACACAAAAAGCATCGCACAAATTCCTGAAACGTTTTTAATTTCCCGATATTTTGAGAAAAAACCCTCACACAAGAAGAGATTAGAAACAACCATTCTGTGAACTGCACAACACACTGTGATGAGTGTTGTGTTTTCATTAACCTTCATTATTGTCACTTTTATAGCGGACCAGTCCAACTAACACTACGTTCAGAGAGTTGAAATTTGGCTTGCGGCCATAGCTTAAGGTCTAAGTTTTATATAATTATGTAAAATGCAGGGTCACTTTCGGGGAGTCCTCTTATCTCCAAAATCCAAAATATTAAAGGAGATAACGACGTTTTGATTTTTTTTTTTTAAAAAAAAAAAAATCTTTTGTCAAAAAAATAAACAAAAACAAAACATTGAATCTTTGAATTTGATTTACCACGTGATGGTGAGAAAACTTTCCAATGATTTATCATACGCCCAGGTCGCCCAGTCAAATTAAAGCCCAGTTTCCGTCACCCCACAACGATCGAAAAATCGGTCCTGATATTTTTTTTATTATTAATTTAGGGCTAATATGGTCTTAAAGTCAATCTTACCTTAAAACGATGCAATCTTACGCGTTCAATCGATACGCGAAAAGTTAGTGAAATCCAGGAGGACATTTACAATTCTCGATACAAAATAATAGTCATTCAATTAAAGAAAGATATTATTTGTGTTATCACCCCATAGCATTACTAAATTTTATGTCTTAGCTTGGATTGGGACCGACATCTTCCTGGTTACGAATCAAGTGGCTATTCAAATATATTGTAGAAAAATCAACACATTTGGTGGTTTTTAGAAAACTAAACAAGTGCAATACTTGACATAACTTAAAACTATAGATTTATATCGACTGATGAAAAATGTCAATTGGACGATTTTTGTCTTGTTGTGTATCTCTCAAGAAAGAATTAGACATTTTGATTCANTTACGAATCAAGTGGCTATTCAAATATATTGTAGAAAAATCAACACATTTGGTGGTTTTTAGAAAACTAAACAAGTGCAATACTTGACATAACTTAAAACTATAGATTTATATCGACTGATGAAAAATGTCAATTGGACGATTTTTGTCTTGTTGGTTATCTCTCAAGAAAGAATTAGACATTTTGATTCATCTTAAACGAGTTTAATGTTTAATTTATAAATTTATTAGAAATCACCACAAACGACATCGCAGTCAATTTACTTGCAAATCTGTGGTTTTGTGCTTTCTTCGTCAGGAGGACTACGCCACAGCACTAGCACTAACTTACAGATTATTCTGAAACAAACTCAATCCCTAAATTTTGCAAATGGGAGAAACCCTTAATTTTCAAAAAGAAAATCGTTCGGATTTTGTTCATCTTAAATTAGATGCACCTGGTCTTCCAAATTACTTTCCATGGATTGTAGAAATAGAGTCCTTTTGTGAAACTGTACACAGAAACTTCTTCTTCGAGCTCCTCTACTATCTCAGGTTGGAAATAATCATACCAACCATTTATTTGTTCTTGGCACTCGTGGGTGGGACAATCAAACTGTTCCCTCAAATTGTGCAACCATGCTTTTCTTCTCCGTCTACTTCTCTTTCCTTGTATTTTCCCTTTTATAATAAGCCCCAATTTCCTGTCCTTCTTCTGCCTTTGACCAGATTTCTCAGAAATTCTAATTTCCTTTTCTGTATTGCAGTATAATCAACAAACAATATTAGCATTCAATGAATGTAAAAATTGCACCTAGAAAATTCGACAAACTCATCTAAAGATTGTGGGGAAAGAGATGTTTTTTGTGGAACTGTTCATGAAAATAGCCAATATTTTACATCAGTAACAATATAAATCCACTGAAAAAACTCATTATAAAATTAAGGAACTTTTTTTTTAATTTGGCTTAACGTCTCTTTAACATCTATTGGTCATTCAACACTGAATTGTATTTAGGATATACAATTCAGTCTTGAATGACCAATAGATGTTAAAGAGACGTTAATTTCTTTAACGTCATTCAAAACTGAATTGTATTTAGGATAGAATTCAGTATTGAATGACCAATAGATGTTAAAGAGACGTTAAGATGTTAAAGAGGAGTTTTTATAATACATTTCATAATATTTCAATTCTGAATTGTATCCTAATTAGGATTACCACTTAAATGAGCTGTACTATTTATAATACACTTCATAATATTTCAATAGTGAATTGTATCCTAAGTTGGATTACCACTTAAATGAGCTGTACTATTTATAATACACTTCATAATATTTCAATAGTGAATTGTATCCTAAGTTGGATTACCACTTAAATGAGCTGTACTATTTATAATACACTTCATAATATTTCAATAGTGAATTGTATCCTAAGTTGGATTACCACTT